>OZ005680.1:3487746-3985246 GCA_963930675.1 Gnaphalium uliginosum | reverse complement strand
CCCACACGTGAAGCTTCCCTACAGAAAGTTGTACATTAGAGCCTAAAAGATCGTCATTCCACATATTTAATTCGTCACCACCTTCAGCACACGAGGAAACAGCAGATAATACTAAATTATCTATATCCGGAAGACCAAATTTAGCATATCCTTTGGATGACTTTATATTTCCAGAATTACAAGACATAACAAAACACATCCAAAGAAGCATCAACAAATCAGCTGGCAGTAGATATCCGTTTATCTTATAATCAGCATCGCTAGACTCAACCTGTAATCCTATTGTGCCTCTTGATTTCACAATTGCTATTTGAAATACTGTTAATAAATTATTTAGTGACCTTGATGTTGGCATCCTGCCACAACATTTGGTGTAGCCATTCAAGAATGCAATCCAGTTCAAACCACCTTTTTCTGCTAAGAAAAAGCGATCAACGATTGAACCGCCTAGATGATTCAGTAATTCAGGAAAAAAAATTTGTTTGAAGGGTGCTTCACAACTTTGGTAATCAATGCACAATTGAAAGCATTCCTGGAAACAATAAACAAATACATAAGTTGTGTAGAAATGTTATTGCAAAGTCCAGTGTGGATTCTAGTCATTTCAAATGACAACTATTAATATGCGAGACCTTCTATATATATAGGTGCAAGAAGCTTATAAATCGCATGTCACCATAAAACATTGACTTTCTTTTACCAAAATCAAGATAAATTCCTATTAAGAATTTTTAATCACCACTTGCAAATCATTATGCTCACTATATCTCAAATGTTGTTTATTTTAAAAATTTTCAACATAAAGAACAACCACATTAACAGAATATATTTTATCTATCTTACATATCTAACCATACTTGATCAAATATAAATGATCACTTTCACCAAAACACCAAAAAATTTAAAAAAAAAACTTATCAAATTATATATGCATATCAACCAACTGAATATAAGGTCACTAGTACAAATTCTTATTCCATTACAAGAGAATCAGAAGTTCTGAACTTCTAAAAACACAAATGCCAATAATTTACTAGAAATTAATCTCATTTAGTAAAAAGGTATGAACTTGATAACAAAAAAAAATAGGGTTTGAGAATATATCTTACCTGTAAAGAAGTAATGGGGATTGTATGAGTTTGAGGATCTGAGAGATTTGAAAAGGTATTTTGAAGAAGAGTAAGAGCACCGGTGGATGCAGCTAATGATTCAGCTTCACGTTGCTCGGTTGAAACTTGTTCCGTTGATGTTGATGCTCCCATTTTTTTGTGATCAAATTCCAATTTAAATTCGTATGTAATTGAATCTATAAATAACTATGATTGATTATTAATTTTATTAGAAAAGAAAAACTGGGGGTTTAAACGGTGGTGTGAATTGTGACAAGTGTCCGGAATTCTATTAAATGGTAGTAGTTAAATTCATAGACTTTTTGATCGATTATGAACAGCTGGAAAATTATACAGTATTGGAGATGATTATCGATCGATGACATGAATATAAAACACCCTTTGGTGATGTCGTAAGGCCAATTTGTAATTGATTCGGTTAATTGCACCGATACGTGTGAGAACGTTGATATTGGCGGGTCTACAAACAAACCGAATAACCTAACTAGGATCCGATCCGATCCGATTCGATTCGAATGGATCGTAACAATGGATACGGTTTTGTTATCAGCTCTAAATAAAAACCGGACTCAAGCTTTGGGTTAATGATTTTAGGCTTTTAGCTACATTTCATCAAAACCTACCGTTTAACTTCGTAAAGATAAAAATCAATTTTTGCATATGTTCCACTATACCAGGATTCAATGGGGCTGCTCATGGTCCAAAGACCCTAAAATGCACTAATTAAAGAACTGAAGATCGGACTAAATATTTTTAGTCGGGCCGAATTTAATTGTGGTCCAGTTCAATCGTTGAGTTTTCGGTTTTACTCTAAATTTAGTAATTTACACGCCCCTAGTACCAATACTGATATAGATTTGACTAGTACCAATAGATTTTGTGATTGTCATGATATCGCCTCGAGTTGTGTACATTCTCTACTTGAAATGACACTTTAAAATTTTTAATATATATATTTTAAGAACAAAAAATCCCAATATTTATTTTGGCTAGTCATATATATCATTTTCGTTTCATTATGATTATTTGTAACTTTTAAATTTTATTTTCATGTTTGATTTTGTTGAATTGAATTTTACCTAATGAACATCACTAGTTGCTAAGTTGATATACTTAGGTGTACGTTGGGGCTTTTTATAATTAATTAATTAATGATAACAAATTAATAACTCAAAATAGATCAAATAAACCGATAACGAAACGTGACCAATTAAATTTAACATGTGGTATAATCTTCTTGTTAAGCATTTTTAAATTGATTTAACTAGGTTAATGTATCATTTTTACAAATTATTTTTGGTAGTAGACTATGTTAACGCATATAATCGCGTATAACCAAAATTGTGTATACTCTAGAAAATTACGGAGTATTTTTGCGTTTTATCTCAAAAATGGAAAAATCTTTACCATTTTTATCTCCAAATTAATTTTAATTTTGTAAAATACAGACAATACTAAAATCAAGTTTACAGCCTAATTAGCCCCCAATTTGTAAATCCCTTTTCGTGATCACGACTAGCAAAGGAACTTAGTTTACATAATTTTACTAAAACAGTAAAACGTGTACTAAATTCTCTAGTTTAAAATTTTCATTTTCATTTTTAATTAATTAATTTAATCTATATAAAACAATATTAGTTTTATATTAATCCTACTTAATTTAATTATAAACAGCTAATTACATTCCATCATTCATTCCCCTTAACAACCTACCTCACATCAAGGAAACCCCAAACTAACACTCCCTTCTTCTCCACACAAAATCACCATTAATCTCACATTTCAAAACTCACCGTTTTCTTGATTTTTTTCTCCATTAATTTCATTCCCATAATAATAATTCAATTCCACCATGAGCCCTAACCATTTTCATGCAAAACAAGAACCACAACATGACGCCAACAATCATTTCCTACACAAAATCACCACCAACATGCACCGTCTACCGCCGTCCCCATCCACTGGTTCATCCACCTCATCCGACACCCTAACAACCAAACCACCACCACTACCACAACAACCTCGGCGCCCGGTCATCATTTACACACATTCACCAAAAGTAATCCATACACATCCACGTGATTTCATGGCATTGGTTCAAAAACTAACTGGTTATACACCGCAACACCAAGATGCTACTACACAACCTAATAATAATCAAGATCGTACGAACAATCGACATCATCGAGGTCAAGGAATAAATATGGAGGATAATGAGTCAACATCCGTTGTAACCGAAGAACATGGTACTTGTGTTAATGATAATATTCCTCAAGTGAATTCTAATTGTTTTGTTGATCATAATAATAATGGTGTTGGTGTTAATGTTGGTGTTGGGATGGGGTATGATCCTTATTTTAACCCTAATAATTCACCGGTTTTTCAAACGAGCCCAAATGATTTTATGTGTGCACCGAATCATCAGGTTCCGTTTTATAATCATGATTCGATGTTTATGAATCGGAATTCATTTTCTTCTTCTTCTTCGTCGTTGCGTGTTCTCAAAGATTATCCGGATATTTGAACTTTTTATTAGGGTTATTGATTTTTGTTTTAGTCTAAAATTATAATTAGTTGATTCAGTTGGGGAATAAAAGATTCAGTTTTGGTTTGTTTTTCATTAGGTTTTGGTTCATTTGGTTAATAGTCATGTTGCATTGTTCCCATCATTTCATTCATAATATTGTAAATGGATCTACATTATGTAGACTTGGATATGATTCAATTTGGATTTAGTTATATTCAATGATGATTGGTTTAGGTTCATCATAGATTGAAACCGAATTCGTTTTTTCGCTTTACACGTGGTTGATAATCAAATCAAATTTGTTGTCGTACTAGTTTAGTTATCGATTTCGGTGTGTACGAGCCAAAATACAGTGAAACCCTAACTGAAACTGAAACCTAATTGATGATTTTCTTACTTGAATTCGCCATCTTGAATCGAATTTGGGTTTTCCTAATAAAACCGGTAGTCATTTTTTATTTTTTTATTTTCAGTTTCTAACAGAGATTGAAACATAAATAAATTGCTAACTTGTTTATTTGTGAATTCAATTTTGAATTAGGTTTTACTAATTGAGTTGCAAAAATTGCAATCTAACGAAATTAAACCTACGAATACCCTAGTTCGGTTCTTAAAGTATTGCTGGTGATTTTTTCTTTTCGGGACGACAAAAGAAATTCATTAAAATTAAAAGCTAATAAGAATCTATAAAACGAAATGATAGAGCCCATCTAAAACAAGCGTCTAGCTTGATCTTAGTGATGAATCATCGACCCACGATACGCTTTCCCACAACATCTAAAATGGAGAATGTTGAACAATGATAAAACTCAATTTATCTCGCCCTAATCATAGGGGATTTGGCCTAGCTAGTTGTATGCGAGAACCCATCAACTTCGACTCTAATAATGATAGTAGTAGCAGAATCAGAATTCAAAATGTCATCCTCATCCACATAATCAATATCTCTCGAATTTTGTCAAGTATAACCCATGCATGCACGCCGATCTTCATATTGTCTCGACTCTCGATACTTGTTGTTCGTAGATGTTCTATCATCGATTATGTTTTTTATTTTTTAATAATACAATTAGTTATATAGTTTAGGGCATGTTCTATCATAGATTCATAGAAACGCAGAATATTAATTAACTTTAAGAATCTAAGTTAAGTTGGAGATAGAATATATAGTAAGATAAATAAGGTAGTTATACGAATTAAACAATGCACATTATTTTGCAATTAAAGAATATCAATTAGTATCTCAAGGTAATTGGTTGGTTTGTTACATGGATATGGCTATTTAAGGAGTCTTGAAACCGTTGTTACTATCATCATTTGGTCACTCTTTGTATACAAATCAAATCAACCAATTTCAAACATCAAAGTAAAGGCTTTCATATCCAAACATTCTCTTGTTATGACACTTTTTATGTTGGCTTTTCTTTACACAACATTTGCTCCAATGTGTCGCATTACAACGATTGAAATGTATTGATTGAATGTGTATGTATATATACAGCTCTTGAACCAGCATGTGTTGGCGAATGTGTCGCATTCAAGGAGGGTTGCTTACAAGTTTGTCAAAGGCTAGATTTTGTAACGGGTTCTTGCAAACCAGGAAACTTTCTGTTGTTGTCATGATTAAGTAGTTTGTTAAATTCTTACACTCATTTGTAAGGATGAAATACTTTGATTATAATAATTCCGTACCATCAAAAGTTATTAGTTATTTCTTGTTAACCATCTTCATGATCTTGATGTTCAATAAAACTACCAAATGATGCAATAAGTCAGCATTAGGCGTGCGGCCTGCTTATGAACAATGTTTTTTTGTCTTTTTACGAAGTTAAGTTGATGATTATGCAAGTATGTAGGGATAAAATGACAATAACACTGCATAGCTTTTATGGTTAAATTGCATAAATTGTGTTTGCATTTGATTTAATAACTCGACGAGTAGCAAGAGTAAAATCGACTTGAAAAAAAAAACACCAAGTCTTGAAATGCTTGAATATAATCTTGCAATGAAATAACCACGATTCAAGGTGGTTTCCAAGATGTTAACACATATAGGCAGGGGAGGGGAGGATTTTTGAATGTTATGGATTTGGGCCATAGCAAGGTTTTAGTTGGCCGACTGGAGGGGCCCAATATAGGCCCTTTTAGTTTTATATCAAGATCTGTTTAATTCATCATCAAATATTCATCATCATCATCATCATCATCATCATCATCATCATCATCATCATTGTCAATAAAATAAGATTATAATGTTTGAATCATTGTCCGGCATATGTGAAGTACTAAAGGCGTTTAAGAATTACTAAACAACCATCTACATACACATATTAACATCCTCAACAACCTGGAATCAATGCATCTTCACAACTAGTAAAATCTCCATCACATTGTTAATGCGGGTTTAAATGTATATAACATAAAAGTACACACTACCAGAAGCAGATAACGTACACTGCACCCACCACATATTCTTTATTATTTTTAACAACAATTTTGACACATTTACTAACTTGTAGCTTCCAAAACATTGTAAATGTTGTCAGGTGAGGAGTTGGTTCTTCTGTAACAAATGGGTAAACAGATCAATAGGGTCAGAATATAGATATAGATAGAAACACAGTTCACTTCAATAACATTACACTTTTTAAGGATTTTTAATCACATTTTGTATATTAATGAACTATAAATTTAAATATTATAGACAAGAAAATGGTTAAGTCAACCCATCATGCATAAGTCATAAGATGATCTTTCTTATTGCCAGATTTCATATTTTCATTCTTTCTTGACAAAAAAAGTTCCTAAATTGTTGCATTAATTTTTTTTCTTCCTGGGATATACAAAGAGAAACACAAACAAAGAAAGGAATCATGTGACAATCTATATATGGACACTAGTTTTACTACTCACAGATGATCAAACCAAATAAGAGCTATATATCATTCTCCATATCAGCGAGGACGTCCAGCTGTTCGTCTGTATAAACCGGTAATGTAGAAACCACTTTTGCAGGTTCTACGTGAATCTGAACTAGATCTGTTCCTTTCACTCCATTTTTATTCCCTTCAGTCAGCTGTGTAACATTTTCAAAGGCTCTATGCTCATTTTCACAGCTTCCTATAGCATCTGCTTCTTTTAAAGTTTCTTTGTCTGTCACATTCTCCTGATTTGTGCCTTGGTTACTTGTCTTGCTGCTTTGGTTCCCAAATGACGATATTGTATATCCAGTTTCTTGTTCGACGTCAATATGCAGGCTCTGTGTACAATTAGTACTTATATTGATTCCTTCTGATCTTCGTTCCAGAGAAAATTCATGGCGCATCATTTGTGTCCCCTTTCCAGAATCTTGTACTGAAGGGTGTATACGGTTGTTAAATATTTTATAAAACTTATACTAACTTACCTATTCACTTATAAATGGGTCAATTTGGGATTCAAATTACTTTATAGTCTAAATGGTGTCAAAAGATGAACAAAGTTATATAGAAATATATGATAAGTGAAGAGCTAAAACGAGAATGACCCGAAATTGGCTGAATGGGTCAAATTTGTCAAAAGTCTCCCAAAAGTGTATTCTTTATGCATCTTAAGTTGCTTTATTCATAGCTGAAGCATTAATTATTTAAAAAAACTTTGAAAATGAAAATAAAAAGTAGAGAGAGAGAGAAAGAGAGTATTTTTGGACCAACTGAGACGTCCAGTCGTCCAGACCTGACCCATTTTGACCCATACTAAAAAATGAACTGTTTCGACCCCGAATCCTTTATAACCCACTGCCCAACCCGCCTATCTTGCTACCTCTACTAATAAGACAGCTAAAGGAAGTGTGGCCAAATACCAGAACCCTGGAATGTATGTATTTGTGAAGATCCACCATCTTTGTAGAATACCTGTAAATAAAAATAAGTCATCATTCAATATCAAATAACAGATTGAGTAAGCATAGTAGTCCCCAACGGTGCAATTAGTAGTATTTAATATTACAGATTTGCTTGTTTTATAATAGTTCTGCTACAAAATCTGTAGGGTTATAACATTTCTGAACTTTTATTAGTCTTGAGAAGCGTACTAGTTAAAATTTCTGAACTTCTATTAGTCTTGTTCCAGACCCTTCTCCAAACTAGATGTTTGATCAAGACAAAGTCTTTTTAACCTCGATTCCCTCTTGAATATAATTCATTAACTATTCTATTCTAAGGTTATATGAAGTGATGATGCGTGTAATGATGCCAAGCATCAGATGTCAGTTAGTGCTGTTATGAAATTTGTCTTACAGAACTGAAAAAGTAAGATGCAAAGTTGCTGAAGTTAGATTAAATCCTTCTATTATTCATAACCTCCAAAGTATATAGCAAGTAAACTGTAAACCTTATCTGCAACAACATAATATGACTTTCAAAAGCATCAAGTAATCCAAGATAGCAAATAACCTGGCTTTTAAAGAGTAATTCAATGACTACAAGGAAAATATAAGTACCTTTACCAAATTCCTCTTAGTAATGTTAAGATTATGAGCTGATCGTGATGGGGAAAATACAGAAACCTGGATAACAGAGAGCTAGTAGTATAAATTTAAGGTGATACAATCAATGAACTGCCAATAACAACTCAGTACTGACTAAATATTGATTTTATAGGCATATGGAGATATGGATAAATATAAATAACATACCTTATGGAGTATCAGAACAGATCCTACACAAATACCCTTGGCAAACTCGCCCTCTGTAAGGACTTTGTGATGAATAGTACCAGATATTGTACTTGTAGTATCCTAAAGCTTAAACAAAACAAATAAGTAACCAAGTATTAATAATACATAATATATGCACGACAAAGCATATTGAGATTCTTACTTTCAGCACTACCGTCAGATCACCTAGCGCATTTGGAACACAAGACTTGATAACAGCAACAACCTATTACATACCAAATATAAATTAGAAAAGATGTACGAGAGGATGACAAACTGTGCTCAGAATCCTCAGATAACTTATAATTAAAGCATATTACACTACATTTTATTCATGTGTGTGACCAATAATTCTCGTTCTTCATCAGCTTTAGTAATTGTTTGTCACCAGAGCTATTCAGATGTCTAACAGTTAAGTCCCGTTCAGTAGTTCACTTCCTATCAATGAAGAGATATTCGTACTAGTATGACTAAATTACTAAGACATCTAATGTCTCTCGGAAAAGTGCCAACAACTCTATTTGTGGGATTTCCTAGACATTAAGATTAGTATTCAAAAGCTTCTAATAACAGTGATGGTAACCTCTAATGCCTCCCTTGTGTAGAAGACACTAATTTACAACTCCATTGTCTTACTAAATAGCTTATTTCCCGACCCTAAGAATATTGGAAGTGATTAAAATGTCATTCACGGATATTAGCCCCAACACCCAACCACCAGTAAATTAGTGACTCGATATCTTTTCTGCTGCAGTAACTCATTACAGAACTATATTAACTATTTTCTTGCCTTAGTAGACATTCATGCATAGTCTGCTTCTATTCAGTTACACATGCAACCAAATATGAAATACTTAATATGGGACAAGATAAATTAAGTTTTACAAAGTTTCAAAGAACTCAAACATAAAGCAAGAAACCAAATATAACAAAATTAACATAAACCAACATATATAAAAATATCTACAACAGAATACCAAAAAACAGCAATCAACCTATTAAGTTCCTAATACAACATCAATGCCTTAAGTGTTTACAATAATACCTTCTCAAGTTTGCCATTTTTCTGCAAATTCTTTATTTCCCCCAACTCTGACTTACCTTCACTCAAAGAACACAAATAAATATCACAAAGTTTATTTTAATTTAACCTATAAACAATACAAAAACTAAACAAGATCGATTATTACCACCATCAGGATACGCAAACTCCATCCCCAAAAGCCAAGGACCGCGTTTAAAATCATCATCCTCCTCTGGATCATCACCCCCTTTCCTTATATAGTCCTGTGTAGTCATCGGATGTTCCACCTGGTTGTTGAGTTTTTTACGGAGCTTAGCAGCCTGAATTATACCGGCCGGACCTGGAATCTTATGTAATGGAGGTGATACTAGGGTTTCAGATTGCAATCGTGAGGAATCTAGGGTTTGAGATTGTGATTGTGAGGAAGCTAGGATTTGAGATTGCGATTGTGAGGAAGCTAGGGTTTGAGATTGAGAGAGTTCGACGGCGTCAGTGGTGGTGGTGCGGCGGTGGTGTTTGCAAGGGCGGAGAAGGATATCGGAATCGTCTACATCAAGGGTTTCTTCCCATGAAGAAGGGTCCATTTTTGTTGGCGTTTGGAGGTATAGATATGACATGGTGTATGTACGGCCCTTTTCTACTGTATTATAAAAAGGCGGGAAAATTAGGGGTGATTTGGTAGTTGGTACCCGTTTAAAACGGGTTCGATTATAAACCGGATTGTGGACTGGACTTGTACATGGACTTGGCCTAACCCCAATCGTTATATGACCTATGCTCGGGTCAAAATAACGGGAAATTGATCGATTTGCCCTTTAAAAAGAAAATTTGACGATTTGTCTTATTCAAAAGTAAGTCGCAAGCTCGCGACTTGTGACCGGAATCGTGTGATTGGCGACCCAGATACAAACTTGATTGTATCCGGGTATGTGACCGGGATCTTGTGACTTGTGACTTGCGATCCGTGACTTGTGATTTGCGACCTGTGTCTTGTAACTTGCGATTGCGATTTGGGACCCGTGTCTTGTAACTTGCAACCCATGACTTATAGTTCACTCCCAATTCACCTTTGTATCCATCACCAGGCTCGACACCCGCAATCTTCTATTTCTTCTTCTTCATATCCTCCTAGTAGTTTTCAAAACCCTTTATGTGTCCAATAAAACCTAGAGGCATAATCGTCCATCTCAATCGTTTTTTAAGTTGCGTGCCACGTGGGTTAGTTCGATATCTCCACCACATCAGTAACCTTGCCCAACCGTCAATATGCTGAAAATAATAAAATAATAAAATAAGAAAATAAGAAAACAGTACAGTTGTAACATTAACATTATATAAATATAACTTTATCAAATATAAATGAATTTTCCAAACTTCCATTGTTATCTAAGTATATGCCGTCGACATCTCCATACAACCGTCCCCAAAACTCTTTATCGAGAAACATATAAGTCCTACCTAGTCGAACAAACATATAATGCACAGTGCCGCCAGAGTTATATAACTCGTGAACAGTGGATGGTCCGTCGATCGACCCCGGTGCGCAGATGGTGGAGTCGTGAGAAAACCAGTTTTGTTCACGCAAATCGAAACCATGTCCACTATCGTGTCCTCTTTAATCTCACCCTCATCATTATCATATGGCTTCTTTGTTTCCCGACACTTTTATTTCTTAACCTTCTTAACAGGCACAACCGGCTTAAGCAGAACTGCATTCACCCGACCAACAACCATGTCATCCTCCACCCCATCAACAAACGGCACATCATCCACCCCATCAACAACCGTCTCATCATCCACCCCATCAACAAACGGCACATCATCCACCCCGTCAAAAACTGTCTCATCCTCCACCCGATCAACAATTGACTCATCATTCACCCGATCAACAACCGGCTCATCATCCCCACGATCAATAACTCGATCAACCACCAGCTCAACCACCGAACCAAACGTCTCATGATCAGATCCCAAATCAACATGTGGTTCCTCATGCACCTCCAAAGGTTTATTCACAATACGTTTAAATTGTGTCGGTGTAAGATACGGCGAGAGTATAGCCGGGCCACGTCGCCGATCTCGCATACTACGACGCAACACAAGTGAACCCGAGATCTTCCCCGCAGTGGCAAGTAAAGTGTCAGATGCATAACCCTCCTCGTCATCACCGTGAAACTGAAAATACATAAAATAATGTGTTAAAAACACTAAACAACTTTAAATATAATCTAATAAAATCTTATTCACAACTCATACATGATACGTCTCAACTATCTCCAATAACCTACGTATAATGACATCTTGCGCGTCATCCTGCTGAACTAAGGAGGCAATGGTCGCATCCTGCGCGTCCACCTTGTCTCGTAAGGAGCGCTCCTCCCTCTCTGACGCCGACTGAGAGGTCTGACGACGATCTGAACTAGGGGTATGATGATTCAGCTGATCGTCATGAGACTGTGAAAACGTGTCATAATCATGAGATGATGTGGGAGCAAATGGCTTAGCATCAACCTTTGACTCTTCCGTGCCTTCTTCGTAGGCCTCTCGACGTCATCAACATCTAGCTGCTCGTCAAAATATCGACAACTATCAATCCACCACGTGCACGCCTTCTCGAACTTAGTCGGCTTCAATGTCATCTTCGAAAAATGGTATTTTGTAATATTCTCCTGCATATTGGCAAAACAACTACTTACACTCTAGTTTACTAAAAATAAAATGAAAAATATTATTATTAAAAAGAAATTGAAAATGTCCTTTCTGTAAAACTGACAAACCAGCTAACATTTCAGCTTATCAAGCCATCAATTATATAATCTAATTGTCAACTATGAACAAGATAACAAAATAAATATTTGACTATATAAAAGTAAATCACTTACCGGAACATTCAAATATTTTTTTAAATTCTTTAAATTCGACAATCTTCTTTTTGCGCTCCTAGTATACCCCAAGTGGAACTTGATTTCATGGTGGCCTTGTAGCAACTTCCTCCCATTGACGGTAAAAAGCCTTCCAAATCCAAGTCTTGTAAGCAAATAACAAATTAGCATATTAGTATATTAGTATATTATGTATACAAAACTACTCGAAATCCGAACAATAACAATTAAGACAGTGCTACCTTACACGCCTAGCCAAAATCACTCAATGTATGCTTCATCCCGTCCTGAGTCAACCGAGTCCTCAGTCCCTTATCTAGATGCTCATAAGTTCAGGCCCAAATACTATTCCCCCAAGGGTACCCATCACATACATCAAAATCCTCAACCATATACATATAAGCATCCTCAATAACATGCGTAGGCTGCTTTCCCATAAAGCCTTGAAATATCAACAGTAACATACATACTCGCACACAATCCTCATCGCTCATTTTCTTCAGCCCGCTAAATAAGCCTTTATCATCTATTAAAGCTATAATGTTTGACACAAGTATTTTGCCATAACCCGGGAATACCCGCTCTTTAAATGCAGGGGTTGTCTCACGAACCGTCGAGGAATATGATCCGCCATCTTATCGTTGAGACCGAACCGTAATCCTGTCACCAAACAATACTCCCTCCGACCGAATCTTATAAAATGCTCTGAGGTGATCCTAAACCACAACTCATCCGACTCCAAGCGAGGGTGGTTCAGCCCTGGAGGCTCACGTCGTCTAAGCTGCAATATATAATGTACGAAACCATGGTCATTATCTGTTACCCTCACATCCAACCAATGCCCAAAGCAATGGTCTTTAAATATATTTTATTGATCCCGTGTCAACGCCACCTTAGTGTGCTTAATAACGCTAAGTTGACTCTTCAATGTCAATTTTGCAGTGAAGAGGTTATGAAAAATCATCAATTAAGTAAAGTTAGTAAAAAACAGTCAAACATGCGATTGGTTTCTATGTAAACTAGCGACACTTGTGACTTGCGCAGGCACACCAAGTGTTTGCTGAAATGCTTAAAAGAAATTTCGAATTTAAACGTCAAATCTAAACACAAAATACAACCATACATCCTAGAACAATCATATTCATGTATTATAACAAAAAAAAAAAACAATCTAAGTGCACAAAATAAAGAAAAAAACGACTGTACACTAAGTGTTCGATGAAATACTTCAAACAAATCACGAAATTAATGGTTAAATTTAAACGAAAAACACAATTATACCTGAGTATCGGCCATAATAAAGCTTGAATTGAGTAAAAAAATCGTTTGCGACTCAAAGTGTGCGACTCCTACTTTGTGGCTGAAAGTGTACGACTCAAAAGTGTGCAAATCGAACACGAGGACAAATCGATTAATTTCTCCAAAATAATTATCCAGATCCAATTACTTTAACATTTAACAAAAAATCAAAACTCACACCCTGTGATAAATGACATAATAATAATAATAATAATAATAATAATCATAAATAATAAAATAATAATAATAATAATCAATAATCAATAATATAAGAACACCTTGTGATTAATGGTAAAGGGATACTATGTAAATTTTGAAGAAAAAGTTGACAAATAATTTCAGCTATCGAGTGATGTGATAACAACTCAAATTTGTCAAATATTAATAGTACTGTATTTTACGTAAAATGAAGTTTTACAAATCATAACTGTTTATTATATAAATTAACGACTAAATTACATATCTTTTCTTCAACTAACCATGCAAATAACCCTGTGATCTCATACCATATTAAATAAATAGAAGAATGAAAAATGTTATTTTATTCATAGGAGTATGTAACGTGATGACAATTTTCAAAAGCCAAGAAGCCATCATTCTTTGACCATATTTTATTCGGTTTGCATCAATATCGTGGTGATTGGTATCCAAATTACTTTATTTGGTTTGATGTAAAATACAAATTAGGCTTCTTGTAACGGTATGAAAACAAGAAGATTATAATCCGTAAAATAAATTTTAATTAATTAATTACACTAAAGGTAATCTGGATGGTACTTTTAACTCCCGTATCATATTTTAATAGCACGCATTCGCTCCACTCGTAATGAGCATCAACGCCGAGTAAATCACATGTCTACAAATCACCCACTGAGACACATCTGAAGTCTGAGCGTTTGCGCTGACAGTACAGCTTGAGTAATGCCCGATAAGTTAATTAATTAAACTAAACACAAACGTTAAAAACAACGTGATTAATCCAAAATCGTCCCCTTGTATAAGGTGTTACGGTTTTTGACGTCTTGGTACGGATGACAACGCCTTAAGAACAATACAAAATATAAGCCCCGTATATATTGTACTCCCTCCGTCCCATTACAAGTGTCATATTTTGACATAATAAAGTCTTTCTTTTTCATATTTGACTTTAAATATTTTTGCCCGTCTTAAATAATACTTGATGCAAAATATATGAATTAATTGGATTTTAAATTTATTTTGATTGGTATAATTTTCATCACGTATTATATAACACAAAAGAAAATATTTAAGGTCAATATTGAAAAAAAAATTCAAATTACGTAAAACTTTTTTTTAAGGTATTAACGACTTTTTTAATAATTCGACCCACGAAAATATAAAAGAAACAAAGAATAAGTTTTTTCGCTCCCACCGATTGAATTTTTAGCTCCGCATCTGTTCTTATGTATGTGCTTGTTTCTCATGAAAAATATATTTAAATGATGAGAAGCATAAATAAATTAACATATCAATCCGTACAACAAAATATTAAAAAGGGTTTTCAACGTAAAATTTGTAAGTAGTGTCCCTTTTTGCATTTGTGGATATCAAATAATTCAGTTTTTTGAAAAAGGAATCAGTAATTTAAATTTGCACATCTATAAAGTAATTTTGTTTTTGGTGATCAATTATTTTCGAAGAATTAAATTAATTGATAACATGTGTATTTCATGAGCATGTCTACAAGTCTACAACTACAAGGAACAACCATCGCATCTTACGTCTTTTGCCAACCTTCCATAAGCCAACGACACAATTTAGATTTCTATTTTAATTGAAATACTATTAAATTTAATTTTATAGCTATTCTTTGGTTCAATTAATATTAGAATTTTGATATCTGTAGCTTAAAATGCTACGTTTAAGAATTAATTTGTGCAAAATTGAGTGGTATATTAAGTTTATTAGGAGCAATTATATTCAAGTGTGAGTGGTTATTATCTAGGTACAAATAATTTATATATATGAATTTTATTTTCATAGTCCTAAAGGTTATGTTTAGAATTTTCTTTAATATATGTATATCGTTCAAATTTATGTAATCAATTTGCAATCAAAGCAGTTATATTTAGAGGGTGAGTGGTTATTATATAGGTACAAACAATTTATATATGTATGAATTTCATATTAATAGTCCTAAAAGGCTATGTTTAGCAATTTCCTTAATATTATTACGTATATATCGTACAAATTTATGTAATCAATTTGCAACCAGATGACATGGATATGAAACATGTGTGTAACACCCCTATAAAGCCGAAAGCAATGAACTACCGGATATCTTTCAGGTTTCAATAAAAAAATCATGGTGGAATGATATTAATAACTCACTACCTTAAACTTATAAATGCCTCAAATGTTTCTTATCATACCGATGTGGGACGAGTTGCTCTTTCGCTTAAGATAACCTATTAGGAAGATGGCACTTGTAAATTTCTATCAAAGTTTGAATTCTTAAATATTATGTAAGAATAACGCTACATCATTTTAATATTAACATGAAAAACAATGAAAGACGTGTCACTATTCGACTATTCATATTGAGTTGCATCAACTCTATGCTCTTAAAAAGAATGATATGCAATCACAACTATCGAATTTTATATTTATATTATCTGTTTACTGATGCATTACAAAATTTATCTTACAGTGAACAAATAATTAACTTAAATTACAATTGTGATGCTATATTTTTGTCACTAACATTATATAGTATGGTATTTTATTTTAAGAAAAACACTGAAAATCAAGTCTGCTGTTCACATAATTGATAACAAGGAATTTTACTAGGGAGTATTAATTAAAAGCATACACCAATAACATAACTAATAAATGCATTAAAGAATTTACAGGGATAACCTCCTATTATTATTTTTGGACAGGGGGATGTTATTATTGTACCAAACACAAGTTATTGTGACCAGAACCAGTACAATACTTCTTTAAATCAATACATGCTCAAAACCACAGTAAATCAAATTTAATTACATTGACCGTGACACTATTTATAATTAATAATAAGTTTTAAATAAAATGAGATAATACTTTAGTAAATACATTTTGACTATTAGGAGTATAATACGTGATACGGCGTATGCGAAAAGCCGGAAAGTATGGTTTAATTTATCGATTTTGTATGCTAACTACGTAATTACTGGACAATAAATAAACTTTTTATTTTGGACATAATTAAAAGGTGATTTGAGATGTAAGATATAGACTACGTAACAAAAAGTGAAGTGATACTCAAGCAGAGAGAGAAAGTACGAATAAACTTTTGATAGATAGAAATTTAATTACTTTTCAGAATTAAATCAAGTGTGTAAAAATGCATTTATTGGCTTTTCCTAAGAGAATAAATAAGCCATAACCACTATAAAGATAAATACTAAATTCTATTACATTTCATTATTTTAGAGCAGCGCAAGTGCATAATCAGGACGGTCAAAGAAATTTAGAAGACCCCCTACAATATTAAAAAATGTGAGCCCTACATAAACAAATTCTTCTTTTTTTTAATCTATCCAAATTTGTGTTTCCACGTGTGAGTCATAGTTTAAAAGATAATCCAACTAATCTCTCGGATATGTTTTAAAAAGTTGTACTTAAATTATGTAAATATAAAACATATGAACTACAAAAAGACCTATGTATCAATAACAATCAAACTAAAACGTTTATATAATTGTTCATTGTTCATTAACGAGAACCTTGAATCCTTAACTTAAATTACTTATTAAATTAAGGGCTTTTTATACTTTGCCAAAGCACCATAAGTAGTCGAGCGGATGGTTTGACAGACAAAACAAATCATTGTATTTTTTTTCTTTTATGAATCGGATCATAATTAAAGATTTGAGTAAGTTTAAATTGTGAATTTTTTTTACCAAGTATAAAAAAGACAATGCGAAGTTGTCATTAGTTTTTAATAGAGATTGTTTTTTACATTGAACTTATATCAATTATAATCAGACTTATAAAATTTGAAGGCTCTTACAATTTAGTAGTCACGTGCGCTACCACATGTATATGTGAATATATTTAGTAGTCACGTGCGCTACCACATGTACATGTGAATATCCTCTATTCTGCGTAACTGATGTAATAATGGATGATTACATATATATGTTTCAATAATCATAATCATCATCATGAAAAATATAATGGTATATACAAGAATTGGTAACCAAATACATTTTTATGTTTATTTTTTGATAAAAAAAAGTAGTAAAATTGTCTTGCCTTTTCCTTTAAAAAAAGAAGTAAAATTGTCTTGCATGAAACTGTTGACGTGTTCTAAAACTGCTAAGTTGCGCTTTCTTTTAAATAATCGTGAGAGGCACGCGTGACAGCTAGTCAAAGAATCAGAGTGAGAGGGAAGGTACAAGTAGGACAAAAGGAATAGCTAAGTTTCACTTTAACCCCTTTACTCTATTTTAATGTACAATTTGTACCCTAAGATTATACGAGCGTAGAGCACCTCCAATGAACAAAAGCTTTTCAAAGCTTTTTTATATGCCACATCATTTAATTTCAAAAAAGCTGTATAAAAAAGCTTTATAAAAAAGTTTTACCTCCAGTGTAAAAAACTTTCTAATGACTTTTTAATACCAAATTAGGAGGTGTAAGTGTAAATATTTAAGGAAAAAACTTTACACCAAAAGTTTAAGAAATCTCAAACTTTTAATTGAATTTTTTTTTCCTCCGGTGATAAAAGGTTTTTCTAAAGCTTTTTTGCATAAAAAAGCTTTAGAAAAAGCTTTCATCGAGGATGCTCTTCATAAAAAGTAAATAAATAATTTTTGTTGGTTTGAAATTCACAATTCACAATTCAAAATTGTTTCATGCATAACTCTCCTACTCATCAAAATCAATCATCACAAATTCACAAGTTTGTTTGTTTGAACCTTGACCCACTTATTACATGTGACTGAGTTATCTAAATATGGACTTCATAAAAAGTAAATAAATAATTTTTTTAATTAGCTTAAAAACATGTGAAAGTAGGGGTGTTCATAATAATCCGAAACCGGAAAATTGAACCGAAAATCGGGTAAATCGTATCGAATTTTCAGGTTAACCGAACCGATTTTTTTGTTTTCCTGTTTCGATTAACCGAACCGGCATTTTTTACAGTTTTCGATTTCGTTTTCGGTTCACACTTTGAGAATAACCGATTAACCGAAAACCAAAAAATTTAAATAATTATTTTTAATATGTATATTTCTATATATAAATATATACTTAATTATATGACATGGATGTTGGTAATACTATAAAACACTAGTATATATATTTATATAGACTTATTATAAATCAACATTTTTATCTATATTTGTAAAAAGGGACATTTGTAAAAAGTGGGAGATCAAGATTAAATGGTATATTTTTGTGAAGTGGCTAATACTTTTTGGTGAAATTTTTTAACTTACATAATTATATATCAGTTTGCAAGTTACAGATATATATCTTTTGTAATTTGGTGGCATATTTAACTATAAATATTCGCTAATGGATGTTGAAATATATTTGGATATAAGTTAAGACTTAACAAAAATATTTTGATGAATGTGTATTTGTGTGCTATTCTTATTTTTAATATGATTAGTAGATAAGAGTCGGTTAGTTGGTTAACCGCATAACCGAACCGTAAAAGTCGATTAACCGATTACCAGTTAACCGAACTTTTCGGTTTCGATTTAGGTTCAAGAATTTGGTGAACCGGATTTTCGATTCATCGATTCTCGATTAACCGAACCTCCGGTTGACCGTGCATGAACACCTCTATGTGAAAGTATCAAACATGTGAACTACATTGTAAATCTATCTATTTACATATATGCATAAAGAAAATGTAATTTTGGTTAATATCCAAATGTGGGTAAAAGATTTATACACAAATTAAACATAGATATACGTTTTTTTCATGTTATAATCTCAAATAAAGAAGACTAAATAAATTCAAATGTGCTGTAATTCTATTTCATTTTCAAATTATTTTTCATTTAACGAGAAATAATTTTGTTCGTAATATATGTTAAGACAGATACGCTACAACTACAACTGATACATTATTTTGAATATAACTACAACATTATAATGTCAAAAAATTAGTATTATATTTCAATACAACTATTAAGATTTTGTAACCATATAAATGCACCCTGACTTAATAGTTATTTTAATTAAAGTTACTTTTTTAATCATTACCAACAAATTAACATAAATTATATATTTATGATGTATTAATATAGTAAATAAATCTAATTTAATATACAATTACAAGATACTCTCTTTTACTAAGTAATGTCACAAATTAAAACCCTTTTGAATAAGTAAAATAAAATAAAAAATGACAGGGAAAACTTTGAAAGGTAGTATTTGTAAAAAAATAAAAGAAGAGGGGTAAATAGGAAAAATGTTCACAAAAATCGAAAGCAAAAAGCCCCGAAAGTCGCGATCCCTGAAAAAAGCATATCGAAAGAAGGCCTTTTACATTTCCTCGTAACCCACGTGCTAATTTGCGCCGTATGTTGCCAGTTTCCCCTTCCCATCAATTCTCTTCATCTAATCTATACACATACTGTTATTATACGTACGGAATACTTTTTTTCTTTTTCTTTTTTCCGTTTCTTTTTAATCATGAATTCTGGGTAAAAATATGTATGTAACAACCTTTTTAGCCATATAACCGTTCCTTTTATAAATACTACCACTCAAACCCAGTTAAAATGTCAATTTTGAAAATGTAAAATTTTAAAGAGTACTATATTTTTAACTAATCATAAAAGCTTTTGTAAAAACGCTTTAGAAAAGGCTACGGGTGTGGATGCTCTATAAACTCTTTTGATCGGTTTAAATAAAAAAAACACTTACATTCCACGACAATCCCACATATATACGAACTATGTAAAAACTAATAAAGACGGAGTAACATTTAATAAGAATAACACATTTAGTCTAGTTTATACGGATTATAAAGTAGACAAGAAAGTATATAAATTAACTTTTTCTATACATATTATAAAGCATAACGTTTACTAAATGATCATTGGCCTATCGGTATCGAGGTAACCTTTCAACCATGAGACTGTGGGTTTACATTCTACAGATGAGACAAATAGTGAATATTCGTGGAATTATGTAAATATATAGTGAATATTCGTGAAATTATGTAAATATTTGTGGTAGGAATCTTTGTATTAAAAAAAAAAAACAGTTCAACGTTTTGTTTTTACGTACTACGTAGTACATACTACACACTACTAGGCTAAATGACAAAGCATATATGATATGTTGTGAGTTTCTAATAGTGATAGATTATGGTTAGGCTTCCTTTACAGTTAAAGCAGTAAATTGTTAATCATTTAAATTAAATTATCATCCATTATTACAAAGTAATCATACTTTGTAGGAGAAAACCCACAAAAAGTGCATTATATAGGAAAATAAATGTACTTTTCATTAAATAAAACTTTATACAAATTACCTATGTCACCAGCCCATATGTGCTACTTAAAGATTATGAATTTATCACTTTGAATATTGTTGACATTATATTTCTCAAATTAAAATTTTAACCAATCTAGTCTAGCTAGCGAATATTTTATCTTCATATATTATATTTTACAACCAACAATAGATAACTTAATTAAAGTACATTTGTTTCACTTGTTATTCGGTGACAACAGACAATAGTCACAATTCAAACCAAATGCTCGTGTCACAAGTGTTAACCTTTATAGTTTATACACATAATTTTTTTCGAATCATGTAAAAGTGTTACAATCTTCTATTAATTACATAACAACTTTTATGAAATGTGACCAATGAAACAATAACTTAACAGTTTGTTCTAAAGTTAAGAATAACTATAAGTATGTGATTGATGGATGATTAGTATACGAGGATGAACAAAAATCTCACGACCAATAATAGGTATGGACCTATGGGGTTGATTCCCATTTGCTAGCAACCAATCATTTTTAATTACTCCGTATTACGGAGTATTAATCTCATACTTAGTGGGTGTTTGATATTGCTTATTTATAAACACTTGTATCCTTAAAAATAATAAGCATGTACGAAGATACTTATTTTTAAGTTGTTAATCCTTAATAAATAAACAGATAATTTGTTTTTGCAAAAATGTTTGTATATGCTTATTTGGTATTAAAATAAGCAAAGAAGCAGATAAACGCTTAAATAAGCAATCACAAACACCCTCTCATTTATATTTTCATCCTTTAAACCCTCAAGAAAACGCACCATAAATGATGTTGAATTTACAACTAACATTTTTTAAATATAATATATTATATTTTTTATATTTTATATATATATAATAATAATAATTAATAAAGTAAGAAAAACATGGTAGACCCAATTTAATACTCCGCATTATTATACATTTTAATAAAAAAAACATACAAATAGCAATAAACAATCAAAAATACATCATTACTTGTTTAATTATATTCTTGTCTTAAAATAACAATAACATTTCTAAGACTACAAATTTCCAACGTCATATATTCTCAAATAACGTATACATTTTTATTACACAAATAATAACTAAATAATTCTAATGTATATGCCAACTTCCGTATATAAATATAAATATAAACATGATTACATACATTAAAGAATTTGTCTTTCCTAGAGAGGTGATATATAAAAGTTAACTACCAATATTTTTATGAATTTTCTCCTTTCTTGATCTTGAAAGTGTGAGTTAGTTTTCGTGTATCTATACTCTTTCCCTTTTTCTGTTTCTGCAAAATTCTTGGTTGGAAAAAAAATATATTAAAAAAAGAAAAAGAATCCTGAGTTGAAATCTGAGTTCAAAGCTGCAAATGTAATCACCCAATATACACAAAGTGTGTGACAGCAGGTTAGGATTTTAGCATGCACTTTTTTTGCTTTCTTTCTTTTTGCTTTTAAAATGTTTTTTAATATCCAAAGGTTATATCTGTGTGTTATGTTTTTGTTTGTTTGTGGAGTGAAAATCAGTATTATGACCACTTTCACAGAAAGGTGATTGCTTTTTTCATGGAGGACCCTATAAACACTCATACACAGAGGCACTCCTAATGCTTTGGTAGGCGTGCTTTGATGCAAAGAAAACAGAAACTTTATTTTATTTTAAAGAAAAAATTTCTTTTTACTGTTGTTGTTTTGATTACAAGTTAGCCCCACAAAGATTTTGCAGGTTTATGTTTCTTTGTTGTGTGTTTTTGGGGCATTTTCTGTATGTATTTTGGATTGTATTTTAGATTCCTTTGTGTTTGCCCCCTAAAATAGACATCAGATTCCTTTCATTTCTTTGTTTTATTTCACTGGTTCAAAGTAATGTGAGAAGGGTTCTTTTTGTTTTTGGGCTGATTTCCCCTTTTTTTACCATGGTGGTGGGGTTTCTTTGTTTCTTGAGTTGAAAAACTTTGGTCAAATTTATGTGAAGATTAAATATTTAGGAGTTTTATGAGATGGGTTGTTTTTGTTCCAAGTAATGTGTGAAGGGTTCTTTTTGTGTATGGATAATTTTGCCCTTTTACCATGATGGTGGGGTTTATTTGTTTCTTGAATTTGAAAAACTTCGGTCAAAGTTTGGTCAAGATCGAGTCTTTATGAAATGTGTTCTTTTTGTTAAATGAAGTTCTGATTGTTTGATTATGAAGAGGGCCTTATTTTGTTACTGTTTTTGTTAAAGTTGTTGATGTAGAAAGGAATTGTGTAGTATGTCCACCATTGAAGAGAAGCTTAATTCAACAGGTGTGAATAGTGGGACACACAGTTTACTTGAGGAGATGAAATTGTTGAAGGAAATGCAGGACCATTCTGGTAAAAAAATTCTCTACTTTCCAACAAATACAATTTCTCATAAAAACTTTTCCTTTTTTAACTTCACATTTTGCCAGATTTTGAAATTAGACTGAAACCCTAAAGAATTTGCACAAAGTTTTGATCTTTTTAGGCTTTCTTTGTTAGCTTTTAGATTAGTTGTGGATTAATTTAAATTTTTGTGTTTTTGTTAAATTTGTAGTGATAAAGAAGCCAATTAATTCTGAGCTATGGCATGCATGTGCTGGGCCATTGGTGACCCTGCCGCAGGTGGGAAGCCTTGTTTATTACTTCCCACAAGGACATAGTGAACAGGTTTGATTTCCATCTCTTGTTTTGTATAATTTGTTGTTTTGCTTACTGCACCGTGTTTTTGAACAATCTTCAATTTGTTATGAAAATTTCTTGTTTTTGTTTTGTTTTGTTTTTTTTATATATTTTTTCTCAAACCTTTACTTCAGACATTTTGCTTAAATTGAAATACTGATTTTTATCAATTTTAACTTTAACCATCTAGATTAAATCTTGTTTTATATAGCTTGTTGTTAATGAAGTTGTTTGAAATGAATCTTAGGTTTAATTAGCAAATTTCTTGATTATTATCTGTCTATAAAGTGAGTAATAAATCTAAAATGTAAAAATGCAAAGGACGTGTACCCATATTACTTTGGCATAAAGTCTTAAGTTTCCTTCTGAGTTAGAACACTTTAACAACTTCTTTAGGGGTGTATCAAGTTAACAAATAATTAGTATCTAATTTTTTGCATTGCAAATTACTCTTCGTGTTACCGAAGGTGACTGTTTCTTTTGGTTTTTGCAACGGAGGTGTTGAGTTTAAGGCTCTTGGCTAACTAAATTGTATTTACCAGGTTGCAGTTTCGACAAATAGAACCGCAACGTCACAAGTTCCTAATTATCCGAATCTACCATCTCAACTGCTGTGCCAAGTTTTGAATGCTACATTACATGTATAACCCTCATTCTGTTCAACTTTTATATACTTTTTTCCGTTATTCACGCTGTCCTTTAAATCTCTTTGTTTAATTTTGGTTGTTTAAATAGGCAGACAAAGATACTGATGAGATCTACGCCCAAATGAGCCTTCGGCCCGTCAACTCGGTGAGTTCCATGCTATTGTTGTACAAAAGAGATTTCAATTTTGACTATTGGGTGTCAACATAACCATAAAATTTCAAAACTTTTTCCATTTGTGCAATCCTTTTTTAGTTGATAGATTTTGGGGTTAAAAAAACTCAACTCTCTCTTTAAGTTTGAACATAAGAAGTACCATGTTTAAAACATACAAAACAAAATTGGATTTGACGTATTTATTTGAAAGATTTAGTCTTTTTCTTGTGTGCATATCGGAAATACTTGAATAGTTTGCAAGAAAAGAATTGATCTTGAACAGATACCGGAAATGATTTAATCCTCAACATTGGAAATTTTGAGTGAATTTTGTCTGATTTTACTTATGAATCAGGAAAAAGATGTTCTTCCTATACCAGATTTCGGGATGAAACCGAGCAGACATCCAAGTGAATTCTTCTGCAAGACTTTGACTCCAAGTGATACGAGCACACATGGTGGCTTTTCTGTACCTCGTAGAGCTGCTGAAAAACTCTTTCCACAATTGGTGATTGTTTCATTTCCCTCTTTTCCTTTTTCCAAATGAACAAATGTTGAGGGTTATGGCCATTATTCGACAAACGCTTTCTACAATCTTATTCTCGGTCATGTTTTTTTTTTCTTCAGGATTTTTCCATGCAACCTCCTACTCAAGAGCTTATTGTTCGAGATTTGCATGATAACACATGGACATTCCGTCATATATACCGCGGTGAGCATTTCATAATCTCTTTTGCACTTTCTCAAGTTAAAGAGAGGACAGAAAATATAGTGTTATGCTATGCTTCATGTTCTTGGTTAGAAATGGAAAGAAAGCTAACAATTTTACAAGTGCTATCCTACCTTTGTAAATTGGTTAAGTTTTTACGGTATCTCCAAAATTTCTGATGTTTGAGAAGAAAGTTTTGAACTGGAATTTAGCCAAAATGATTTATGGGTCGTTATTATTTCCAACTTCTTTTGGGATTTTAATTTGTGTTCATGTAACAAAACCTTTTTTTTTTCTAATGCAGGGCAGCCAAAACGACACCTATTAACTACTGGCTGGAGTATGTTTGTTGGTGCAAAAAGACTAAAAGCTGGTGATGCTGTTCTATTTATAAGGTATACTTCTTGAGTTCTTTCTTTTTATAGTTGGATTATGGATATCATTTCATGTGTTTTACTTTCTTGTCAAATGCCTCAAATATCGTTCAATAATGAACAAGTAGTTGAATCTTGTTGATAAAAAGCAATGGTATTAACAATTTAATAATATTCTATAAATCACAAATGAGCAAATAAGTAACTTTTGGTTGAAAGCTTCCCAAAAAAGACACGTCACGATTTCCACATGTCAATTATAAGGAGTATTTTTGTCTTAACTTTTTGGTTGCTAAAATGGGTATACAAATTTGACAGGTCAAAACAAACTTTTAAATATACCGAATGCTTCCCCTTATTGTTTTCTTTTGTAACTGTAAATAAACCGATACACTAATGTTCTTAAACAAACTTCAGCCCACAACCTAATACCGATGTTACTTGTACTTTTTAATTTTAGGGACGAGAAGTCGCAATTATTGTTGGGAGTACGACGAGCAAATCGTCAACAGACGTCTTTGCCATCATCGGTTTTATCTGCTGATAGTATGCATATCGGGGTCCTTGCTGCTGCAGCCCATGCTGCTGCTAATCGAAGTCCCTTTACAATATTCTACAATCCCAGGTAGTTGTCTAATATTGCAAAATGCAAACATATACACAAATACTAGTCTGTTATTGAGCTATTCTTTCACTTTATTTTAGGGCGTGTCCTTCGGAATTTGTTATTCCATTGACGAGATATCGGAAGTCTATTTATGGGACACAACTTTCTGTAGGCATGAGGTTTGGAATGATGTTTGAAACCGAGGAGTCAGGAAAACGCAGGTATGTGTATGGAAATATATAGTATATATGATTTTTAAACTAATACACTACTCAAATTTGTAAATATACTTAAACTCATTGGCCAAGAGAGCCACCAATAAAAGATTGTTTTGTGCTAATCGACCGTGTTATTGTTAAAGCAGATATATGGGCACAATTGTCGGTATAAGTGACGTGGATCCATTAAGATGGCCCGGCTCCAAGTGGCATAACCTCCAGGTACTTGATGCGTCGTTTGAATAACATTAATGGGATAGTGGTATAAAACTGTATAGACACTATCAGATCTTTATGCTATCAACATTACATCATGCACATCACTTTTGTCCATTTTTAATTAAATTAACTACCATAAATTGCCAATCTTAATTTGATGGTTGCGCGTGTTATGGAATTATGGAATTAGGTTGAGTGGGACGAGCCAGGGTGTGGTGATAAGCAAAGTAGAGTGAGTCCGTGGGATATTGAGGCTCCCGAAAGTCTCTTCATCTTCCCTTCTCTCACGTCAAGTCTTAAACGACCCTTCAATTCTGCTTTCCTAGGTGAGTTCCATCTTCACGTTCTACATTTTTACGCATCACGACTAATTAGTCAACATACTTTTTTAAAACATATTCATAAAATACAACATTCTAACGTACGTGCTTTTCTTGCAGTCTTGCGTGAAAAAATCTTTTCTATACTTGTGACATATTCACATTTTTTTTAATGTTTTTCACTTTAAAAAGTGCGAACATTCTTTCTATAATTAGAAACACAAGTTCTTTTATTATGACTTCATAAATCTCCATGCTTATAAATGTAAAACATGTTTTTTCGTATGCCTGTTTGTAGTTCAAATGTTCACAAGTGTGAACAACAATTAAACCTTTTCCAAAGGTACGTTACATAAATTGTGCACATCAAAAATTTAATGTAGCGATTTCACTGTCTTTTAAAACACTCTTTTGTGATGTTTTTGTGATGATTTTGTAATGTATTAGGAGCACAACCTGAATGGGACAACATGGTTAACCGGTCATTCATGCGGGGGCCTGAAACCCTAAATGGAAACTTTCCGAACCCTTCCATGTCTAGCTTATGGTCAGAACAACTTGTCAAGATGTTAATGAAACCTCAAAACGGCAACAACATGACAACCGTTTCACCTGTTATTCAAGAAACTTTTCCCAACAACAGACACCAGTTGCAACTCGAAAACCGCCCTCAATTTCACCTCATTCAACCCAACACTACCACAACTGCCACCAACACCGCCACCGTATTGTCAAACACTCTGCCGCTATCCAACCATAATCTTTCTGGAAATCAACAACCGCAACAGTCTGAAACAATAAAAGCTGACTCGAAGCCAATGAACACTCAGAATCTTGCACACGAGTTGCCATTTATTAATCCTGTGTCACCCTTCGATTCCACTGTTCTCCAATCTCAACACTTCGATTCACCCCAGATTGATTCTTCAACTCTAAATGGGCTATTCCCCTACCCGGACACCAACGTACTGAACCCGTATTCGTCTCTGGGGCAGGAAACATGGGACCCACAAACAAACAATAACTCCAAATCTTTCTTTCAATCAAACACCTGTCCCTCAAACATGTACGGTTTCAAAGACCTATCGGATGAAAATCACCACAATAATACCCAAAATGGAAATGTATACAATTGTCTCAATTTCGAAGGTAGTAACGCTGGTAGTACCGTTGTTGATCCTTCAGTTTCAAGTACGGTATTGGACGAGTTTTGCAACTTGAAAGATATCGAGTTCCAAAATCCCTCAAGTTATTTAGTGAGTAATAATTTTAGCTCAAGCCAAGATGTTCAGTCACAAATCACTTCAGCTAGCCTTGTGGATTCGCAAGCTTATTCTGTGCAAGAACTGCCCGATAATTCGGGTGGGGCCTCTTCTAGCAACGGAGAATTTGATGATAGCGGACTTTTGCAGAATAACTCGTGGCAACAAGTTGCTGCGCCTGCACGTGTACGCACATATACAAAGGTCCAAACTTTTTCATAATTTAAGGTTTTGTCAATATGGGTTTGGTATATTATGGTTCGGTAGAGTAATTGTTGTTTTATTGGCATGTTGCAGATTCAAAAGGCGGGTTCAGTGGGTAGGTCTATTGATGTATCTAGTTTCAAGAACTATGATGAACTCTGTTGCGAAATTGAAAAGATGTTTGGGCTCGAAGGGTTGCTAAATGACACCAGAGGATCCGGTTGGAAGTTGGTGTACGTGGATTTCGAGAATGATGTTCTTCTTGTTGGAGATGATCCATGGGAGTAAGTTCTGTTTCTTTGGTATATAAGTATACTTTACAGCGACTTTTGACGCATTAGATTTGTAATGATTAATTTTAACTTGACCCGTACGGCCGTTTGAAATTAAGAACAACCTAAATTTGTCCTTTTTAGGTAAAATAGGTAAAACTCTTGAAATGTTATGGTGTTTAACAGCATTTCGTTGTCTTGCAACATGCAGGGAATTCGTTGGGTGCGTGCGATGTATCAGGATTCTATCGCCTCCTGAGGTTCAGCAGATGGGTGAAGAGGGAATGCAGCTTCTCAACAGCAATGCAGCATTACAGGCTGGGATCAACGGTGGCCCGTCACCTGACAATGGGGCCCGGACTTGGGTCAACCCCACATGAACCATAACGGAGCGATTGTGGTGACCAGATCAGAGATAGGAAGATTCTTGGTATGCTAAGCTATTTGTGTTGTGGTTTGTAAAGATGAAATTGAGTGGCAAGTTAGTGAGGAACCAACCCATTGTAGGTTTATTCAGATGTTATCAAGATTTATCTAACATTTAAAATGCTATATTAATCCAAGTCTCTTGAACAACTACTTGTAGTCTTCAAATATAGACATTATTATTATTAAGATGTGTGTATTAACTATTAAAAACCGCATTCGAATTAGCAAATCTATAACTGTTGCTCATAATCTAATAGCAATTTAACTTGATAATTCGTTATTATTATAATCATTTTGGATACAAGTTACTAAATTTCACCATCTTTGATGTTTTAAATGCGTAAATAACAATTTTTTAAGTTCAAACAGGATAATAAATGGTAAAGTTTTATACATTAAGCTGCGTAATTTAACATTTTTGGCCATCTATTATTCATTTTGAACCGATATAAACATTATTATTTTTCTAACCATTAATGCAGCATTTTTGTAATTTTAACAAACTAAAAAAGTTCATTGAAGCTAATGATAAAGAAGTAGATAAGTTTTGTATGATTAATGTGATAAGTACGTATTAAATGTCTAAAGAGTATGTATCTTTTAGTAGAAACTTAAGTTTGCCACCTAAAATGTTTACACACATGTATTTATCTCATTTCCTCAATTCAACCTCTTTTTTTTTCTTCTTGTTTTGTTTATATATTTCATTGAAAACAGATAAAAAAAAGGAATATCAACCGTCTGTCGTTCCCACTAACTTGTAACACGGTCAAATAGAAGAGGTAAATCGCGTAATCCGTGGTTAAAGTAACATAGTAATAGGGATTGAACTCATGACCTCCGCATTTATGTTACGTATCCCTCACCACTAAGCTACAATCGGGGGAACTTTATTGAAAATAGATAACTGTAAGATTATTGTATTTGATATTTACGAGGTTTAGTTTTCCTAACTTCGAGTGTACTTATACAACAACATTATATGATAACCTTTAACCTTGGGATTCGGAGTAAATCATACACCATCTGCTTTTTTCATGCACCACTAATTGTGATTTACCATATAGTATAGTACAATACCATAAAATACAATTAGTGCTGTACGCAGAAAAAATGACAGTGTACATGACCATTTCTTATTAATTGCACCCTTTATTTATCTCTTTTTATGTTTTTATAAATAAAAAGCTATTTTACATTTTTTGGATACAATTACAATTATGACTATATCTTTTTTGTGAAATATATTTATATATATATATATATATATATATATATGTGTGTGTGTGTGTGTGTGTGTTTTGGTTTACAATAACTATTATAGATTAAGATTATTATATTATATCACTCATAAAGATCATAAGTATTGTAATTATAGTTATAATTATCTATATTATTTGACTTTTTAACTCATTTTTAATACGTAGGTTAAAATGTTTATACGGTGAGCTGAAATAAAATCCAAATACCACATCCATGACATAAAACATTATTACATATGAGATGATATAAAATTATCACCTGATGATAAATAATACTCTATTCGTCTCAAAATAATTGTTCTGTTTTGACCTTTTGAATTATTTTCTTTTCAAATTTGATCTTAAATATTTTTTTACCTTAACTATACATTTAAAACTCAATCCATTCATATATTTTGCATCAAATATTATATAACAAAAATAAAAATATTTAAGATCAAAGTTGAAAAGAAAAGACTTCAAAAAGTCAAAACATGACAATTATTTTGGAACGGAAGGAATAATAAGAACAATAATATTGTAACAGTAGCATTTATAATAAAAATATTAATGATAATGATGATAATAATAATAATAATAATAATAATAATAAAAATAACAACAATAATAATGATAATAGTATTACTATGAAATGTAATAAACATAAAAAATAATAATGAATGTTAACAATATATTAACTATTTTTCATCTTTATTTAATTGTTCTTCCTTTTATTTTGTATCAAAATAATTGTTTAATTTTTGGTTTCAACCAACCATAAATTGTTTAAGTAGATAACTATAAAAAAATTATTGTTGACGAATGTAATAATTACAGTTTTTTAAAATCGTGCCAATTTTCTAGTGTATAGTTAATTTGGGAAGGAGGTAATATATGTTTTTTTTTTCAATGTAATCGAATCGATCAATCGAATATGTATATATATCGTTTCAAAATTTAGGCATTGTTGTCTTATGTGTTATTAGCAATACATATTTACAAATTTTTAGCAAGCGAACTCATTTTTTTAAATTTTTTTATAGTTTAAAAATGTATTGAAATTTATATCTCTACTATCTTATACATTCAATTTTGAAACCCCAAATTGTATGTATTAAAGTTTAAAAATATTTGCAAACTTACTATTATATTTGTATAACTAAAAATTATGTAGCCAAAAACATACAATAGACGTGTTTAAATTTTTTAATATACACGACATAAGATTTTAAATTTTAATGCATCCAATATTAAAATATGTAAAGTTTGATAAATCTAAACTATAAATTTTTTTTTCTCACGCATTTATTTGCTTTAAATTTGATAAACTTTATTAGCTTATGACAAAAATTGCAAACATTATTTATAAGTGTTCTCATAATACTTTTGTTTGCAACATATCCTTGCTCTCTTATCTGAGTACTCTTTTCTTGTGTGTGTGAGTGTTTGAAATATTTAGAAATTTTGATTTGTTTCAAAATCCTCAAAACATTATGAGGTATGGGTATTCAAATTCACTATATTCATTCAAAGTTTTGCTTGTCGATCACAACAAGGACTTCCTTACTTATGTTGCAGATGTTCTACGTTCATGTTCATGTTCATTCGAAGGTAAACATTTTACGTAAAAATGTCTTTTATTAACACAACATACACTTAGTTTTTTTTTTCTTTTCATATAGATCTTTTCTTGGATACTGTTTTTTATTTTTTATTTGTAAATTTGCACGATTGATTACATTAATGACACTCTTTTGTAGTGGCTTTTTTAGATTGAACTCTTTTTGTTTAGATATAACACCAAATAAATTTGTCTTAAATCATTGACAATAGCTACAATAAAATATCAATATCTTCAAGAATCATGTCGACTTAAATACCTTGATTGGTAATAAATATTTTTTTTTAAATTATATAAAAATAGTGTTAATAAATTTGTAACATGAGTTCCGCTGGATTAGCTTTATGTAACATGTTCCTAAAGATGAGTCTGTATTATGCAATAATTATGGGCCATAGTCCATATATGTCAAATTCAACCTTTGATCTTTTTTGTGATAGATATATATCTTACAACAATTTATTTAGTAATTTATTTTTAAATTAATTTTGATTTTATTTTATTCTACATAAGTAAATAAATAAATATTTCTTTATATTGTATTTATGGCAGTCTTTTAATATTTTGATTTTTACTTATATTAATTTTCAATGCCGGGTTTTAAAAAGAGAGATAATTTTCTTAAAAAGATGTTATAGATTTATTGTTTTTTCACATGGTTATAGAAAAAAGTTGAACAATTAAATTAAACAATATTTAGCTGTTTTTTTTCATATAAAAACACTATTGCATTGGTTAAAACTATCTATCTAGTAGAGATATATGGTTAAAGTTATAATATTTCTTAAACAACAACAATACTTATTCTTGTGAGGGTCGCGCTTTGAATATTTCTAACTAATGGTAGAAAGTCTGTTTTATAGAAAGATATGAATACATAAATAAACTTATATCCCAATTATTTACATTGATGATGAATTATTTTTTAATTAATATTATTTGATTTAAATTTTAATTAGCATTAAATTAAATTAAATGATATATAAGAGACAATATATTAATTACACCAATACATATTATATTAATGATTAATGAGAATTATAATAATAAATGAATAAAACTAGTATATATTTGCCCACGCAAATGCGTGGGATTAGATAAGCTTATTCTAAGTTAGATTAGATTTAATATGTGTATTATCATTCCGGTTATCTCATTAGGTTTTATTTCTACATCACTAATCAGTAACTAATGCAAATAATCATACTTTTCAATCAATTACTATATAAATTATAGGGGAGCGTTATTGTAGAATCATTCCTTATTGTAGGAATCGTAAGAACGACCTTTTTGATTTTTAATTTCAACATATGTATACTTTTTGAAAAAAAAAATGTAAAATTATTAAAATTTTATCCTTATTAATATTGGATCGATTTAAAAAATTTAAAGAATATATGATACACAAATTAAAGTTGTGTATCACAGCTTTTATGTATGATAATGTGATACACACTTTTATGATGTGTATCACATATTTTTAAAATTTTTTATCTCGTAATAAAAAGCATAAAATTCTAATAATTTTAATATAATTTTTTAATCAAAAAATTAGTTTATCTTAAAGTTAAAAATAAAAATGTCCGTTCCTACCGTTTCCACAATAAAAAGTGTTACTATTTGAACCTTCTCATAAATTATATAGTTTGTTTACGTACTTAAACTAATAGGATGTAATTCTTATATGTACATAACCTTATATCAATGTAAGATAAGACTATATGAACAATAACATATTAAATGAGATTAAAATAAGCACATGTTAACATTCTCAATAAAATTCGTTGGAAGTTAAGCATTATGTAATTTGAAATAATAAAATATGATGATAAAAAAATGGAAAGAGGATTAAGTCACAAAAAGTCTAAAACAATCAAATATATTATGATAAATTTAGTATAATGAGAAGTTCAAAATATCATTCTCTTACGGTAAATACCAAAAGACCCTTTAAAATATCATGATAAGATGCCACTTTAGTTTGTAGATTGATTATAAGGTATAATATTATTGAATATAAACATAATAATTTCTACAGGCTATAAAAGATAACGATAAACTTACATAAACGTTGCAAAATATAAAGTTTAAAAATGATATGGATCAACTAAATGAAGAGAAATAAGTATGAAAGAAAAAGATAAAAATAATGTAATCGGTCCATATATTATTCACAACATTCTTTGCATATCATTTTATTAATATCCACCAAGTGTAACATTTTTCATAATTATATCAATAATTAAAAATAATTCTTTTATTTATTGCATTTTCAAGTTCAACACTGCAATTTATTTATTTATTTTTTGTTGAAAAACTGCAATTTTGTTTATATATAATCTAAGACTTATTTATGATGCTTTATATGTTAAAGTTTTAGTTATTTTGTACTACGAATTTGGGATCCAAAGTGCTTGTCGGGATCAGTGACATACTTTCTGATTTATTTTCTTCTAAAAATAGCAAATACATATATGGTGCTCTAAAGTCCAAACACATAAAAAGTATAACCGTTACATATATAAAAAAGTAATCCCGATTCCCAATTAACATTAATTAAATAATACACACTTTAATTAAGATATATTCACACACGTGAAAACGCATATATGCTTTATAAAAAATGTGACACATGTTTTGTGACGCGTGATGAAATTTTATCTACCATTTGAAATGTAAAAAATTTTGTTCAAAATTGTACAATCCAAAATGTGTATAAATTTTTTAAATGTCTTTTAATCTACAAAGTGTCAAATGTTATATATTTTTTTTCATATTAATATATTTTCACTAGATTACAAGGTTAGAGTATGTAAACATTGTAACATGTGACATAAAGCCATTATTATTTAGTGTTTACATTAATTAAAAAACTCATTATTATTTTTTTGTTAAAGTGACAAAAATACAATTTGCTTTTCCAAGTGTGTCGATATGTGCAACGTACCAATAGATTACTCAATGTACCCGACATACTTCCAAATTTGTACCGACGTGTGCAAATTACAACCCGTAAAGCATAAAGTACATTATTTGTTGAAAAATTTCTCACGTTTTATCTTGTTTGTACTCTATGCCCTATTATTTTGTAAGTTGTACACATCGATCACATATTTGAAAGTTCGCTGCACATTGCAAATTTTGAAAGTTCGTTGTGCGCGCTGAGTAGTTAAGAAACTCATACTCATTGGAGTGTTGGATATTTATTTTTTCTTGCACTTTCTCTTATTAGTTACATGTGTTGATCGTTCCATCGAAGCGTTAAACGCACTCTCAGAAAAAACGAACGGATTTAACCTTGTTATGATAGCTGATGATATGAACGATCTGGATGTTAATACATTTCTTAAAGTCTCAAGGACCATGAATGTCTTATCAATTGGTGAGTTCTAAATCACATTATACTTCCTAAATGTGTTCTTTCAGCTTGATTTACCGACTAATTTAATTATCGTGCTACCCGGATTCTCATTTTTGTCAAACTTTTCATAATATAGTGATGTCTGATCAAGAAGACGATGAATTCCTGTGTGAAACGTTTAAGAGTGGTGCATTTCATGTCCTCAAGAGGCCAATTACTACCCGTACAATAAGGATTATTCGTCAAGGTATCATAAGGGAGCTAATGCAGAAGAGTGAATTCAAAAATATGAATAGTAAGACCTCTGGTCACAAAAGAAAAAATCGGTCGTATGATGACATTGATTATGAAGGTTCAAGTTATGATGATGATGCCATGAAGAAGAAGACATGCGTGCAATGGGCGACGGAGCTCCATATGAAGTTTCTTATTGCTATTCGTCAGATCTATGAAGCTAGAGAAAGTATAGCTTACTCTTTAATTGCTAACGTTTTTATTTTAAATGGATTGTTAGTCTATTTGTCACATAAATACTTGAAAGTTTGAACATCATTCTTTCTTGTATTCTACATTGCTAATAGCTTCGTGTTTCAATATTAGGATGCGTTCCGAAGAACATACTTGATCGTATGGGCGTACCCGGTCTTACAAGGATGCAAGTTGCAAGTCATCTTCAGGTAATTAGTTTTCTGGATTAATATTTGCATGGACTTGTAATGTATATATTTAATCTATGTATTCTTAAGTGAAGGTAAATTTACTTTTTAATTAGTCTTTCATGTTAATATAATATTTTTATTTAACTTGCTAATTAAAGATCTAAACACTCCCTAACCTTTATTCAACTAAACATTAAATTATGCAGTTATCTCCATATTCATCTTGTTCTTAGCACAATTCTTCATTGTTTTTTGTAAATATGCCACACCACCACACTAGTTTAACCTTTGCTTATCTCATGGTTCTCGTCCTATTGTAACATATTAAGAGAATGTGTTATCATGTACCAGAAATGGCGCAAGGATAACGGGAAATCCAATCCAGGAGTTCACAATGATGAAGCACAAAGTAGTACCTGTGTTGGATTTAACTTGTCAATCAATGAATGGCCATCAGAACAGATGAGGAACCAAACTTACCGCAGTTCTTCATTAGTGAACATATCGAATCAGAGCAACAATCTACAACCAATGGAGTACACTCCAATGCCATTTGATTTTGGCTCATCAACTCAGAATGAGGGATTTGGTAACAGGGTTACTCAAATAACCAATAACTTTTTTCATCAAGAAACCTCTGGTGTACTTGATGCTGGACGACAAGGTTCGAATTATTATGCAGCTTTTTCATCAGTTCAAGGACCACAATCTGATGAACCTCTTAATTATCTAAATGATTTGGATGATGATGGCCCAAATGATATTTAGACTCTTGGTTGCAATCATGTCAGATGGAATAAGGTTAGTTTTTATTATACAAATACTTTATATCATTTTATCATTATCATTATTGATAAGTTATAATCATAAAGTTCTTTGCTTGACAGGATGCAATTGAGAGGGAGCTCCATAAGGATATGAAGTTTCTTTGGGAGTCAAAGAAATTTATGTTTCTTTAGTAACTTTATTAGGAGCTTTAATGCTTTTAAGTATTTTGATTTCCATGACCGATGGAATGTTTTATTTGTTTGTACTGAAGTTTAAACGTTGGATTTTGATGCTTTTTAGTATTTTGATTTTGAAGCTTTCATATAAGTTTTTTTTGTTATCTATTAAATTTCTAAATGGTTCTAATTAATGTGTATAAATGATTTTGGGTTCATCTCCGTAGGACAAAATCTGTATATATATATGCCGTTATGTGGGGTAGGGTGTATGTTTTTCGTTCAAAAAAATAGTTTATCGTCACAATCAAAAGTTCAAATGAGAATAACAAAAGTGTTGAAAATAGTGGAATCAATAGGAATGCGCCATGTGTCACAAAACCCACTTTTCCCCATATTTTTAAAAACTAAATATCTCACAAACGACAACCCTAAACGCTTTACAAAACCCTAAACCCTAAATCATACTAAACCCTAAATCCTAAACCCTGTTAAAACCTAAACCCTAAACCATGCTAAACCCTAAATCCTAAACCCTAAACTCTAACCCTAACCGCAAATCAAATGTACAACTAATCAGTAACACATGTGTTACTACATTGTAAAACCAACCAAAAAACGAAGAAAAAAACTCATCGAAAGTATAGCTTGTGAGATCTTAAATCGAAGAGGAGAAAACGCTGAATTTTATGGTGCAATTTTTATAATTTTTCGACTTGTCGTTTGTGAGATATTTAGTTTTTAAAAATATGGGGGAAATGCGTATTTGATGAAAATGAGTGGTTGAGATTGATTCCTCTATTATCACACAGAGTTGTTGTACTCATTTGAACCCTACTCTCACAACCAAATAAATACGAATTGAGTACTTGTAGTTTTGTTGTCCTAGTATATGCATTCTGGGGATGCAAATACCTCTATTTGACTGACTCCATGTAGAGTAAATTAAATGGCTACATCACTTTTCAACGTAAAAACTTCTTAGACGGTTCCCAACGGATTCATCGGTTGGGGAACCGACGAAGGTCGGCGAACCGACGCTGATGGCACGACTTCGTCGGTTGAACCCCTTCGGTTTGGCGACGAAAGGCGGCGGGGTGGGGGTGGGTCCCGCTGTTTTTTTTTTAATTCTAGCCGTTGTTTTATATAAAAAAAATTAAAATAAAAATATAACTGTAATATAACCTTTTTTTTAAATAAAATTTTTTTTACTCCTTTTATCCAATCCCAAACACACTATAAAAAAACACACAACTAAACTCTAATTCACACACAATTTTCTCCTCCATTATCTCAATCAAATACATTATTTCACCCAATTATTCTATATAATTCATCACTTTTCTATAAATCGTAACAATGGATTCAAGCTCATCCGAAGATGATTTTATGCAACAATATTTAGCGGTCACACAATGTTTTTATCCGATTGCGATGATCGATATTGTTGATACGTTGGATCAACAAGATGAAGAAGATGTTGGATCAACAAAATTAAACGAATCATGTACACGTGTGTTGTCTTACACAACATGATCACCGAGGACAACAGACGCAATATATGTCAACTTGAGGAAGATTATTTGTCGGACCCGATAAACAGACCAAGACGTATGTGGGACGAGAGGGTTGCAACACAAATGCGCATGGATAAGGAACTACGCGACCAAAGGGTTCATCATCAACTTCGTAAAGCTCTCATCGAACACATTAGGCACCTCCCACGTGGCTTCCCTCGTCAAAACCGTGCTTAGTTTATTTAATTGTTTTCAATAAATGTAATTTTTTTTACTTATTGTATTGTTTTTTTTAATTATTGTAATGTTTTTTTTAATTGATGTAATATTTTTTATTTTAATAAATGAGTTTTTATTTAATTTGTGTTTAAATAATTAAACTAATAGTTAGTGGGTCCCAAAAATGAAATTGAAGAAGAGACTGTTGGCAGTGCTTAGTCAGTCTTTCATCAGTTTTGGTGGTGCTAACGTGGCGCTGAGTTGGCAAAACTGAAGACGCAACAGAAGAAGCAACTGTTGGGAGTGGTCTCAGAAAAGTTATCTATTCCAACAACTTCTTAGAAAAGTTATCTATTCCAACAAACGGGTAAATGAATGAAGCTTTTCCTATTCAGGTTATGCGAAGAGAGCGAATATTTTTACTAATATGCATGTACGCGGTCTAACAGGGTATTCCCGTAATCATTTTCGACCATTTTCCTAACCTCTCCAAGATGTGCATCTAGTGAGGTATGAACTTGAGACCTTTTGGATGTGAGAATATCAGGATGTCAACCACTAGGCCACGTTGATGATGGTTAAAAAGTTATCCATTCCAATGTTTAATGTAAATCTTGAAGCTCCGATACAAGTTGTTCAGATGAACAATTGATCACTCTATATCAGTTGTTAGGAACTTAATGTACCAAATAACGCATAAACAGGATTACACCCACAAACAAGTATTAGAAAGCTTAACGAGCAATACACAAACAATATGAATGTATGAATTAGCGTGGTTATCTCCAATCTCGATGATTTGCTTAATTCATGAGGCCAAAATAGAGAGATTTCTTATTAATTTCGTAGGTCATCTAAAGGTTACAATTACATAGGTAACAAGTAAACTTTGGTATCAAACCAAGTAGCCAAAAACCCTAAAACGGTCAAACTTGACAGACTCGAGATCACGCTGCAATTCCAACCCATCACAACGAGACCTGCATTCTGCCATATCTTGGCACCACGACTCCATCCATTGCATCACGATGTTGACTCTTCAACAACGGAACATTTTGGTTCATGAAGTTTTCACATTCCAATAATTTTAAGTGTTTTTAGTTGCACTCATTTCTGCCTTTTGTGTTATATCCGTTTACCATTACCTAAAGTGATACCGTGTTTACGTGTTACTTGCTTGGTGTTCCTTACGAGACATTCCAAGAGTACTAGCTTCTCTTGCATGTTATCGTATTTTAAAAATAAGAAATCAAAAATAATTTTCAAGCCAACAATCTATTTCACATATTACAATCACAAATAATATATATATATATATATATATATATATATATATATATATATATACACACACACGTTATCTTTAGTGAAATTTAAACCTTCAAAGTCTTGATTGATGAGCTCCTCACATACTGTTAAGGTAATCTTTCTTTGATAAACTAACCAACTTCTTACCAAAATTTGAGAATTCAATAAGTTAGTATCATGTAGCACATCTTATACCATTGTCTTGAATGTTTGAGATTTGATATAAAAGACTTCGGTGTTTAGAAGAATGTTAACTTGTCGTCTAGCGTGACGTCAGCAATACATATTTATAATAATGTTACTTAGTATTTATTCCCCTAGCAGTTAATGGCTTTAAATTCGATAATCTTTATTGGTTTACGACAAGAATTTTCTTATAAAAACGACTGATAATTATTCTCGTAATATAGTTTTCATTACAACAATCCTTGCTCTCTTGTATAATTACTGTCTGATTTCTTTGTGCGTGTTTCAAATGTTCCGACACATCAACTTTTCTCGAGATGCTAAAAACCCTAAGAAAGGGTGGATTTCAAATACAACTTGTACCATCAAAGTTTTGGTTGTCGATCAGAACAATGACTCTTTTGTTTATGATGTGGATGTGCTCCGTTCTTGTTCATTTAGAGGTAAACATTTCACCTAAATTAAAGACAACTTTTATTAACGTCACATGCTTGTTTGAGTTGCTTTTACCGGATTTGTCGTTCTTACACAAGATTTTTTTGTTGGTTACAATTAATCACCTTCTATCTTTGTTAAATGACACATGGATCTACAATTTTTCTGCTAGTTTTATTTTATTATTATTATTATTATTATTATTATTATTATTATTATTATTATTATTATTATTATTATTATTATTATTACTACTACTACTACTACTACTATTATATTATTATTATTACTACTACTTATTATTATTATTATATTATTATTATTATTATTATTATTATTATTATTATTATTATTATTATTATTATTATGGTATAAAACTAGCATTTATGCCTTTTATACATCTTCTCCGATGTATTAAAAAACGGTTCTAACACTGATTTGCCTAGAGGTTCAGTTCCGGTTCCATAGGTTGGTCGAACGTGATGACAATGTAAATTTTTAAAAATAATAACTACCAAAGAAGTTTTGAAAAATTCTAAAATAGTTTGTTTGAAAATAATTTCACCAAATTCGATTTTATTATAACTCAAAATTAATACCAGAAATAAAAAAATTACACTTATATATAAAAAATAAATAAACGGAAAACCAAAATCGATTTGTCTATCCGGTTTACCAGTTTAACTGGAAAACCACCGGTTCATATTGATTCCAAAATCATAATTAAACCGACTTACTAAACCAGATTCTTAAATAATGCTCTTTCCATCGTTAAAAATTGGTCAAAATACATTTTGGTACCTGAACTTGGTTAACTAGGTCCTCTAGTACCCTGAACTTGTAAGGATTTAGCATAGTACTCTCAACTTGTAAACTCGGTCAAAATTAAGACTCCCACTCACTAACTCGGTCATGTGACAATCACATGCTTTCTTTCCGTTAAAAAATTAACGGCCCAACTTATTATCGTTAGTAAAAAACCCAGATAATATCCACCATTCTTTAACGTTAGCAAAAACCCAAATATTCACCATTATCTAAATTGAAGAAATTGATTTTAAAATCCTTAAATCTATGAACGTTTCAATTTTTTTTAAGCCTAGATCCAAAACGACGGACCTATGTTCGTGAAATTGAAAAGAATTTTGCTCAGAAAATTTTTAATTAGTTGAGCATTCGAGGAAGCCAACTCGTGAAATTTATTCAGATTAAAGTACGTTTTTCAAAACTAAAGAGGTTATTCTTTTAGTTATTGTTGTGATATATATATCTGAAACTATCTTGTTCATGTGTATTCTTCATGTAGTGGTATCGAAGGTGTAGACAAGGTGTTCGACAAAAGTCCTATCAGAAAAGAAAAGAAAGTAAGAATTGAGTACGAGAACTTGGAGCGTACTACTAATATTATAATGGAATAAGAAAATGAGATAGAAAAGCTTATAAGTACTTGAATTTTGATTCACGATCTGCACTTTTGATCACACGAAACAATTAATTTTTTGATTAGGGTATTTGAGAATCTGAATTGAAGTTGTATCATTTTGAGTTGTTGATTATCAGGTTAACCGTTAATTTTTTAACAAAGAGAAGGCATGTAATTGTCACATGACCAAGTTAGTGAGTGAGAGTCCTAATTTTGACCGAGTTTACAAGTTAATGGTATTATGCTATACATTTACAAGTTCAGGGTACTAGATGACATAGTTAACCAAGTTCAGGGTACTAAAATGTATTTTGGCCTAATATTAATCACGAACAGTATTACACTTAACAATCAAAATGTCAAAAAAATAAATATTTTTACCAATAAATAAATATTTTTACCAATAAATAAATATTCAAAATCGATGCTATAAAGAATATATTAACGAAAGAATTTTATATTTAAGTCATAACATTAGTTGATGAATATCTATTTAATAAATTGTTAACATGCACCGTGATGAATGTTAAAACATCACATTATTTGAAGAATATTTTTAATTTTAACATTCATGATCATGCATATTAACTAATATTCACCGCGATGAATATTAATAATTTTGGGTCTAATATTCATAAATTTATGTTATAACCCGCAAAAAGAATTTATCAAGGAAGATTAACAATCATAGCATCTATTCTGATTAACATTTATTAAATTTCACTTTGTTTTTTGTGAGATTTGTATTTTTAAAGTTAAGATGTTTCGTAATGAATAATCACGCTTCACCCTTCTATCAAAAAAATGTTTCCCCTGGATCATCCCAATATACATATACATATATATATATATATATATATATATATATATATATATATATATATTAGACATACTTTGAATATACTAGCACTATATCTACGTAGTATGAGAGTGATGTGGGCACAAGTGGTGATTGTGATGGTGACGGTGCAAGATTGATGAAAGAATGAAAATATGTCAATATTTCAAAGATTTTTTATGTGTTTTGTGTTAAAATATTTATGTTAATATATACTAATAGAGAGAAATTGAATTTGTATAAAATATAAACGTTGAGTCGATTAAAATGTTAAAGTAGTGACGTGAAGGTGATATAAATATTTATCATTGTTGAGTTTGATTTTAAGACAAAATTTTAAAATACATTATAGCTAGTAGATATACTTTCATAATCAATCAATAGAGCCTTATTTTAACATTTTAGTTAATACAATCAATAAAATACCTATATACAACTTCAAACTTACGAGCAGTGTAGTTATTGTCCTACAGTGAATTAAATTATTTTCTTATAAACTATCGCACACATATGTACAATTCAAATTAGATAGATGATAAGTAATTAGATGTATTTATTTCTTAATATTGTTATGGTTATAGTTTACTTACTTTTTATTGGTATTTAAAAAATGATGAATAATTTATTTTGTAAATAAATGAACGTCAAATTTGATACTTAACAAACGTATCAAAATTATTTCAACGTATGAACCAAAATCATTACGTAGTACATTAAATTTTTTTAAGTAAGAACATATTAAAGTAGATAAATGATGTGTAGATGATAAGTAATTAGTTATATTTATATATTTTTTAATATTGTTATCATGATAGTTTGCTTACTATTCTTATTATTTAGAAGAAATTACTTTATAAATAATACATTATAGTTTGATATTTACTTAACAAAAATATAAAAAGTATCTCAGCGTCAAATTTTGTTTAACATTGTTGAAATACAAGCCTCAAAATTTATATAAATTTAAATTTAGTGAAGTATTATGAGAATAATAATATATTTAATTTTTATATTTGTTGACTATTTGTTTGTTTTTATATGTTAATCTATAGGAGCATTATGTGAGCGTAGACTTACATTATAATAATACATTAATTGTAATATTCAATTTAGTCAAGTTGAGGTTTCTAATTTCTTCATACTTTTAAATGTGTATAAATTTGCCAACTGTCAAAGTGTCTGATTTACAGAGTGTTATATTTAAATCTTTTACATGTTACTGTAATATATATTAGATTAAATTACATTAGATTAGATTAGATATTAGATTAGATTAGATATAGGTCAAAATATATTTTAGTACCCTCAATTTGGTCAACTAGGTTTTTTATTACCCTGAACTATTAAGGGTGCAGATTAGTATACTGAACTCGGTAACTCGGTATACTTTAGTCTCTCACTCGGTCACATGATAATCATGTGACTTATCCTCTTTAGTTTTTAACCGGCAAATTAACACATTAAACTCCGGTGATAACAGAGAATAAAACAATCACATAAAATTGTTCGATGACTTCAAAATTCACTTCAATATATTATCCTATATACTAAAATGTCCCCAGATAAAAAACTAATCACATCAAACTGGGCAACTTCAATTTTATCCTAATACTAGATATACACTTAGTACCATATATCAACAAGAATATAATATAATATAGAATATAATAATAATATATAACCAGAAAATTGAATGCAATAGATAATAAATTAATGAAATATCCAAGATCAACATGAGAGCTAACAACTGACCATTGCAAAAACAATTTTTAGCAATAGTATCGTACAATTTCGGCTAAATATTCGTTAATAATAATTGAATGGAAATAAAATGTCTATGAGTCTATCATACTAAAAAAAACATACATACAAGATAATGATAGTCAAACATGCCGAAACTGAGAAACATAATACTTCTTATCTGATGGAATATAAACTTTAAAAAATAATCAATTAAAAGGGTTTGATTTGTCAAAACACTACCTTTGTCTCTATGTAGTGATATCTACGGCTCAATTTTGCGAATTGTTTTATTATTTAGGATGCTACTCACATTGTCTAATTTGGTGCCCTAACTTTCTATGTTAAAAACTAACAAGATTAAGTCATGTGGTATCATGTGACTCAGTGAGGGACTAAAGTGTACCAAGTTATCGAGTTCAGGGTACTAATTTGCACCCTAAATAATTTAAGGTACTAAAAAACCTGGTTGATCAAGTTGAGGGCACTAAAATATACTTTGGCCTATTATATATCAGTGATAAGTTATAAATTTGTGAGTTTTTATTACTTCCCATTAAGTTACGTGTTTAGAGTATTTATAAATGTGGCATAATGTTGCAAAATCATATATTTCTTGCAAATACTCATGATTTCATATCTTGCTGTTAGTTAAATACGTTGATGATTCGCTTGCGGCTTTAAAAGTGGTAGCTGAAAAGCCGAACGAATTTGACTTGCTTCTGATAGATAGAGATATTACTGATGTGGATGTTCATACATTTCTTAAATTAACAAGGAACTTGGACATACCATTGATTGGTGAGTTTTAAATCACACTTTTAATACTTTTTGTTTTTGTTCTAATTTCTTGTGTAATATTTGATTTATATCATGCTTCTTAATTTATATCTAGTGTTGTCTGAGCAAGATGATGATGCTTTTAAATTAGAAGTTAAAAAGAGTGGTGCTATTGGTATCATAAAGAGGCCACTTACTATCGCTGCAGTGAAGAAATTAGGCCGACATTTCATCATAGAAAGAATGTACAAGCGTGGTCAATATAGTAACTGGAATCCGTTTCTTCAGACTGCAACACAAAGTGTAGCGATACTAGAACAAAGAAGTTCTGGTAGTAAAAGGAAATTTGAATCATCTGAAGGTAATAATGTTGGTAACGACAATCATTCTGATGACGTTGCATTGAATAAGAAGACATACCTGGAGTGGACACCAGGACTTCATCTGAAATTTCTTAATGCTGTTCATCAACTCGGGGAAAAAGGTATAGATAACATTTTTATTTCAGATGAATTTTTGTTACATAAATACTTGAGAGTTTAGGAATCGTTCTCTCTCTTTTTCTTTAGTATTGCTAGATCTTTGTGTTTTGATATTAGGTTGTCCAAAACGGATAGTTGATCTAATGGGCGTCCCTGGTCTCACGCGATTGCAAGTTGCAAGTCATCTTCAGGTTAGTATTTTCGGATTTATATTCGCATTGGCTTAGTATATGTTCTCTGTATTATCTTAAGTAATACGGAGTAGCACATTTCTTTGTCTTTCATATTTAGATTACATTTTAATCAACATACTGACAGATATCCAAACACTCACATACCTCTCTATTCAACAAAGCATTAAATTTTCTGCGAATGTCAAAAACACACACCTCTAACCCACATGTTATTTACATATACCATGCATTATTTACACAATCTGTCTCAAATAAAATTTGAACCCAATATATATTGGATTTTACCCTGATACTGCTATACCAGAGGCTCTTTGGTAACAAAACATTAAATTAAATTAATTTTTCAAATTTATTAAGTTTGTAGCATATTCTTCAAGGTTAAGTTATGTACCATTAGATAGCTATTGCCACATTCCTGATTCTATCTTTCACGATGTCTACTAAATATGTCTTGCATTAGTTGTCCTTTACTAATTTCATGATTTTCGTGCTCTTTTAACATTCTTTTGTATTTGTATATCATATCAGAAATGCCGCAAACAGTGGCAATCCAGTGCAAAGCAAGCAACACCCGTTTCATCGAGGAATCATACATTGACCAGTAATCTCCTTCCACTAGGAGTTAATGGAAGGAGGCATGGGCGTATGCCATCTCTGCAAAAAAATCAAGAAGAAAGCGATACCTATCTTGGGATGAACTTGTCAGTCAATGGACAGCAGAAAGAAGGAATCAACATGAAGACTCGAGTTTGCGGCAGTTCCTCATCGCTGAGCATATCTAATCAGAAGAGCGCTAGACCACAGATACAGTTCACCCCAATCCTCTTTATAAGTAGTTTAGGCACAAATCAGGATGAAGGATGTAGTAGCAGAACTAATAAGACTACTACTAATTATCTTGGCCAAGAAATATCTGGATTACACGAAGCTGTAGAAAGTTCAAAGCATCATAAGGCTATATCAGTTGAAAGTCAAGATTCGGAGGATGAGTTCCCCGAAATTCTAAGAGATGTGGATGGTAATGGTCCAAACGATATCTAGAAATTTGGTACTTTTTTCAACGAATAAGGTATGCTTTTAGATGAAAGTTATAATTCATTAGCCTAATTAAATTACCAAGTTAAAGTGTTTTTGTGTTATGTGGAGTTACATAATCTAGTTGCTATGTATGCCAGGGTTACAGGGAGCAACAGAACATCAAAAGACCGATGAAGTCAAGGCATTTTAATTTTAATTTTCATGTTTAAGGCATTTTCTCTATTTGGATTGATCGTTGAGTTTGAGGATATGCGAGCATGTTTTCATACTAGCATAGAACAATGTGTTTTGAATCATTTTCATCTGTGATGAAACTTTTTATATCTTTGAACTGAACTTGAATGTCGGATCCTATTGCTTTGGAGTTTTGAAGTTATTAAAACTTTTTTTTATTTGAATTGTCGTCTATTTACGTATGCTTTAGTTAATGTTACTGCAATGGTGAGAGATAGGTAACTCTGCTGACCGACTTTGATGCAAAGGCGATCACACAGGTAGTTGATAATCAATTGTTGACGAACTTATTTTTTTTGGTATTTCCTAAAATGCCTACGGATTGCGACCCCTTTTCTACTGAGGGATTGATGCCGGTTTCTCTCCTAAGCTGACAGGATCGAAATTGATCTTACGAAGTCAATAATTTAGCAATGAATACTTTATAGAAATACCGCGGAATAGTAATCTATAAATTTAGAAGTAAAATTAACTCTGTTTGAAACATAATTCAATAAGAAGTAATAGCACAATATATATCAAAAAGCTTCAATATTACTTCTTTGAATAATACGAATACACTTAAGTATCAGGGTTATAATTAACCTTGAAGCTTACAATTGATGATTATACAAGCGTATCAATCTCTGATTTATAGTATTGATTTCTATCTATTGAATACACTTATCACAATTTTCTTTCTTTTACATATTGAAACTGAGGAGCCCTATTTATAGAATTATAGAGTTCCAATTACACGTTACAGTAATTAATGAAAAGAACCTTTCTATCTAATCGTCCTATCGTCTTGAGCCATGCTCTGTTTTACTGCGTGCTTTTTGCTTTTGCAGAACCGATATTCGATTAGCCCACATGGTTAGAAAGATGCTCTAATCATAAACAATAAAAACTACACGGGCAACATAAACTTCTGAAGAACAGTAGAAACTCCGAGAACAGCATTAACTCAAAGCCGTAGTAAGTTATAAACAGTAGTAACTTAGTACTGGCAGTAGAAACTTCACCCGTAAACACTAACTTTGTTCTGGCAGTACTAACTCTAACTTCTCTAACAGTAGTAACTGTTTCTACTGGTAGTACAAAACCCGGTAGCAGTAGTAACCTTTCTACTGGCAGTAGAAACTCTTCTTCACCAGTAGTAACTATCAGTTGTAGTCTAACCAGCAGTAGTAATCTTCAATCAAGTTCTCTAGCCATCTTTAGACCCAACATAAGCTAGTCAGTTACCTTCTGTTTCCTTTGTTCCTATTCTTCCATTTCATTTTCCTTTTCTATAAATAAACATTAGTGTCGACATGCTTGTCCAGGCGTTTTTGATTTATCTGTTACCATAATACAGAGCGATTACTCCAATTACCTTGTTTACATATTACTTTGTGTGCTTCTGGTGTTGTAGCATAGTTCGGTGCTACTAGGAAGTTTTTTTTAAAAAAAGAAAAGAAAAAAGAAAAAAAGAAAACGCACACATATTCCCATACACCACGTTTCTAATACACACTTATCACAAGTGGGACTTGAACCCACAATCACTTGGGATAGGGAAGTACCTTGAATACCCTTACCCCAAAAGGTCATTGGTGCTTCCCTATGTCCAATTACTTTTTGTCTTCATGTATATCCCGTCCGCTAGGTTCATTAACTTCTTAGTCTTTTTTCTTAAGTGAGTTGTTTACTTGACTACTTCAATTAATCAAAACATATTTAACATAAACAATGAAAATACATTTAAAATCAAATCCATTCATATATTTTACACCAAGTATTATTTAATACAAACAAAAATATTTAAGGTCAAAATTGAAAAAAAAAGAATAACACTTGTAATGGAACGGATGAAGTATTTATTAATCATTTTATTATAATTTGTCTCAAAATTTATTCACTTTTACTTTCGATTAATCAAAACATATTTAACTGAGTAGATATGAAATCTTATTAGTGAAGAGTGTAACAAGTATAATTTTATCGTTTTCTTAAGATGTAAAATAACAAAATTCAATGCTTAAGAGTGACGACGTGACATTGTCGTCTTATGTGTTATTCGCAATATACTTTTACAAAAGATTTAGTGACTTTTTTCTCAAATATTTAATCGCTTTAAATTTTGATAATAATCTTTATTAGCTTATGACAAAAATACACACATTATTTATAAGTGTTCTCATAACACCGTTTTTGCGACATATCTTTTGATCTCTTATCTAGGTATTGTTTCCTTGTGTGTGTGAGTGTTTAAAATGTTTAAAATTTTCGATCTGTTTCAAAATTCTCAAAACACTGCATGGTATGGGTTTTCAAATTCACTTTGTTCACTCAAAGTTTTGATTGTTGATCACAACAAAGACGTCCTTGCTTATATTGCGAGTGTTCTACATTCATATTCATTTGAAGGTAAACATTCTACATAAACGCTTCTTCTATTAACATGACATTCACTAAGTCATTTTTCTATTATTATTTTAACTATCTATAAAGAATCTATGTCATTGTCTTAAAAATTAGACTCAATAATATCTAAAGTCTAAATTACTCTTACAATACGAATTATAGAAGTTCATTAATACTAAATGTTTGACCATTAACTAAAGAGAAAATTACGTAAATAGGCACTCAAAAAGAGCCTTTTCACTAAATAAACATCGTCAGAATTTTTTTCAAAAATAGACTAAAAAATCTCCTAAATGTAAAATCCCTGACAACGTTTATTTAGTAAAAAGTTTCCTTTGACTGTCTATTTACGAAATTTTCTCTCAACTAAAACTACTTGATAAAATTAAAATGTAAATCTAAAATTTATATCAACAAATCTTTATCTTCAATCATACAATTATCACTATTTAAATATATTTTATATAATCTCTACAAATATAGCTTGGGTATTATCTGTAAAATTTTTTTATCAACTGTCAGAAAGCATAAACTTAATCAAATATCACAAATAAAAATATTATCACCCGCTGGTTTGCACGAGTATAGTGCTAGTATTTTTTTTACTTTTCCTCCGTCCCACTTTTATTGTCCCTCATTTTTTTTTGAATTTATGATAGATCATGTTAATGTCTATTTTCCCCTTGTATTCAAGACAAGTTTGACTGAATTTTATTGAAAAATAAATGATTGTGAGTAATAAATAAGGGTATATTAGGGTGTTTAATAAATTTTGATAGTTATTTTTTGCAAGTGAACAATAGTTTTGAAATAGACAAAAATAGTAAGGTAGACAATAAAAATTGAACGGAGTGAGTAGATAATATCTTCCTTCGATACTATTATTAGTTAATTTTATTTGTACATTTTCAGAGTTGATTACATTAATGCCACACTCTTTTGTGGTAGTTTTTATTAGCATGACATTCACTATGTTCTTTTACTATTATTATTTTAACTATCTATAAAGGATCTATGCCATTGTTAGACTCAACAATGTTTAAAATTTAAAGGAATTAGTGTCTGGGAATGCATTCAACTCGTACTCGATGTTTATTGTGTGTATCCAACTTAGGTTTGCTATTTTCAATGCATCCAACTTTTAAAAACGTGTGTTTTAATGTATTTTGCTGATGTGTCATCTGTTTAAGGTGCCACATGGCATCCGTAGGAGTTGACACATCATCAAAAGTACTAAATAATACATTAAAATACACGTTTTTGAAAGTTGGATGCATTAAAAATAGCAAACCTAAGTTAGATACACACAATAGACATCAGATAAAAGTTGGATGCATTTCTAAACACTAACCCCAAATTTAAATTACCCTTACAATATTAGTTATAGAAGTCCATTAATACTAAATGTTTGACCATTAACTAAAGACAAAATTACATAAATAGGCAGTCAAAGTCAGTAAATAAACTAAATAAAAGTTGTCAGAGATTTTTTTATCTTTTTTTTTTTTTTTTAAAAAAAGCTCTAATTGACTGCCTATTTACGTAATTTTCTCTTAACTAAAACTACTTGACAAAGTTAAAATGTAAATCTAAAATTTATATCAACAAATCTTTATCTTCAATCATACAATTTTAACTATATAAATATTTTTTATATATTCTCTATAAATTTAAATTGGGTATTATCTTTCAGAAAGCATAAATTTAATCAAATATCAAAAATAAAAATAATTCTGCTTTGCGCAGGTATAGTGCTAATAATTTTTTTATACATAATATCTTCTTTGCATATCATTATTAATTAATTTTATTTGTACATTTTCAGAGTTGATTACATTAATGCCACACTTTTTTGTGGTGGCTTTTATTAGGTTTAAGAGTAAATTATTTAAATCGTCTATGTGGTTTCACGTTTTCTCCACCGTTCGTTTCTGACTTTAAAAAACTATTTTAATAGTCCATTTTTTGAAATTTTGGTTCATCGATAGTCCAAAAATGGACTAGTAATATATATATATATATATATATATATATATATTTTTGAAAATAGACTATCGGTGAACCAAAGTTTCATAAAAATGGATTATTAAAATAGCTTTTAGAATTCAGGGACGGCCAGTAGAAAAAACGTAAAACTACAGGAACAATTTAAATAATTTACTCTGGCTTTAATTATTTTATTTTCGGTGTAAAACTAAATAAATTTTTCTTAAATCATTAACTTTAACATCAATGCTACAAAAAAAATATCAAGACCTTAAAAAAGTATGTTGACTTAAATGCCTTAATCGGTATAAATATTTGTCAAATCATATTCAAATGGCGTTAACAAATTTATAACATGAGTTCAGTTGGATTGGGTTATAAAGATCCCTAAACATGAGCCGGTTTAGTCAATAACTATGGACCATATATGACAATTTCAAGCTTTGGTCTTTGTTGTGATATATATTTTTTCAATTTAATTATTTATTTTTAATTTTGATTTTACTTTATTCTAAAGAAATAAATAAATATTTCCATTGTATTTATGGTAGACTTTTAATTATTTTGATTGTTACTTATAGTAATTTTCATTGTCGGGGGAAAAAAATTAGATATATATTTTGTTTTAAAAAATATACTAACTATAAATTTGTTGTCTTCTTTTCATGTTTATAGAAAAAACTGTTAAAAAGGCTTAAACGTAGAGATAGTGAGATACATAGTTCGAGTTACAAACCTTTTTAGCGTTTGATTTATTAGATTTTAATATCTTATCAATAAAAATATATTAAATTGTATCCAAAGTATTTACAGTGATGAATTAGTTATGTACTTAATTTTTCGAGTTAAATTTTAATTAGCATTAAGTGTCATCATATCATATATATATATATATATATATATATATAATACACTATATTAATCAGACCAATACATATTAAGAGAGTTATAATATTAATTAATGAAAATAATATTATAAAAAGGAGGGTATAAAGGTAATTTCCCTTATTCTTTATTCAAGAGATCGGAATTTATATTCAAATCTTATTATTTTAGTATAGACAATGAATACAGCGTAGTTATTATAGACTTAAAGATAAATGATAGAAAAAACTTTATATAAAATGACGTTCCAATTGAACGAAGAGAGAACTAAAAAGAGAGACAAAAAATGATTTAATTGGTCTATATATTATACCAAATCATATTGTGTATATTATTTATTAAACATTTATAAAAGTAGCATTTTCCTCATAAATTAATAAGAGTAAATTATTTAAATCTTCCATGTGATTTCACATTTTCTCCACCGTTCATCTATAATTTTAAAAGGCTATTTTAGTAGTTCATTTTTTGAAATTTTGGTTCATCGGTAGTTCAAAAATGGACTATTATAATATATATATATATATATATATATATATATATATATATATATTTTGTAAAAATGGACTATCGGTGAATCAAAGTTTCATAAAAATGACCTATTAAAATAGCTTTTAGAAGTCAAGGACGACCAGTGGAAAAAACGTGAAACTACATGGACGACTTAAATAATTTACTCTAATAATAATAATAATAATAATAATATATAGTAAGAGATAACAAGTGGTAAAAGTAATTTTTTTTATTATGGTACTAGTGAAGTAGAAATAGCAAATACATATATGGTGCTCCAAATCAACACATAAAAGTCTAAAACCGTTACATTAAAAAAGTAATTCCAATTCAATTAGTTTGCTACTTTTTATCTTTCTTCACTAGGTTACAAGGTTGATAACATGTGACATAAAGTCGTTATTAACTTACTATTTCGCGTTTGAATAAATTAAAAATCATAAAATAGTAAATTTCGTTCATGTTTTACTCAAATATACAGAATTTGTTCCTCAATTACTTTTTCGCACTATTAGTTCAAAAGTTCACATATAATTCTTGTAGTGTTGGATACTTATGTTTTCTCAATCTTGCCCTTATTAGTTACATGTGCTGATCATTCCGGCGAGGCTTTGAAAATACTATTAGAAAAAACGAACGAATTTGATCTCCTTATGATAGCCGGTGACATGAATGATTTGGATGCTCATACATTTCTTAAATTAACAAAGAACATGAATGTACTATCCATAGGTGAGTTCTAAATCACATTCTTATAATACTTATTAGATGACTCTGTTAATAGCTAATTTATCGTGATCCTGAATTCTCATTTTTGTCTAACTTTTCATAATCTAGTGATGGCTGATGAAGAAGCAGAAGAAGATAATGCATTCATATGTGAAACTTTTAAGAGTGGTGCTTTTCATATCCTCAAGAGGCCAATTACTACCCATACAATAAGGACTATTCATCAAGATATCATAAGGGGAAAAATGCAGACACTAGCACATAGAAGTTTCGCCAGTAAAAGAAAAAATCGCTCGTCTGATGACAATACTTATGGAGGTTCTGATTATGATGATGACATGAAGAAGAAGAAGGCATGTGTGCAATGGACGAATGAACTTCATATGAAGTTTCTTATTGCTATTCGCCAAATCGGTGGAAGAAGTATAACTTACTCTTTCATTTCTAACATTTTTATTATACGTGTCACATAGATACTTGAAAGTTTGAACATTGTTCTTTCTTGCTATTCTATATTGCTAATAGCTTTGTGTTTCAATATTAGGATGCTTTCCAAAGAGGATACTTGATCTTATGGGCGTACCCGGTCTTACAAGGATGCAGGTTGCAAGTCATCTTCAGGTTAATAATGTTTTTTATTTTTATTTAGCTTGCTAAAGATAGTTTAATGTTCAATATAATTAGATAGTTATTGCCACATTCATTCACTATATATATATATATATATATATATATATATATATATATATATATATATATATATATATATATCATGGTGTCTTGTAACTATGCCACATTGCTAAAGCAGTTTAATCTTTGTTAATCCCATGATTTTCATCCTATTATAACATTTTAATAAAATATGTTATACCAGAAATCCCGAAAGGATGGAAAGAAAGCAATGCTCACTTCATCGAGGAACCAAACATTATTGCCTAGTAATATCTTTCCACAAGGAGATAATGCAACATACCTTGGGAGTATGCCATCTTCCCAAAAAGTTCAAATGGATCAAGAAGAAAGCAGTACTCGTGTCGGCTTTAACCTGTCCATCAACGGATGGCGACAAGAAGTAAACCAAATGAGGAACCAAACTTACCGCAGTTCTTCATTGGTGAACATATCGCACCAGAACAACAATGTCCAACCAATGGGGTACACTCCAATCCCATTTGTTTTTGGCTCTAATCAGACTGACAGATTTGGTAACAGGATTACTAAGAGTACCAATAACTTTTTTCATCAAGAAACATCGTCTGGTGTGCTTGATGTTGGACAAGGTTTGAATTATCATACCTTCTCATCAATTCAAGGACAAGAATCTGATGAAGCTCCTGGTTATCTATATGATTTGGATGGTGATGGTCTAAATGATATCTAGAGATTTGGGACTTTTGGATACAGTCGTATCGGCCGAAGAATAAGGTTAGTCCTTATATATACAAAATACTTGTATATCATTATCTTTTTTCAATCATAAAGTTTTTAGACTTAAATGATCGATGTTTTGTTCAATTGAATTACGTACATAATCTAAGTGCTTTGCATGACAGGATGCGAGCTATAGGGAGCACCATGCCTATGGATCTAAGGATGGAGTCGAGGCATTTTAAGTTTTATTTGCATGTTTTAGAACTTTAATTTTTCTATTATGAGAAGATACATCTATATGCGAGTATATTATTGTACTAGCATACAACAAGTTGTTTTGAATAATTTCTATCTATTTAATTATATATTTTGTTTGAAGTAACATCCATTGAAATGCGTAAACACAATTTGTGTATATGTGTTGTTATGTGGAGTAGAGTATAGGTTTGTCGTGCAAAAATTTTCTTTTTATCACAACTAAATACGATCGAATAATTATAGTTTTGTTGTGTCCCAATGCATTGTTGAGATGAAAATACCTCTCTTGACTATCAAATATGTACATACCTAATAAATTAGAGCATTTCCAATTAAAAAAGATTTATTTAAACAAAAAAATTTATCGACTCCCGTATAAGTTTTAAAAATCCGATACAAGTTGTTGTGGAGATCAATAACTAATTGGTCATATATAAGTCGTTATAAGACACCAAACAACGCAACGCTTAAACGTGATTACACAAGAAGGAAAAAAAAGATAACCAAGCAATACACAATAAAACTATAAAAGGTTAACCTTTTGTCTAATTCAAGGACCGAAGACAAAAGATAAAAGTGACAAACGCTAAGTGGATATTAGCGCTAATCACTATTATCCAGTGGTTCAACCAAAGATACGAAATACAAGAAGTTTTACAAATACTTGATGTACTTGAAAAAGACTTTAAGAAAAAGTTTCAACTGAATATCAAGTATCAAGAAGCGTAAAATCATATGTACAACTACGTACTTTTTTGAGCCTACGATAAAAGTCAATAGTAACTTTATCCTACGACGAGACATTCCGATCGGCGCATGAGTAGACAACCTCGTACCATCTTCATTAGCAGTGTAACACGTATTCTAGGGTTTGTTAAGTGCATTGACGTACTGCTTATCTTCCTATAAATACCGCTCCTAACTATCAGGGTAAATGTCCCAAATATTATCTACAAAATTTGAATAGTGCAAACACTTTCTAAGCTATCAGCGAGCACTGTGCCTATACTTTTTGAAATATCAATTTACTGAAAGTCATCAATGACTCCTCATTGTAAAGTTTATTTAGACTAGTTTTTATTCGACACTTTAAACTTGATAAAAATTGTGAGATTATATTCAACCATCACTTCTAAAATTACATTTATTGTTAGTAGTTACCGTTTTATAAAACTAGAGGACCAACATATCATGTACATCTGATATCATAGTTTTGAATATTTGAGATTTGATAGGAAATTCATACACGGTCTTGTCGTCTAACGTGACGTCAACAATACATATTTTTTATAATAATTTTACTTAGTATTTTATCCTAGCAATTAATGGCTTTAAATTCGATAATATTTATTAATTCACGACAACAAAAATATATAAATGACGTATAATTATTATCGCAATATAGTTCTCATTCCAACAATCCTCGCTCTTTTATCTGACTACTGTCTCCCATCTGTGTGCGTGTTTCAAATGTTCCGGCACATCGATTTTTCTCAAAATGTTGAAAACCCTAAGAAAGAGGGGATTTCGAGTACAACTTGTTCCATTAAAGTTTTGGTTGTTGATCACAAAAATGACTCAGTTATTTCTGTTGTGGACGTCCTACGTTCTTGTTTCTTTGAAGGTAAATATTCTACCTAAATTAAAAATGTCTTTTATTAACATCACAATTCACTCAATTTATTTTTTGAAAAACAATCTAGCGTTTTGTTTGAGTTGTTTCTATACGATTTGTTGTTCTTCCACTAGATTGTTTGTTGGTCACAGTTAGTAACCTTCCGTATTTGTTAAATTACATTTGTTACATAAATCTGCACTATATTTGGTGGTTTTCATTTTTTTTTTTTTTTTTGGTATAAATTTTATTTATATCTTCTATAACTTTTTTCCGATGTTATAGACACGGGGTTTAGCAGTGAACCAGCCGGGTTAACTTCCGCTTCAACCGATTAGTCGAATTGGTTGAACCGGAAAACAATTTAATATTATTAGATATATTAAAATATCATAAAAATAATGAAAAGATAAGAATACATACAAACTTTTTTTTTTTTTTTTTTGAGAAATTTAAAATACTTTTTCATATAAATTCATCGACTTTGATTTCATTATAACTCCAAAATAAAACAGAACAAGAAAAATAAATAATCACATTTACAATCATAAAAATAAAAAAATAAATAAACCAAAATATGATATGTTCACCATGAATATCATTCATATAAATTGATATTTATATACTTTTAATGTTTATAAAATAATTTATAATTTACATCTAATACTCTATAAATTAATAATAATGAAAAATTTAAAGCTACTTTATAGTTTATATAAATTTGTATCAAGTAACGTCTTTTTTTTGTAATAAAGTAAAGAATAATAATTATCACCTTTTATATCTTTCCAATATGTTTGACCATGACTATCAATCATATTTTATTTTCTCTCTCCTCTATCGTATTTCTCACATAAAATTTATGAAATACAATCACATATTTTAGTATTTTAATCATTCTACTGTATACAATTACCAAAGTAATTGTTACTATTTCTAACATATTCAAACTCATTTATTACTATTGCAACTCAAAAATAAAATAAAATAATAATAAATATAGGGATGGACAACATAAATGTAAATACAATATTACACACACATACACACACAACATAATTGTCTAATACAATATTGCAATTTTAAATTAGTAGTAATAAGAAAACAAAAATGTAAACACAAATACACAACATAATTGTCTAATAGCATTCAAAAGATAACATTATTAACATTTTAAAATGTAATTTAAAAAGAGTATTAAATAGAACATATATATTATTATATAATTTTGTTGCTAAATTTTTTTTTAATAGAGTTAAAATGTAAGTTTCAGTCCCTTGCAAAATGAGTGAATTTTTTTTAAAAAAACATGGGTAAAAATACTATAAAAAAAACTTTAATATAAAATATTTAGTTAAAGGTATATTAAAAGGACTAAATCGATTGAAAAAGATGTTTATTATGTTAATCTAAAATATAAAGTTCTAACATTTTCGAAATTGAGTTCTTAAAACTTTATATTATGATATGTTTAGTATTTTCCATTTCAAATTTATTAAATCAACTTAATCAATTAAAATTGATTTCAGATCAAATATGTGAAAACGTAAATTAAGTGTACGATACATATTTAAAGTTACTATTTATTTGAGTACAAATCATTAACAAAGAAACAATCCAATTCCATTGACTTCAGAAAGTAAAAAATCCGCGAAATGAGAAAACAACCTAACAAGAATTACATTCGCACATTTAAAAATACTTATTTCCGCCTGCTACAACGCACGGATGAGAAAAACTCGTCTACTAACATTGTCAAATAAGTACATTTTGGATGCGTTGAAGGTGTTGCATCAAATTCGAGTTTTATAAATTTCATTTGTAAACTCTCATTACTATTTATTTTGATATTTATGTTTTTTGCCAATTTATACATGAATGTTCACTCATATTACCTATATGAACATTATACTGTATCTTTGAAATGTACATAATAATTGTCTCATTTCATTTATTAAAACTTATGGCTATAGTATTATTTTATTATTTTACCCTTAAAAAAGTATATATTGCACAGTTAAAAAATATAATTAAACCAATGTATTAATTAGGGCGATCTTAAATGTACTTTTATATCTTTTTTTGATGAAAATGAAAACTATTACAAGCTATTAATATATTATCAATAAAGATAATTAACAAGTGGTCAAAGCACATTAATTTATTATTGTTTTGTTTTCCTTGTATGTCTTGATGTTTACCTTACAATATTTCTTGAAATGTAACTTTGGGGATGTATTCTAAAGTTTTTGGTTGGTTTGATGTTATGCAAGTAACAAACTCCTTATTATTCTAAAATACTTATGTACTTTGAAATTAAATAAATTTGACAAATAAGTAAAAAGTAACAATTACGTTAATAATTAGTCTCTAAAAAGGAATTCATTCAAATGGTACATTGGTACCTAATTTTTTTTAGCTATTTTAAAATATGTATATTAACCAAAAGGCATTTTATTTTATTTAGCAGTATGTTAGTAATTCATCAACAAATCGGTAGTGGGTTTGAATATTTAACCTTTCTTAAGTATATTCACTTACACTCGCTTAAACAACAATCCCAAATGCCAACCAACTCGTCGCAAACATATCTTTAAACATATTATACACTTAAAACTGCAATTATATGTGAAAACATGTGAAGAATGTGTCGCCACCAGTGTCTCTAAACCTTCATACTTTAAAATGTGTTAAATTTACTAAAGTTTCATATTGTTAAATGTGATTCTTGTTCTCAAACATTTGTACCTTATCATTTTAAGATTCAAATTAACCTTTTATCTTTTATTTAGATACCAATAAGTTGATATGTCACTTTTTTATTACTTTTCACTAAGTCACAAGTTTAGAATATTTCTAAGAGTGGCATAAAGTAGCAAAATTCATACATTTCTTGCATTCTTAGTTGGATAATGGATATGCACTTATTATTTCTCATCTTCTTGTTGTTAGTTACATATGTTAATCACTCTTTTGGGGCTTTAAAAGTGGTAGCTGAAAAGGGGAAAGAATTTGATTTTCTACTTATCGATAGCGACATTACTGGTGTGGATGTTCATACATTTCTTAGATTGTCAAGGAACTTGGAAATACCATCAATTGGTGAGTACTAAATCACACTCTTAAGACTTGTTGTTTTTGTTCTTACAACATAATTGATTTCCTGTGTAGTTTATTATGCTTCTTATTTACACTTGTTAATCATTAATTTGTTCAAAAATCTAGCAATGTCTGAGCAAGAGGATGATGCATTTGAGTTGGAAGCTTTTAAGAATGGCGCTCTTTGTATCATAAAGAGGCCACTGACTGTCGATGCACTGAAGATTATACACCAACATTTCATCAAAGAAAGAATGTATAAGCGTGCAGCCATACTAGAACAAATAAGTTCTGGTGGGAAAAGGAAATTTGAATCATCTGAAGGTTTAAATGGTGACGGCAGTCAGTATGTTGAAGTTAAATTGAATAAGAAGACATACCTGGAGTGGACACCAGGACTTCATCTGAAATTTCTTAAAGCTGTTCATCATCTTGGGAAAGAAAGTATAAATTCGTCTTGATCACCATTTTATTTCAGATGAATTTTTGTTATATATGTGTGGTACATGAAAACTTAAACACTTTAGAATTTATTCCCTCTTTCTGTTCTATGCTGCTAAAATCTTTGTGTTTCGATATTAGAATGCTGTCCAAAACAGATACTCGATCTTATGGGCGTCCCTGGTCTCACGAGAATGCAAGTTGCTAGCCATCTTCAGGTTAGTTTTTTGGGATTGATATTCACATTGGCTTAGTATATGCTTGCTTTATCTTCTTAAGTGAATGTAGTAATTTTTTATATTTCATATTTAAATTATATTTTTATTTAACATACTGATATCCAACCACTCAACAGATCATTAAATTTTATTTGAACATCAAAGACACTCACCTCTAACCCATATGTTATTTACATATTCTATATATATGCATTACACATTTCGTTTCAAATAAGACTTGAACCCACTATCCATTGCTTGATGGTTTACCCGGATACTACTGCTAGACCAAAGTTTGTAGACTATTCTTCAATGTTTATGTACTCTTAGATAGTTGTTGTTACATTTTTTATAATAAATATGTCTTGCATTATTGTACTTTACTAATTTCATGATTTTCGTGCTAAGTTTAACATTTTTTTATCATATCAGAAATGTCGCAGAGATTGGAAGTCTACTGCAAAGCAAGCAACACCCACTCCATTGAGGAATCATACATTGACTAGTAATCTCCTTCCACAAGGAGTTTATGAAAGAAGGTGTGGGCGTATGGCATCTCAGCAAAAAGATCAAGAAGAAAGTGATACCCATCTTGGCATGAACTTGTCAATCAATGGCAGTTCCTCATTGATGAGCATATCTAATCAGAAGAGCGCTAGACCACAGATACCGTACACCCCAATCTTCTTCAAAAGTGGTTTAGGCTCAAATCAGGATGAAGGATGTAGTAGCAGAATCAATAAGAAAACTACTAATTACTTTGGTCAAGAAATATCTGGTGTACGCGAAGTTGGAGAAAGTTCAAAGCATCATCAGTTCATATCAATTGAAAGTGAAGATTCTGATGACGAGTTCCCAGATTTCCTAAGGGATTTGGATGGTAATGGTCCAAACGATATGTAGAAATCCGGAACTTTACCGATATATAAGGTACGTTTTTAGATTAAAACACATATAGTATTCAATTGCCTAAAATCTCTGACTTAAAGTGCTTTTGTGTTATGCGGAGTTACATAATCTTATTGCTATGTATGGCAGGGTACTAGAGGGAGCAACAGAACACCTAAAGATCAATGAAGACAAGGCATTTCAATTTTCGTTTTCATGTTAAAGACATTTTCTTTATTTTAATTAATCGTTGAGTTTAAGGATACATAGATATGCAAGTATGTTTTCATACTAGCATAGAACAACGTGTTTTGAATAATTTTCATCAGTGATGAAACTTTTATTGCTTTGAACCGAACTTGAATGTCTGATCCTATTGGTTCGGAGTTTTGAAGTTATATATCAAGACTTCTTATATTGAATTATTATCTAATTATTATCTATTATCTGTTTACAAATGCTTTAGTTAATGTTACTGCAATGGTGACAGATAGTTAACTTTGCTGATCGACTTTGATGCAAAGTTGATCACTCAAGTAGTTGATAATCAAGTTATATATGGATCACTGAGATCATATATAGCAAATTGACAAGCACAGGAAAAGGGATTGAGGTCAATTCTTGAAATTTTTTGGTAGTTCCTAAGTGCCTACAGATTACGACCCGTTCTCCACAAAGGGATTGAGGTCGGTTTCTCTCAGAAGTAAGTCGGTTACCTGCTTCTTTTTCCTCTGTCCCTATTCATTTGATTTTCATTTTTCTGTATTAGTGTTGACAGGTTTATGCATAAGTTTTTAAATTATCCTTTACAGATTACTTTGTGTGCTTCTGGTGTTGTAACACATGTCAGTGCTACTAGGAAGCTTTTTATTTAAATAAAACAGAAAAAAAAAAAAAAAAAAACTATCCTTTTTTCTTCCAATAGCAAATTTATACACTTAACACTCTGATTCACTACATATTTTTAGTACACATTTATCACAAGTGGGACTTGAACCCACAAACCACTTGGACCGGAAACACCTTGAATACCCTTAGCCCAAAGGGTTGCTGGTGCTTCTCTTTTATTTTCCCCAAATGTGATACCTTGTTTTTCTAAGGCAACAACAGAGACTTAGAGTTAGAGTTTGCATCTGGTATCGCACGTACTCACACCTGTTGAATATATTTGGTACTTTTTTAATTTATTTCTCAATTCTCTTGACTACCTTGGCCGTGGTTTTGTTGATAGTGCGACTACTATTGAGAATGATGTGTTGTTGTTGTTCTTAATAATACCTTCTTTTCTTTCAAACCAAACATCTCGTCATATTATGGCGTTGGATTTGGATTTTTCCTGTTGTGATATAGCGAGATAAGGTCCAATTCTGCCTTGTAAAGGGGGATCCAATAATCCATCTTTTTTTTTCTTTTCATGGTGATGTGAGTCATGATTGAATTATGCATCTGTAGGTAAAACCAACTTTCACATTTTGAGTTCTTGCAATTATAATAATACAGATTTTCAAATTCTTACAGTTATTCTAACATGATACTCCATGGTTAATTAAATATTTATTTTTCGTCAATGATATCTGTTAAAAAGGTATGTCGAATTTATTTACTATTATCTTCAAAAAAAAATTAAAGATTTTTTTGGCACGGCTGTAGAATTTCATTAAGAATACAAAGGGAAGCTTACTAGAAACTAAACATACCCGAGGATAAACTTACCTATTCGTGAATAGCAGAAATCGGGTTACGATCCAACTAAGTAAAAAATGTTGTAGGTGGAGCTGGCTCAACCATGATCAAAAAAAGGACAGCATTATATCCAAAAACATTCAAGAGAAAAATTGGAGATGGCTCTGAAATAAGATTTTGAAATGACAATTGGGTTGGTGGTACTATTTTGAAAATTAATTATCCACGGTTATTTGCATTCTAAACTGAAATACTCCGTACGTGATATGTTAAGTTGCGACTGGGTTCTCATTTGAGAAGCAGGGGAACAAAACAGAGCAACACATGGGCGGGCCAATCAAGAAAAGTGGGCTGGATGGCCCGGATGGGCCGGATGGGCAGTCCAATAATATGTAATCCACTAGGACTTATTTTTGGGCTGTACTTTCAAGTATCATTCTGCAACTCGTCTAAAGATCAAACATGGTAATTTTCACAGTGATGAATAAAATAAAAAAGGTTAACTATGACTTTTATTAATTATTTTCCATAGGATATGGAGCATGTAATTAATGTTAAAACAATAAAGGATGTGGAGCAATTATTATTTCGAATACGATAATACATATTCTGTGTTGTTCCAAAAAATAAATAATATAGTAAAGAATTAAATTAATAAAATATATATTATGTGTATTTTTATTACCCGTATATCGGGTGTTATATTATTGTGTATTATATTATCATTATATAACTGCTGCAATTCAATTTGTTTTTGTGTGTGTGCGCGCTTCAGTGAGTATTATATCTTTTATAATAAAATAATAATACTAATAATAATTATTATTATTATTATTGTTATTATTATTATTATTAATTATTATACCATGTTTCAATGCTTTTAAACTATAACTTTAAATATTATATTTTCGTTTTATGTTTGCTTTATAATATGAAAACATGTATCATGAGAATGTAATCCGTATCAAGTTTCTCGTTCACAGACGGTAAAACATAATAAGAAAAGCAGAATTAAAATTGGTGAATTTTTCTAGGATGATTAATTATAACATCATTGTGATTTGTAACGTGAAATATTCTCCTTGTACTCTTACTAATTACTATCTTCCAGTTTTCGTTGTTTTCGGCTAACATGTCTGATTGTCATAGCTCTTCGTGAGATTCTGAAAGGACCATTAGCGATGTAGCCGTTTTATTGGGTTTTATTTTGGTCGATATATTCTCCACCTTATTTCTAGGACTAGTTTATTCAATTTCCTAGTTTAGTCGATTTGTTAGGCATTATTTATGCCTCCTGTTAGTTTGTAATTGAAAAAACGAGATACATGAAAACCTCACAAAACTCTCGATCCATTGAATTCAAGATGGTATCAGAGCGGTTTTAAGGCCTCAAATCCAATTCCCCGTTGCAGCCCCAAAACATGGGTAATGGTGATGAAGAAACATCCAAGAAATCCGGTGATGAAGAAACATCCAAGAAATCCGACGGAAGCCTCGGTAATACGATCGACCCGTCGTCACCATACTACCTACACCCTTCAGATTTTCCCAAACAACTACACGTTAATGAAGTCCTTACCGATGGAAATTACATGGATTGGGCACAAGAGATGTCCAACTTTCTCTTTGCCAAGAACAAAATGGACTTCGTTGATGGAACTATCAAGAAGCCTGAGATCGGTTCAACAAAATACAAGCCATGGATGAGGTGCGATGCAATGATAAAAGGATGGCTTACTACAGCCATGGAAAAAACCATTCGCGACAGCGTGAAGTATGCTGTCACAGCTTCAGAGATGTGGTCAGATCTAAAAGAGAGGTTCGGAAAGGAAAGTGCCCCAAGAGCCTACGAATTAAAACAGCAAATTGCCACCACCCATCAAGATGGCAGCAATGTTTCCACCTATTACACTCGTCTCAGAGCCTTGTGGGATGAGTCTCAATCGATTCGTTCCTTTCCGCGCTGCTCTTGTGATGGCCGCTCATGTGAACTGGGTAAAAGAATTGTTGAACATGTTGAGAAGGAACAGCTTTATGAGTTCCTCATGGGCCTTGACAACGATTTTAACGTTATCAAGACTCAAATTCTAGCGACAAAACCGGTCCCAACCTTGGGGACTGCCTATCACATGGTGGCAGAAGATGAAAGACACAGAAAGATATCAAATGAGAACCGAGCCACACCGGAATCTGCTGCATTTAAGTCCTTTCAGAAACGTGAAGGTAACACTAGGTGGTTAAAAGAAAAAGTACCATTAAGCAGGTAAAGGAAGGGAAGGAGAATGATGAATACACATAATGTGGAAAGAGTGGTCATAAACGAGAGGGATGCTTCAAGTTAATTGGTTATCCAGATTGGTGGCCTGGAAAGAAGGGCGACAAGGCAAAACCTATGGCATCTTGCGTTGACACGGGAGCTAGTCCCATACCCGGGATTAGTGACGAACAATACCAGTTATTTGTGAACTTCTTCTCTGGTGCTGGATCCAAGAATGATGTTGAAACAAAACCTGAGGCTAACTTGGCAGGTAATAGGGACAATGTGTGGGTTGTTGACTCGGGTTGCACCGAGTATATAACCCATCAACTCAAATTGCTTATGAATCAGAAAAGAACCTCAAATGAGGCACCGGTTGTCATACCAAACGGGAGTGTCATTCCTGTAATGGGAAGGGGGAACTTTCACTTCCAGGGGGAGCGAAAATAAATGGGGTTCTTTACGTTCCAAATTTCAAATATAACCTCCTTTCTATCAGCCGATTGAGCAATGACTTACAGTGTGCTGTAACTTTTTTTCCCGATTTCTTTGTCATGCAGGGGTTACGTACGAGGAGCTTGATTGGAGCGGGTAAATGCAAAGGGGGGTTGTACCTTATGGACATGTCGAATATCAGCAGCAGAAGGACCATGATGACCACTTTGGATACATGGCACAAAAGATTAGGGCATGCTTCAAAGGAGAAACTCTCGAATGTCGATTTTCTTAAGAATAATTCTTCTGATTCCAGTAATGTTTTCTGTGATTCTTGTACTAAGGCCAAAAATGCCCGAACACCTTTTCCTATTAGTTCTATTAAAACTACTGGTTGTTTTGAGCTTATTCATTGTGATATTTGGGGAGGTTATCGTATTCCATTATACACACGGGCAAATTTTTTCTTAACTATTGTTGATGATTACAGTAGGTCTGTGTGGGTTTTTCTCATAAAGTATAAAAGTGATGCTAGCCAATGCTTAATGAACTTTCATAAATTTGTTGAAGTCCAATTCGGAAAACAAATTAAAAGAGTTGGGTGTGACAACGGTGGTGAGTTCACATCTAATTCTATGATTGCTTTTTATAATGAAAAGGGAATTTTATTGGAGACGGCCTGCGCGCACACCCCTCAACAAAATGGGGTTGTGGAAAGGAAACATAGACACTTATTAGAAACAGAACGGGCATTACGATTTGAGGCAAATATTCCGAAGAGATTTGGGGGGGGTGTATTTTATCCGCTGCGTACATTATAAATCGCCTCCCTTCCAAGGTGATAAAAAACAAAACCCCTTACGAAATGGTTTGGAAAGGAAAACCTAAGTATGAACATTTGAGAATCTTTGGTTGTCTAGCTTATTTTAAAAACAATAACACAAAGGGGGATAAGTTTGAACAAAGGGGCAAACCTGGAGTATTTTTGGGATACCCACAAGGAACCAAAGGGTATAAAATCTATGACATTGAAGATTGAAAAATAATTGTGAGCATGGATGTTTTTTTCATGGAGAATGTTTTTCCTTTCAAGAACATCACAGAGGGGTCCTGCAATAATAATGATGAGCCAACCAAAATCCAAAATGAGACACCATATGATATTTTGGACACTCCAAAGTTTGCTCCAAATATTTCGAATGAAGGAGAAAGTGTACAGGTCCAACAAGAAAACGTTTTTGATGTTGACACAATAAACCAACAAGGAAGTAACGAGGCAGTTGAAGGTTCTTTTGGCTCCAATCTTGATTTAGGCGTAGAAGGCCATGATGAGCCCGCTGACATCTAAAATGAACCACAACGAAGAAGCAAAAGGACGAAGTCTCAACCGACTCGTTTCAACGATTATGTCGTAAAGCTCCCCCCTTCGCTCGATAATTCTCAACCCGACTCCAATCAGGCCAGCTCGACAGTACACCCTATTTCCCATTTTGTCTCGTATGATAACTTTTCTAACTCCCACAAAGCTTTCTTGACGACCATCAATTCAAACGATGAGCCAAGCTGTTTTGAACAAGCTACACAGGATGAGAAGTGGAGGGCAGCCATGCAACAAGAAATAAAGGCTCTATAAAAAAATGGAACGTGGACACTAGAAAAATTGCCAGAGGGAAAACGAGCGATAGACTCAAAATGGGTCTATAAAACAAAGTATAAGTCCAATGGAGAGGTTGAAAGATACAAAGCTAGACTCGTTGCCAAGGGTTTCACTCAAATGGAAGGAATTTATTATCATGAGACGTTTGCTCCAGTGGCCAAACTTGTAACCGTCCGAACTCTATTGGCGGTTGCCACAAAGAAGAATTGGATTATCCACCAGTTAGACGTGAATAATGCGTTTTTGCATGGAGACTTAAATGAGGAAGTTTATATGAAGATCCCTCAAGGTTTTTCAAAGAATGGAGAGACGAGAGTATGCCGCCTTCGAAAATCTCTATATGGGCTTAAGCAAGCTTCAAGAAATTGGTACCACAAATTCACCAAGTTTCTTCTCTCATTGCACTTCAAACAATCAAAGGCAGACCATTCACTGTTCACATATCAGGTAGGAAAGGTGTATGTCGCCATTCTCATTTATGTCGACGATGTTATCATCGTCGGAAACAACGCTGAAAAAATTCAGCAAACAAAGAAGGAACTTGATGAAGAATTCAGCATTAAAAACCTTGATCCGTTGAAATATTTTCTTGGGATTGAAGTAGCAAACACATCTGACGGATTAGTCTTGAGTCAACGCAAATACATCTTAGATATACTGAAAGACAGTGGTATGTTAGGATGTCGCCCGAGTGCTTTTCCTTCTGAACAAGGAAGAAAGCTAGACAGGGGAGACGAGGAGGCTCGAGTCGATGCCACTCAATATCGAAGGTTAGTCGGACGACTATTGTACTTACAGGCTACTCGACCAGATATTACGTATGCTGTCAACATCTTAAGTCAATTTGTTGCCGACCCACGTCAAAATCACTCCGAAGCTGCAATTCGGGTCTTGAGATATTTAAAGGGGACGCTAGGACAAGGTATTCTTCTCCCACGAGAGGGACCACCTGTCCTAACTGCCTATTGCGATTCAAACTGGCTAGGCCATTCACAAGACGATCAAGAACGGGGTATTTGCTTCTTTTGGGAGGAAGTCCTATTTCATGGAAGACAAAGAAACAATCGGTTGTGTCTCGTTCTTCAGCGGAGGCAGAATATAGAGCAATGACTTCTACTGTTAGCTAGAATCTCTGGGTCAGGTGGCTACTCAAGGATCTGCAGGTTCACATCGCCACTCCTACTCAACTTTTTTGTGACAATCAAGCTTGTCATGTAGTAAATATTTTACGTCAACTTGTCATGGCAAGGCGAATGCTCATGGCTGAGAAATATCAAAACAAGACTCAAGTCTACCAATTTTCTGAAGATCTTGATGATGACACCACAAGCCTCAAGAGGAAGAATGCCATCGTCTGGACCCAGAACTTCATAAGAAGTTCCTTAGCGCTGTTAATCAACTTGGAGAAGGAAGTATAAATTCATTTTTCAACTTTGTTCTTTCATATAGTTTAATAAATAACTTATATTATGTGTGTCAATTAATACTTCAAGGTTTTAACCATGTTCCCCTGTTTTCTCTATCACGAAAAGATAATTTGTGTTTTCCGTATTAGGATTCTTACATGGCATCGCCGTCTTTCGTGTAAATTGATCGTCGGATGGGTGATTAAGTTGTTCGGGAATTCAATTAGTCGTCGCCGTCTTTCGTAGAAATTAATCGCCAGAGGGGTGAGGAATTAAATTAGTTCGGTAGGTGGGGGGTTTTGAGAGTGTATATTTGATGTGTTGTGGGGGAAATGGGTTTTGTACGGGTTCTCATAGTTCTTATAATTTTTTGGTTCTCAGCAGATCCCTTTACTATACATAGTAGATTTATCGTGTAAAATTTTTGGGATTTTTTTCTCATTATTAAGGAAGTTTTTTTCTGATGTACTCCTACTAGAAATATGAAAAGGGAAAGTTTACATCATGCTAAAAGCGAAGAATGCCAAGTTCATCAAGGAGTCATGCATCGTCGAGTAATCTCTCTGCTCAAAGAGTTGGAACAAGAAAGTTTGGAAAAATGTCATCCCTACAAATAGATCAAGATACTGAAGAAGATAGCAGTAATCATACCGAACTTAAATTGACACTCAATGGATGGCTAACTAAAGTGAATCACGTGAAGAATCATATTTCCAGAACTCGTTTTCAGATGATGAATGGATCTGGTCCCCAAAACTTTGTCGGACAAGGTTCTATTCATCACACATTTTCAACAGACCAAAAGCGTCCAACTGCTTTTAGGGAAGCCAATTATCCTACACCATACAAGAACTCCGACGCCTGAAAAAACTTTCTTGGCTATAATCGTATCTTACTTAAGGTACTTATTTAATTAGCTTCAACATCGTAACTTACTGTAATAAGTTATTTACTTAAATGGTGATCGGTTTGAAATTAGGATTGCGTAACATAAGTGTCGTTCATGCAGAAACTATATCTATCGGAGATCAAGTGAAGACACTATTCATCATCTGGATCATCATAGTGTGAGAGGATTTAATCATATGTATTCTAATGACTTTGAGCAACTAAATTTCTAGAGATTTTATGTTTTACGGTACTTAATTATGCTATTTATCTTTATTTTATTTTATTTTATTTGAAGGGGTATTTACTATTTACATTTTTATTTATTGTAAGCCTAACTGATACTAAAGATGTTTCCATATCTCAAAGATTTATGATCGAACTGTTATTCTTTCAATTCGATCTCACACAATAACTAGGGAAGATAGTAGTCGGAAGTGCAGAACATTAAAACGGAACGAGTTAAGTTTCCTATTGCTGCTAGAGATCCAAAGGAACGAGTTAAGTTTCGGATCATCATCATTGGTATCGTATATATGTTTTTTATTTTATCGAATATTACTTTGTTTCTAATCACCAAAGAACCCACAGTGACCGCTTCCAAGAGTTAGATTTTCACCCTCTGTTTTTGCATTGAAGCACACAGAGAGATTAATTATTGCCAAAATTTTGAACACACTGAGAACTTAACCCAGCAAGTAAAAAATCGAATCAAACTATCAAAAACAGCCCTGTATACTATTGTCTGATTTTGAAATTTTGGGATCTTGCATTGGTAATACAATTTTCTAGCTGGTGAGTTATTTTTTTTTTTTGTTTGCACAAGCCTTAATATTGCTTTTAATATGATTTTTATCAGTTTTTCATACCCTTTGTCTCTTTGCATTTTCTTTAAGTTGTGTGAAGACAACAGAATCACACCTTTTTAACATCAACAATTTTCTTTCATTACTCACTTCCACCTCTTAGCAACAGTTTCTTGAATTGAAATGTCTAAGAACAATCCCAATTCCTTTCCATCTCTAAACAACGATAACGATTTATTGTATAGGACGATCAACGTTTTGGTTGTTCACAACAAGAAAGACTTCCTTGCAATTGGTGGGGGCTTGCTGCATTCTACTCATCCCTTCAAAGGTATCATCATCATCATCATCATCACTTATCATTAAAACAATCATCGAATGGCAATTCAACTGAATTATTTTTCAGATTAGCCAACAAAAGGTTGATAGATCATGTTTAATGTTGTTTGTTAATATTTAATTTTTTGTTTTTGCTTTGAGAAATTTTCTTACTTGGTTACAATGATTTACGATCTATCTCAACAATGATTTCTAATGTGATTATGTAATTTTAATAATAAACTAAACTTTGACAGATTAACGATTTGAAAAGAAAAAAAAAAAAAAAAAAAAAAAAAAAGCAAGTGTAATTAAAGTTTTGTTCGATATATGCTATTCCGAATTTATCGTTTTATTAAATAAATATTTTTTCACATGAGATCGAGAGACATGATTAAAAATTGAGATCAGAATGAAAATATAATACTCAAAACTTTTATTATTTGTTCATGGGGTTGTGTTAACACAATATAATTCAAATGAGTAACGATAGAGAAATTAGGGAAAATTAGGAATTAAGGGCAATAGTAAAAGCTAGGTTAAAATATTTAGGGGCAACTTTCGTGTATGTTTCTTAAAAACTACGAGTATAAATTAGGAATTAATGTCCTTGTGAATATCATTTATTATTATATACTAGGTAATAAACTCGTGATTACACGGGCTTTCTAAGAGGCTTTTGTACTTTAAATATAAGTAAGTTAATATGTAGCAATTAGTTACTTAAACATTAATAATGTTAAGTATTAAACTGTGTAATTCAATGGTTCTTGGGATGGATATATAAACATACGGTTATAATAATTAAATTAAAATGTGTATTATACATAAAACTATCTTTCGTTTATTTGAATGGTAAACCCGTGAATACACATGCATTTCGCATAAAATTATATTTCGTTTATTTGAATGTTAAACCTGTGAATACATACTATATGGATACCGAATAAAAGTATTTTTGATAAACCCCAATGAATACACATGCATTTCACATAAAACTATCTTTCGTTTTTTTGAATGTTAAACTTGTAAATACATACGGATATCAAATAAAAATATTTTTCATAAACCCGTATATATATACAAAAATTGTTAAATGTGACTTTTAGTTGTATTAGTGTGAATAAATCATTCACACATTAAATTACATGTCTAACGAGGGATTATTAATATGATGGTATTATGTTAATTAATTAATCAATTTAATAAATTAAAAGTTAGAGTAATTTTAATAGGAATCTTCGAAACTCGCCATTACCTCCTCATTGGTAATTCAACTTCTCGAAAAACATATTTATTTATTTATTTTATTGAGATATATATGAAAGGGATAACTCGTTTATTTAAATTATAAATTAAGTATTTATTTATTTATTTATTCGAAAAGAGAAATTTTAGGTGAATAAATGCATTTGATTGGTTAATTGAAAGTGTGATGAAATCAAAACATTTGATTGGTCAATAGAGTTTGATTTTAAGTAAAATTGAAGGTAGCAAAGTTTTCTTTTATTAATATTTAGATTTAATTTAAAGTTATTATTATCATTATATTTATATTTATTTATTTATCTTTTTTAACATTTATATCTAATCTAATGAATTAGTGCTTAAAATGGGATGTAGGGAGTAATTCATTGTTGTTATTTGCTTGTCTTCTTCTTATCAGTTATATGTGTTGATGATGGAAGTTCGGCTCTAAGATTACTATGTACAAAGAAGACCAAATTTGATCTCCTTCTCGTCGATCGTGACATGACTGACATGGATATTCATTCATTTCTTAAAATCATCGTAAATGATTTCGACTTGTTATCTATTGGTGAGTTCTAAATCGCACTCTAATATGTCAATTACATTTTAAAAGAAATGATATTTAGGCGTAGAAAGCTGGTCTAAAATTTCTCCTAACGTCGTATGCCAATTATTACGTACTTCAAAGTGTTACCATTTTAAAAATCACTGGATGTTTGACATACACGTATTTAAGCCGGTTTTTACGCCGATTTTTTACTTCTTTTTTACAGTACTTGCAACATTTCTTGCCTTTCTTGAATAACTTCTTACGCTTCTGCCATGTTCATTCTTCTATAATTTGTTGTATCAAAAGTGATGTCTGAGCAAGTGGATGAGGCTTCTGAACTCGAAGCCTTAAGGAGTGGTGCTTGCTTTACAATCACAACACCGCTAACAACTGAAGAAATAGCGCTTCTACGTCAAAGGGTCATCAGAAAGAGAACGCAGGAATATGAAAAGTATCAAAACTGGAACACAGCTCTTAAAGATGTTCGCGATCCAATGCAGTCAGAATCACCAAATCATGACGAAGGTAATAATTTGAAGAAGAGGGTCCGAGTAGAGTGGACTAAACAACTTCACAACAGATTCATGAATGCCCTGAATCAGCTGGGTGATGAAAGTAAGAATTTATCTTTGGGAAGTTTTCATTCAAGTAGTTGTAGTACTTTAGTTATGTGTGTGTCATATCGAAAATATGAATATTAGGACCATATCACTAAAACCATTGTCTTTCTGTGTTAGACCGTTCTCCACAGCAGATACTTGAGCTTATGGATGTCCCTGGTCTCACGAAAATGCAGGTTTCTAGTCATCTTCAGGTTAGTTTTTTAAACTTTAAGATTGCATATAAGATTGGAATAGTTGTGTTCTCTTTAACATATCCTTTAATTAAGTCATGCACGCTATCTTACATCTTCTGTCAATGTGGTAGACAAAAATAATTGGTTTTTTTGCCGAAAAATGAATCAATAGTTACCGTTTTTGCATTTTCGGGTATCAACTAATTTTGTTTTTTAAAAATGAACCACTAATTTAAAATCGAACATTTTCGGGTATAAGTAACCGTTTAAAACGGTAGCCATTTTCGGGTGTAAATGATCGAGTTTTGCATTCGTTGATAAAAGGGTTTTTTGCCGAAAAATGAATCAATAGTTCCCGTTTTTTGCATTTTCGGGTATCAACTAATTTTGTTTTTTGCCGAAAAATGAATCAATAGTTTCCGTTTTTGCATTTTCGGGTATCAACTAATTTTGTTGGGACCGGCTACCGTTTTAAACGATTACTTATATCCGAAAATGTTTGATTTTAAATGAGTGGTTCATTTTTAAAAAACAAAATTAGTTGATACCCGAAAATGCGAAAAAGAGAACTATTGATTCATTTTTCGGCAAAAAACCCAAAATAATTTTAACAGTTTGCTGAATGCTAGCGTATCATTTATTCATCTGGTATGATAATAGTGATGTCGTATCATTTTTCTTTGAATTGTTGTCTCGGGTGACAGTATATCCAGAATAAAGAAAAGAAAACTCAACAAACAGTGGCGCCTTCATCAAGGAGGCAGTCGGTTTCTAGTAGCATCCCTCCACGAGGAATTAACGAACTGAATTTTGGCTATATGTCATCCTTGCAAGCATTTGAAAATGATCAAGGAGGTAGCAGAACTCTTAATGGAATCAACGCACCAGTGAATGGATGGCAGACTGCAGGAAACGGTTTAGGCTCTAATCAGCATGAGGTCGGCTTTGGTAGCAGTATTGCTACAACAATGAACAATAACAATCTTCCGCAAGCAATATCTAATATACATGATGCTCAACCAAGTTCAGATCAAGAGCCGATTTCATTACATCAAACACCAGCATTTGATGATATGCTGATATACTTCAACGGTGATGCTCCAAACGATATTTCTGAATATTTCCCATTTAGCAACGACCATGTCATGCAGGATAAGGTTAGTTTTTTGCTAAATATTTTAATTTACGCATAATAATTGCAAACGTAGTTATACTGCGGTATGTAGGATTACATAATCGAAGTGCCATTTATGACAGGATACTACTGGTTTCAATAAACACATTTAAAGGTTGAATCAAGCTGCTTCAAAGTTTCATCAGTATGTGATGAAAGTTCTTCTATTATGATTAATTAATATAGAGTGCATGAGAGGGTATATCTAATATCTGTTGCGAGTATATTATTGTACTAGCATAGAACAATGTATTTAGTTTTTTTTTTCTTGACTTTGGAATGGTTTATGGTTATGTCGTTGAAGTACATTGTCGTATCCGAATGCTTTATTTAAATAAATTTCTAGGGACATCATATATCTGATTCTTTTTTCTATATTAATAATGACAAAAGATAGTTTACGAATAAGTTGAAGTTTCAAATGGTACTTGATGTTTCTGAAAATAAGGCTTAAAATGCACAGTTACGAGGAAGGTAGTTGAGAAAACAGAGCAAATTGACCACTAAAAAATCTGCTGAATGCTGAAGATAGGTTTCAATTCATTCGTCGTTGTTATTGGCCAAAGAATTACATTCATGGTTGAGATTCAGTATGACATGGTTTGGGTAATGGACTATCTGTAATTATGGGCATTACTAAGGATCTCTTAATAAATTAAGATAGTAATGGATGCCGAGCTTGGAATTTGATATTTAGATCGAAAGACGACGGATGAACTATTATTCAAAACTGATTGGACGTTTTTTTCATAAGCTTCATAACTAAACAGACTGAATAGAAGCTATGGGCGTCACAACGCGCAATTGGATGCAACTAACGGAATCTGCTGGAAATTTTTTTTGATAGATTGTAAATAGCATCTTTATTGTTTATTGCTAAAAATGGATCTTGGTAAGTTTATCATAAGCAGTTGGAACATCAAGAAATCGAAGCTTAAACCAAAAAAACATTTTAACAATCACAATCTCACGCCGTTAGGACAACCTTTTTTCCGAATGGTATCTGTAACAAATCTAAATGATTGTTAACAAACAATTTGATTTACTCTATAGTTGACAATAAAAATGTCAATAAAGGATAGATTTTACCACACAACTAAGGATCTATGCTATAATATTGAAATTGACTTTCCTATATAGCTGGATGACGATCCATCGAATAGGCTACTCATTGAGACCTTGGATCCAATACCAAAGGGATTCATATCTAAGTATCTAACCGCTTCGAGCTAAGATGCAACATCATAAGAGATCCTATATGTCTGCCGTTTCATTTTCATAAAAAAATATAATATTAATTAATAATAATAATAATCATAAAAAATCTAAAACCATGTTCGATGTTGTCTTTAAGTGTAGCCTAGATAAATGACGTACACTGTTTTTGTTCTGTTTGTAGACAACAGTTTTGTTCTGTTTTTAGACAATAGGGAGAAAGATAAATTGACAATTAGCAAGATGCTAGAAGGCCATACATAAGAGGATCCGAATACAAGAGTTTTCGATGAGTTTTCTCTGCCTCTGTTCTTTTTATTTTTCTACAACCCATTTAGATGCAAAAACAAACAATATCCGTCATGGAAATGGGAGACGCCGATTCCTCTACAAATACCTCATTCCAGTATTAAAGGCGAAAATTATCATTTTTCGGACTTTGAAAATGATGACAATGTTCAAGTCTCACGAGTTACCGGATTCGGTTGAGAATGGATTCACTTTTGTGAAGCTTGTAAAACCTAATATTTGCAAACCTTCTCAAAAACAAAAGCTGGTTAAATAAAAAAAAATACTCCATAACCCCTCGTATTTGATCGGCAGAATCTCTGAACTAAATTCACGTAATACTGATCACCATCTAAATCATCTAGCAACTTGAAGATTCAATCTTGCATAGACCCCTGAATTTCATTAGTAGATTTGGTTAGAAACTTGCTACAATAGTAGAATTTGGTCTCTTGCAAGTTCCAAGTCTAAATATTTATGTAAGAAACCTCGGAACTGCATTTAAAACAGCCATGATTGCCGGCTTCATAATGAAGCCAAATCACTTTTTGCTCAAATTTATTAGCTTCTAAATTTTTATTATGTTTTCTAGAACTAAAATTTCAATCTCAATTCGATTTCATTAAAACCAAACCGAACTCAAACAATCCAATCCGAATAATCTGAATAAAATCGATTAACCATATATCCCATAAGTTATTTGTAAGAGAATATAATATACTATAATAATAATAATAATAATAATAACTAAATATTAATAACTAATATTTAATATTAATTAATAATTAATAGTAATAGTAATAGTAATAGTAATAATAATTAATAATAATGACAATAAAATAAAAATAGTTGATTGGTATGGGTTTTTGGATCTATACCTCACTCACTCACACAACTTCAGTGTTGAAACTTCAGTCAGTCCACCACCGTTCTTCCATTTCCAATTTTCTGCTACTAGGGTTTCGACCAAACCCTAACCCTAAAAACCTCATCAAATCAATTTCATTCACAATTCAACCAATCAATCAACCAAATCATGGTCGGAAAACCAGACGCCATGAAATCCCCACCAAAACCTTCAATTTCACCACCGGATCTATCCTCAATTTCACCACCTTCATTTTCACTCAAAACCCTAAAACTGAAAACAAAACAGCAGGAACTCTTGATCCGTGTCTCAATTTTAGGGCTTGTTTACATTCTAGCTTTCATTACCCGTTTATTCAGTGTTCTTCGTTATGAATCCATGATCCATGAATTCGATCCGTATTTCAATTACAGAACCACATTGTATTTAACCGAAAATGGGTTTTACGAGTTCTGGAACTGGTTTGATTCGGAGAGTTGGTATCCCCTTGGTAGGATCATTGGTGGTACTTTATATCCAGGTCTTATGGTTACTGCTGCTATAATATATTGGGGTCTTAAGTTTCTCCGTTTCGCGGTCCACATTCGTGAAGTTTGTGTGTTAACTGCCCCGTTTTTTGCGTCAAATACTACAATTGTTGCGTATTTTTTCGGGAAGGAGATTTGGGATTCAGGGGCGGGACTTGTTGCTGCTGCGTTGATTGCGATATGTCCTGGGTACATTTCACGATCAGTGGCTGGGAGTTATGATAATGAAGGTGTTGCGATATTTGCGTTGTTGTTGACTTTTTATTTATTTGTTAAGGCGGTTAATACGGGTTCGCTTGCATGGTCTTTAGCATCGGCTTTTGGGTATTTTTATATGGTTTCGGCGTGGGGTGGGTATGTGTTTATTATTAATTTGATTCCTTTGTATGTGTTGGTGTTGTTGATTACTGGAAGGTATTCGATGAGGTTGTATGTGGCATATAATTGCATGTATATAGTGGGAATGTTGCTTGCTATGCAGATTCGGTTTGTTGGGTTTCAACATGTTCAGTCAGGGGAACATATGGCTGCTTTGGGAGTGTTTTTCTTGATTCAGGTATCGATTTTGATCATTCGTAGCTTTATCTGATTAAATAGTGGTTATCTCATTTGAATTTATATCAAAACATGCTTATGAGTTACTTTCAGATTAGAATAATCGAATGCACTAAACAAGTAATCTTCTTATGCTTAAATATTTTTAAAAACGGGGTATTGGAAGTAAATTACAATAATCAGCTCGTTAAGGCTAGAGATAGTTTCTGTATTAAACTCCTTATGTGCCGGTATCTCCCAAGTTTGATACTTTGATTGTTTGATGTTAAAGAATCAGAAAGTTATGATCATAATCTTTTCCCAAACAGTTAAAATTGATTATTCGCACCAAACCCACCACCCACCCCATCCCGAAAAATATGCTGAACTGTTGAAGTAGGTGTTATCATTCCATTCTTTCGGCTTTGTATTTGCTTACCTTTGTGCAATAGCCCCGGGTGATGTAATGACCAGTTATTACTTATTACTTTAGTTGATGAGATAAACGTGGTAGTATACTGATCTTGGTGAATTTCATATGTTTGTAGGTATTTTACTTCTTGATTTGGGTTAAGAACATGTTAAATGATACAAAAATGTTTCAAGCTCTTTTGAGGATTGGTGTAACATCTGCAGTAGCTGTGGGTGCTATTGCTCTGGGAGTAGGCACAGCTTCTGGCTATATCTCACCATGGACGGGGCGATTTTACTCTTTATTGGACCCAACATATGCTAAAGATCATATACCAATCATAGCTTCCGTCTCTGAGCATCAACCTACTGCCTGGTCGTCTTTTATGTTCGATTTCCATATCCTGCTTTTCCTATTTCCAGCGGGTCTGTATTTCTGCTTCAAACGATTGTCAGATGCCACAATCTTCATTGTGATGTATGGTCTCACGAGTATGTATTTTGCGGGTGTGATGGTTCGGTTGATCCTTGTTGCAACACCTGCAGTATGTCTTATAAGTGCTATTGCGGTCTCGGCTACAGTGAAGAACTTGACCCAAGCACTCAGGGGAAAGACTATACAAACCGTATCTGCGAAGGGAACGAGCAGCACAAAGGGATTATCTAAGGTGAGAATCTTTTTTGTTGTATTGTTTTTCATGATATTAAAATATCAGCATGTTATATCATTCTTTTTGTAATATATATTTTGCAGCAACAAGCTTCACTTGATCAATCTATACCTTATCTGAAAAATGGTGCTAGTGTGTTGCTTCTTGGTGCTTTCTATTTGTTGAGCAGATATGCTATCCATTGTACCTGGGTCACATCAGAGGCTTACTCATCTCCTTCAATTGTCTTGGCCGCACGCGGGGCCCATGGTCAGAGGGTTATATTTGATGATTACCGTGAAGCCTACTTTTGGCTTCGACAGAATACTCCTTCAGATGCTAAAGTAATGTCTTGGTGGGATTACGGTTATCAAATTACAGCAATGGGAAACAGAACTGTGATTGTAGACAATAATACTTGGAATAATACTCATATTGCTACTGTTGGGCGGGCCATGTCGTCATATGAGGATGAAGCATATGAGATCATGAGATCACTGGATGTGGATTATGTCTTGGTTGTTTTTGGAGGTGTTACTGGCTACTCTTCTGATGATATCAATAAGTAAGCGTTCACCCTTTTCCATTCACGTTTATCAAGAATTTATCTTGGAATTCTAGTATGAGATGGAAAGATGGTCAGCTTAAGCCTCTTGTGTAACTAATCAAAACCTGTTCGGGTTGAAACATATAGCTTTTAGTACTGGCCAAATCGGGTTGGGCTGACTAACAGACACATTATATATAATTAATACGTTATTAATGATTAGGAAACAATATACTTCCAATAATAATTCTAAATCTTTGAATTTCATTTTGGCCCATTTGACCCGTTTGTTTTTTAGATATTTTTTTCTTTGTGTGTTCAACCCGTTCGGGACATATATCATTTTCTTCCACCTACTATGAAGTTAGTAGTCACATAATCTAGACTAGTCATGTACAAAAGTCTGGTGATCAGACTGATCAAAATCCATATGGAAGTGTCTTCTGTTGATGTTTATAACAATCTATCTATTGTAATATATATATATATATATATATATATATATATATATATATATATATACACGTAGGTTTTTGTGGATGGTGAGAATTGGAGGTGGTGTTTTTCCCGTGATCAAAGAACCTGATTATCTTGTTAATGGTGAATATCGTGTTGATAAAGGAGCTGCTCCCAAGATGTTGAATTGTCTAATGTAAGTCCTCAGTCTTTGTTGTCTTATTAATGATGACTTATGCAAGCTTCTGTTGAAGCTATCGATCTGTAACCTTGCTTTTGCATATAGTTTAATAAAATAACTAAAAGAATGAAAATTACTTTTACAAATGCATGATGTGAAGTATGTACAATGAAGCTGTAGTCACGAGAAAGTATGGTTTCTTATAGACTCGTAATTTTTTTTTCCTGTAGATGTATCTTGTTTGTTGCTGTTTTCGTTTCTTAAATAATTCTGCTAAGTTGAGGTTACTGTAATAAGCCAACAAGGGTTCTTATTCTATTTGTAGATTTGATTAAGTTATTAGAAGGCTTGTTATTGATTCAAGTATTCTATTTATTAAATGTATATATCTCTATGTCCAACTGCACAGAATGAGTGGAGTGTTGTTCATTGTTTTTAATCTTATGTAACGCCTATACTGATTGTAGGTATAAATTATGCTATTATCGATTCGGGGAGCTGACAACAGAATATGGAAAACCTCCAGGGTAAGTATATTAACCTTATTACATCATTTATTAATATTCAGGTCCTGTTGACATGTGAATGTTTCTTATTTTCGGTTCTACAACTGCTTTCAACTATCACCAGCCGTGTTGCATATGGTATCCAATATTTTCCAGTACTTTTTTCCTGTCATCAACATTATGCTCACGCTCTCTATTTAGTTTTAAAATTTAGCTTCATCTTTTGGAATTGTATCTTGGTTGTCTTTTTCCAGCGGTCCTTTTCACTCTAATGATTTTATCGTTCATGAATATGTGCTTATCTATGTTGCCTATTCATACTGTTATTTTGGTAGTCAACTTTAGTCATAAATTCTCATTGTTTCTTGTGTCATGCCTACATGTTAATACAATGGTAAATCATGGGAGCTAAATTGGGACGAGAAAAAAAGTTATAACCTGCTCTATATTCCCCCCTACCATTGAGGATAACAAATGTTTATCTGTTGTGAGCATGACAATAACCAATTCTATTCGTTGGGTTCGATATGAAACACTTTTTGTCCAAAATTTTGAAAAAAAATATGTCAAATTTTATTACGGGATTAGTATTTTCTTATTAGTAATCTATTTTTACCACTATTACTTGGGATGTTTTATGCAAAAAAAATTACACATTGACCGTTTTTCGATCTGTTTACATCAAAGCTAATTCTTTTTACTTGTCCCGCATAACCAGAATCAACCTATTTATAAGTAATTGAGTCAAAGTTGCCACATATTGTGATGACCTGCGGTTAGAAAGAAGTGATGTTATGTTATGTTTTGTTTCATGATGATGTGGTTTCCCTAATAGTAATATTGACACTTGACAGGTATGACCGAGCAAGAAGCGTGGAAATAGGGAATAAAGATGTGAAGCTTGAGTACTTGGAAGAAGCATTCACGACATCAAACTGGATAGTTAGGATTTACAAAGTTAAACCGCCCAGCAACAGATGGTAATATCTTAGAATGTTATAGGAATCAGACTGCTTTTTGAAAATGAGTCTTGAAATATGCGGATTCTACCTTCACATTGACCCCTCTTTATGTAAGTCTTTATTTTGTATTCCCCCCTATAGGTTTATAGTTGGTTTGATTTTGCATTTCGGTGGTATGTTAATTTATTACTAAATACAATATTAGTGTCACCTTTTTAGCATGTAGTGTGATTGGGGTCGAACAATTTGAAAGAGAGAATGCCAATTGCGTTTATTGTGAACTTGAAAATCTATGCAGGATCTGTACTATATGCTTGCTACCTGTTTTGATGCATGTAACCATATATGTTATCACCAGACCATTTAGGTTCTTTTTATGTGTATGGTTGAGTGGTATGTATTACTCGTACTACCTATATGCCGTTCTCTTCATTGAAGAATGACTATGAGTTGATGGCACATTTGATGAGTGCTATTTTGAGGTGAACTGGGAGCTCTAGAAAAATAGGTCAAAAGTGGGTTCGGTTGCTGTCCTGTCAACATTCTTGTCTATAAATGTGACCAGTGAAACTATTGCTTACTATAAAATAGTATTCGTTTGTGAATAAACAACTTACAAGGCCGTATACAATTAAATGCACGTAATGGCTTTCAACCTGTTTGATCAAATAAAAAGGTAATAATGTGAATCTGTTCATTTATCCGTAATGCTCAAGGTTATCACTGCCAAAGTGCAACAGATTCCTCGTTTCTAGATCAATCCTTCATTCGTCGTTTCTAGATCAATCCTTCATTCATCAATCCCAACTCCGACCCAACTTGCTTCTGTTTCGACATACCTGTATTAAAATAGGCTTCAACTCAAAAGACACTTCATATAAGATGTCCGACCATCTCTTTCAATAATATAAATACAATTGAATTGTAGGATTAAGTGCATGGAACTAAGGTCTAACATTCGTAGTGTGTACCCAACTACTTGGGTGTACATTGTGTGTTTGAAACTTGTTATTTATTGTCATTGTATGTATTTTGGTAACGTGTTAACTTGTAAGAATGTCACGTGACGCCTTATATAAATCACATGGCAAAATTACCATATACATACACAATGTACGCCAGAGTAATTGGTCACACTACGAATGTCAAACCTTAGTTAATTGCATTTTGACCCACTTAACCCATTTAGGTTGCTTGCCTACTTCCGTTTGGCTTACATTCCGAGCCAAATTTTAACCGTGTGAAACTGAAATTACAATGAATATCAATGTTGAAGAAATATCCTTTCATATTACATCAGAAAAGATGTAATATGCCATTTTAGGTTCTGTTTGTAATTAAAGACATAAGATGGCGGCTTTTTCTACATCTTAACAAAAAGATATGTATATTGTCTATTCTTTATAAATTGTTTTCTTAACCATAAAGCATACCTTTGCAACTACACAACTATGATAGTCAATCGGTTGCGATGATGAGTAGTACGCAGGTTGTGGGGTGGGTGGAAGTCTGGAAGATGAGTGCTAAGAATGACAGGGGAGGTGGAGAGGAGAGTTGTTTTTAGGGCTGTGTTTGTGTGCAACATCTAAAAGTTACATAAAATATGAAACAAGGTCCTTTTGTTATCTCGAGTGTTTTCTTAAATATACGCACAGCCACACATCTAAGACTTCATAAGATCTCTTCGAAAAACAAAAAACCATCTGAATGATCTATCGAGTTGCAATTAAACATGCTTATTATTAAATAAAATGTACCGAAAAATTATAAAAAATCACCATAGATGAATAAACCATTTCAATTACTTTCAGGCTTTCAAGTCAATAACACAATATAAATGATTTATCTGCCTTTATTTACTTTTATCTTTAAATAATTTCTCTTTTCTAAGGCCAAAGTAGCCAACACATTACCAGCTGACATTGAATCCTACCATTCTCTTTTGTCTTTAAATAATCTCTCTTTTTCCACTGTATTAACTCGTGACATCAAAATATTGTCCTTCAAAAAACCAGGACATAATGTCATCAACTTTTTTGAGGCTACAATCCATCTTACACCTGAAAATAAATTTCCGGTTTAAAAATGAATACATTTAGTGGCAGAACTTAGAACGTACGTTTTCACTGCCAAGGACAACACTTATCGCGAGGGCTATTATTTTCTTCTACAAAACTACCAACAGGTTTTAGCCCGTCGCTAATCCCGTTGGTAGTTCCACATTTTTCTGCTTGTGCGATGTTCAACATGCAACAACTACATCTAACGTAAACGTAGCTGACAATGATTTATACCTGCCATCGAGCACATTAAAAAGGTCCTAAACCCAACAAGAACATACAGATGTCAAATCCTACAAGAACCAACTGAAGTACTACAGAGAATAAAACATCTAAGGAGTAGGTGTTAGTTAGTATCATAAGATAACTACATTTATACACACGGAAAGGGTTCATGGAAGCAGCTTTTTTTATAAATCCCTTTTCAGGATCACCTTCACTTGCCCAACTTTTAAACCAAACCGGATGTTCATGCAATTAACTACCTTGGGTGCCAAATGTCCTAATTTTGGAGAAGTGGTGCTGCTGGTTCCTGAGTTTGACCATTTGACGTTGCGTTGACTTCTCCAGCCAGAGCTTCCAGTTCTTGTAACGCCCCTAATGCAGCGTTTCCATAGTCAGGATCTATGCAAGTTTTCACCAGGCTTGCCACTTGTTTGACTTTTGATTGCTGCAGCCAATTGGTTCAAGTAAGTATAGAGAAAAAAAGTGAAATAAACAAGAAATGTGGCCTAGATGCACTAATTCTGCATTCGTGATTTATGAGTTATGCACGTAATTTTTTTTATAACTTTTTGCCCATTCACCCCAGTTGACCCCGTTTCCTTTCAAGGTAATGTAATCTATCTTACCTGTGAGATATAAAAACATTTACCCATTCAAAATAAATTTGTCAAAAATAACACCTCTACGTATGCAAATAAAGTTAGAACTCGTTGTAGCTTACTAGAAGCTCATATTTGCTCTTCAGGTCTTGATAAACCACAAGCTGTCGTGGGTCTGTCACTAGTACTGCTGTGCCAGGTCCGCCCTGCAATCCAACAAACAAGTGGTGCAAATTAATCAAGAGACGTAACGTTACAGTAAAAAGAGGGGATTCTATCAACCCATGTGGCTTGCCTCTACATAAAAAGGTACATTTGCTTGTGTAACCAAAACTACGTATGAAGTATGAACAGAAAAGGAAATGCACAATAGTCTTGTAAATGCAGATTCAAACTAATAGAAAATTTTGGAACTGCAACTTTACATGTATGAAAGAGTCACACACTCACATGCTCCAGTTAATTTTCAATTATCCCCAACTTAAAATAATCTCCCTGATCATGAAATGTTACCCATTCTTCTAGTAATGATACATTCATAGAGAATTATTACGGTTGTCTCTGTGATCTTAATGGAGTAACTTTTCTGATTTTTAAATGGTTAGAGTATTTGGGTTTGTTTTAAGGTGTATAATATATGTATAATATAATATATATATATATATATATATATATATATATATATATATATATATATATATATGTTTAAATAGGTTAATGATGTGGTAATTTTAAACAGTTTGACCAAATTCGTTTTATAGAATAATCCAGATCACCAGACCTAGTAAGAAATAAAAGCATATAAAACTTGTATAAATAAATAATATATCCATTGCGTTTTTTCAATCATAGCCAGATTATATTACACACATCATTAATTTATTGTATTTTTTCCCTTTAAATTTTGTATAGTGATGAAAGATAAACAATTTATTCTCTCAACCGGAACAAAAAAGAACCTGGAAACTCTATAAGATTTCACAGTGATATAACTTCGTAAGATTTTAAGATTTTTTTTAATATTTAAAAATAAAAGATGGGACTTTATACCTTACTGTTAAGTGTTAACTGTCAGTTATTGCTCATTAATTTTGGAGTTGGATATTAATATACTAGTAGTGTACCCGCTATGCAGCAGAAAATCAAACGTGTACATTTAACATACACATCCAAAGTTTTACCATAATATTAACGAAGCCATCATGTAGCTCTCGTATAAAAGGCCACCTTTAAGGCTGATAAGAAACGGATAATCGACTCACTTTCATGTAGGTTTGAATTTACACATTATGAACAGATGTGAAACCAACCCATGACACAATCCCAATTTAGTGAGATCAAGCCATGATTTCAAGCATACATTTTTTTGGGAAGGAAAGAATATAAAACATTACCATAATCAAGGAGATGACATGCATTTTAAATTTTTTGTTTTCAATTGATTGTACAATTGCCTAAAAGATTATGGCTGCATGTTTAACATTTAGAGGCTTTATGAGATTCTATAAGTTCAAATTAAATTGAAGGACACATGTAATTTCCCATCTTTAAAATTTAAGGAGTAGGACGAAATGCTATATAATGTAGCACAGATATGGATTATAGAATATTTCATTGAGGTGCTTAACATATTAAATTATTAGTAAGAAACGAAACCTTTCGAGTTTCAAGTTCACAAGATTTTTATAGTACCAACTTCAACTGATTTATCTCAACTTATAATGATTATAATATAATGCTTCCTTAATACCTATATCTCAATCAAAAAAACTTAGGTTAACGAAACCTTTCGAGTTTCAAGTTCACAAGATTTTTATAGTACCAACTTCAACTGATTTATCTCAACTTATAATGATTATAATATAATGCTTCCTTAATACCTATATCTCAATCAAAAAAACTTAGTGGTCCAAGTTAACCTATGTTTCAGCTGTATTTCATACCAAATCTCTACCTCCACTACTAAGCATTGTCATATGTCGATAGTTTGCTAGTTTATCGAAATATGCATCCTACAGAGGCAGTATTGAGATCATACATATCAAAGATAAATAGTTAGTAAACATGACAACCATATAAAAAGGGTAATGACTCATACACATGAGAGTATGTCAAAATATTCGAATATCTATTTTCTAATCCTATATTGTAGAGGTGGGAAAATTAAGAGTCATGGAAACAGGTCAAAATTGTGGTAAATATTTGGCCCATTTCAAGTCGGGTTGGTTGACCCAAAAGAGTTTAACATTTTAATTTTTTTCAAATAACATTTAGTATGTCAAATATTATTAAAAAAAATTATATAACTTCAGTGTATTCGTTATCTTATTTTAATAAAATGAATTAGAGGGCTTTATGCCTTAAAAATACACTTTGGTAGATTTTCATCCGTTTGACTAGTTCAGCCCAATTCATGTCAAGCTAATCTTTCCATTTTACCCATTTCACTCAGTAGAGATAAAACAGAACCTAAACAGACCCATTCATAGGAAAATGAGTTGAAACTACCACCTCTAATCAAATGCAGGTGCTCTTCAATATTGGTGTACCATATTCTACTGCTAGACATTGGTAAAGTCACACACTGTGTCATCACAAAATAACATGCTGGTTTCTTAGTAACACAGAAAAAAAACAGAAAACTATTCTACCATAAGAAGAGTCCTAATCATGACAGAATCCATAGCATCGGATTATCCAATAATCAAAACTAATTAAAAGTCACAAAAACAACAAGATCAAAAATGAAAGAAGAAAAAAAAAAGTACCTTTCTTGGCCTGCCAAAAGACTTTCCAGTCAAATTTGTAATCTTGTTAACCGGAGGCCTACCCGGCGGCCGACCACGCCTTTTACCCAATCCCATTTCACCAACACCGCCATTAACAGCAACATTCGGCCTCGCAAGCCTCTTCGGCCTTCCTCTTGGCATCAACACGTTTCCAGACAATGGCACAGTCACCGGCCCAACTCCAATCCTCTTCGGTCTACCACGACCTTTCTTAACCCTCATCACCGACATCATTTTCTGCTTCCTCAACGGCATCCCACCTCCCGTCTCGACTCCCAGAATTTCACCACTACCATCACCGGCCACATTACCCTGAATTTGACCATCACCAGCCCCGTTACCCTGAATTTGACCATCACCAGCCACCTGACCCTGAGTTGGACCACCACCACCGCTCTTTGGCGGGCGACCACGTCCCCTCTTCCCAGCCACTGCAGTGTTATCCGCCGGTGGAGGTGACACAACCGCAGCACCGTCGTCACTCAATCCAAGTGAAGCAAAAAGTGGCTCAGAACCACCACCACCACCACCAGTGGAATTCCCTTGAAAATCCGAACCGGGCCCATAATTCACCTGAAGATCTTGACCAGCACCAGCATCATACTGAAACTGCGGTTGATAAGCTGAAGTACCGCCATCATACACTGGTACATTCGTCATCCGGTTTTGTACACCCAGCCCAGGTACCGGTTTAAGCTTAGGAGGTCGACCAGGTTTTCTTTTCGCCAACCCAGAACCTGAATTCTCCATACTAATGCCAGCAGCATTTTGACCATCATTTTGACCGAGATTGACCGGCTGATTTTGTACTAAATTAGCATCAACACTGACATTTCCGGTAGTAAAATCAAGTGTATGAGGATAACCAGTACTAGGTTGTTGAAATTGAGCAGATCTAGGCGGACCAGGTGGTGGTGGTAACATATAAGAATGTTTGACCATAACGAGTTGACCTTGATTCTTCAAACGTTTGAGATGATGAGTCAATAAAGTAGCATGAGTTGGTGGTAAATTACTAAACTTTTGTTCAATAAATTTAGATATAGCTTGTCTACTAGACCCATCTTTATCTTTTAAAGCAGTAATTGCAGCAATTATCATCTGATACATACAAATACAGATTTATATGACAAAAAGGAAGAAAAACATATAAACTTCATGTCATAAGAAGTGATATAATTAACAAAATAACATATAAAAGGAAATAAAGAAAGAATCTTGCAAAAGATTTAATTTTTTTTTTACCTCAGTGTAAGGTGGGTGGGTGGCCATCGGCGGAGCTGGGTCGGTGGGGTGGGTGGTGATCGGTGGTAGATCGGAGTTTGGGTCCATTGAAGATGAAGATGAAGATAAAGATAGAGAGAGAGATTGATAAGGGGTAATTAAAGAAAAGGGAAGGGTTAGGTTTTATGCTTTTTAGAGTCTTGTTTGTTGGATATGGGGTGTCACTCTACAGTCTATACATGTAAGTTTTATGATATAAATGGACAACAAAAACTTTATGTTATTTTTAGGGTTTTCATGTATGGGATAACATCTTGAAAGTTTTTAATTTCAAACATTTACATTTTTCACTGAACTATGAATGTGAATAAATGAACGAGCTTCGTTTTTATTAAGTGTTTCATCAAATTGAGTTTTGATATTGGGTACAAATTCTCATCATCTCATCTCATCTCATCTCATAAATCATATTTTATTTATGTTATATTATTTTCTTAATCCTAGTAAAAAATACATGATTACATCTTTGTCACATTTAAGAAACCAGCACTTTCTATTTCACTAAAATCCTTTTATATTCTAGTGGGTTAAAGGAAATATATTGACACCCCTCGTACAGTTGTAATTGAGTTGAGTTGTGTCAACTCATGTCAATCTCGAGTTCAATTTGTAGAAACTTGAAGTTTGAAATGACTCGAGTTTGATTGAGCTTATAGTTTCAAGCTCTAGTTCAACTTGATTAATTAACTGATACATTCAAATTAAACTTGACTCGACTTTAATATTAGCTTAAGTTGTTATATTAAATTACCTACCTATTTTGATTATTAAAATCGAGTCGAAGTTTATAGAAAGTACAATAAATATGCTAATGTATACATAATAAAAAATAAAATGTATAAATATAAAATATCGCAAGCTCGATAAGTCTCACGGGCCTTTCGAGCCGACTATTTTATTATTCTAACTAGACTTGAATGTCTACTCGAGTAGCTTAAACTTGATTCGGCTAGTACTAATTTAATTTCGAGTAATTCGCGAATTGACTCTATTATAACTTTATATACAAGAGCATCTATAATTTTGTAAAACAAACTTTTTATAAAACAAATTCTTTTTGATACATGAGTTTCCACTTTCCACTAATAAATATATATATATATATATATATATATATATATATATATATATATATATATATATATATTTAATAGTAAAAAACATTTCACACCAATGTTTGTCATAGTTATTCTTTTTTTATTCTTTACAAAACCTACACGGTCTAACAAAAAAAATATTTGACCAAAGACTATATTTTGACAAAACTTTTATAAAAAGAAGTCTTTACCTCCAATATGGAAAGACTTTCCATTTACTACTTTTTTTTTTACCAACAATACATAAAAAAAAAAAAAAAAAAAAAAAAAAAAAAAAAAAAACTTTCATTGCATGCACTAAAAAAAAGTCATTCAAATTAATTTACATATCAAATTTCACCTACTACATCCATCTCATTTTAAATGTCAACTTTGAAAATACATATAGTTTCAACAAATGTGTAATCATTATATCGTTATCCAAAAAATGTATATTTACTACACATAAACTATTCTGATGGTTAAATATTAAAGTGAACACTTATTTTTGGGATAACCATGTTGACACGTCTACCATCATCATTTCGTTGCATTTTGTGAGTATAATCCACATTGACCATATCATGTTAACTGTTCGTATTTACCTCTAGAAAGGTACCCTCGGCCGCTTTTGACGGTGGACTTTTTTCCTCTTCTGCATCTCAGCTCTCGCCATTTCAACCCATATCTAATGTAGCCCACAGCTCGCCCCAACTCTTCCCACTACTGTCAAAACTCTCAAATTTGTTTATTATAAAATAATTTGGAGGTAATATGGAAATGTTGATAATATTTTGGTGAATAATTTTGATGACATACATTAGAGATAAACAAATCAGATATAATGAAAATATAGTATTTGAAAATTATTTTTTTATGATAAATTTAGTGCAAGTGCATATGTTGACGATGCTTTTAAATCCTTAAAATAAGAGTTTTTATGTAGTTGTTCTCAAACAATCAAACTCAAACGAATAATTTAATATAAAAGTAATGATGCATGTGTCGAAAAGATATATAGCTATTTATGTATTATTATTATATTATGATAGAGATGAGTTCAAATTAGTACATAAAATTTTGTGAAAAAAAAATAACTAATGAGAAAGCTCCATTCATATGGGTACATAAGTCATTTCAACAAAACTTTCAATTTCTCCCCCACGTTCTTTATAATTAAATCTGAAAAACGGTCAGTTGAAAATTATATAAAGTTGCACCACAAAAAGCAACATTTTTTCTCCTCGATTAGATATTTCATACGGTATACTTTTGGCGATATTTTTTTTATTTTTTGATGGGCTTTGAAAACTGCATAATATAGTATCACATGTGATAACAACTAAAATCATATGCGATAACTATCACATATGATAACAATAAATATCACATATAATCAAGGTTGTTTAATTTGCTAGACGGTGAGTACTCGGATTGACTTTTTTTACATTTAAATGATAAATTTCAAAATTATATGTTTTAAATATAGATTGGAGAGTGAAGATTTTTGGTGAAAACTATTAAAAGTAAGACCGAAGGAAAAAAAAATTGAACCAAACATTTAATTGGATTAAAAACTCGAATTTTTAAAAATATTAAAAAGTTGATCAAGTTTGTTTTTGACCGAGTTTGACCAATTTTTTCGAGTTTGACCGAGTAATCCCGAGTTAGACCGAATTTTTTCGAGTTTTTTGCATCAACCGAAGTTAACCGAGTTTTCGGTCCGAGTTAGACCGATTCGCCTCAGACCACCCCCGAGTCACGAGTACTCGCCGAGTTGGCTGAGTTTTACAACCATGCATATGATAACAACTAAATATCACATGCGATCACGACTATCACATGTGATACCAATGATTATTACACATGATAAGTGTTTAATTGATGTGTAATCACATTCCGTTACTTTTTGGTGTTCAATTCATATGTTACCGTATCTGTAGTCAGACGTATATTTAAATCACACGTGACTACAATTATAATTACATGTGATCATAATTATTGTTGTTTTAGTGTTTAATCACATGTGATTGTAGCTTTTATCATATTTGAACTTTAATTACTAGTTATAGTCACATTAAAATAGTTTCCTTGACATTAACAAAATTGGAATAAAAATAGTCAGTTAAATCACATGTGATACTATACAATATCACATGTGTTATTATATCGTACAATTTGTATAACTCATCAAAAATAAATTTATTTTTTTGAAAGTATACTATGTGAGATGCATAATCGAAGGGAAAAAACCTCGACCTTTATAGTGTAACTTATATAATTTTTCAATTAGTCGCTTCTAAGATATTAAATTTTTATGAATGTAGGGTAAAATGAGGGTTTTGTTAAATGACCATGTTTGATGAAAACGGACTTCTTATTAATTCTACAATAGTATATAAATAAATGGTTGATATTTTTTTTAGGATTTATCTAATGATAGCCCTTAGGGTTATATTTAAAAAAAATTTTTGTGTATAAATGGTGGTACATTAAAGTTAGTGATGGTGGTTATTAAAAAGTTAGCGAGATGGTTATTTTCATAGTACAACAAGATAATGCGTGTCCAAATATATTAAACATAACGCTTATAGTTAACACTTATAGTTGTGGTTAGAAAAATCTTTTTTTTATTACATGCATCAAATTTATTTACACAAGCATTATTCAATTTATAATCTGTTCGGGTTAATAAAGAAAGAAACAGAACGCCTAATACATTCATCACCGAATCACCGTTTGCCCAAAATCCAATCTTTTGTAATTCCCCGTTCTGCGCCTTCAAACCCCCTCTCGCATTCCTTTCAATTTTCCATCAAAAAAAGCCCTAATCTTTAGAATCCACAAATTTCCGTTAACATGGCCGGGAATCAAATCGGCGGTGATGGTCTTTCAATGAATCTTGCTGGAATGTCCAAGAACCAACTCTATGATATCATGTCTCAGATGAAGGTTATTGTTTACACACAAATCACTTTTTTTTTTTTTATAATAAATTTAGGGTTAAAGATGAAAAGGTAAATATAAAGTATTTATGTTTGTGTTTTTGTTATGCAGACATTGATAGAACAGAATCAGGACCAAGCAAGGCAAATCTTGATTCAAAATCCTTTACTCACTAAAGCTTTATTCCAGGTATTGTACTATTCTTTTATTCCAGCTAGGGTTTAAGGGGGTGTTTGGACATGAGAATTAACTGTTTATTATTATAATTTTCTTATTTAGTGCTTATTAGTGTACTTTATTACTGTATGACTTAAATCATCTTTCTAGCATTCGAAAGCAACAGTTTGGAAGATTGAATAGAGACATTACTTGATTTAAATATGAAACTTAGTTCAGATTCCACGTAAATGTTATTGTATTTCTTCTTAGATAGTACACTATTGGGTACACAGATAAATTTCATTACTTTACGGTTGATAGTACTAGAAATTCACTTCCTGATTGATCATATGGTGTAATTTTGTGAAAAAATAGGCTTAAAGCTTAAAACTTAAAAGTGCATCTTTCGAGGATATGCAAGTGACCAATGTTCAAGAATTAAATTGATGGTTCAAACATCGTTCAAGGTTACAAAAAACAATACAGTTTTAGACAACACGGAAAGATCATGTAGCCTATTTATACGTGTTAGGGGGAATATAAAATGCCACACATGCTTTTTACTGATCACATATTTGCATTACACTACATCTGGCTTGTTCATTCAAACTTTTTAGCTGCTGACTCCATTTTTTTTAATTATATATTCTTGCAAAAACGTTGATAAGAAGTTTTTCTTTCTAAATTCTATCAGGCACAAATAATGCTAGGAATGCTGCAGCCTCCTCAAGAGGTATGCTGACTTATAACAGTTGATACTTTTATCCATCTATATATGTTTATGGAACTAATTTTTTTTTGTATAATCTAGATACCTAACATTCAACCAACTGCATCCCAGCATCCTCAACAAACGATAGCGCCTTCTCAGCAGTCGAACACTCACCCGACTCCATTGCCAGGTCAAAGTAGTTTACGCGACCAAACAACCACACCAATCCCATCCTCAACACTGCCAGCTCAGCAGTCAAACCCTTCATTACCATCACATCCCATACAGCCAATACAACATAGCAGAAGTCATAATGCTCCGTCAGCACCGATTCCGTCTCAGCAATCTTCCCAACTTCCGCCTCATTATTCTACACAGCCACCATCGGTTATTCAACCCACAATACCTGCCGCATCGACCCCATTGCAGCTGCCTTCACATATAAGTAGCATGCCTCATATGCCACTTCAACCGCCACTACCACCACAACCGAGACCACCGTCTATGCCCGGTTTTCCACATCAAAACTATTCTCACATGGGACCCAATGCAGGTTATCAGCACCCAGGTGCACCGCAAATGCACCATTCACAATCCATGTTTCATGTAAGATTTAAGTTGTAATTGTGGGTGCGCTTTGAGTTTCTTATGTAGTGTTTGGTACAATGGAATCAGTGAAGAAATGGAATTTTTTGTTCGTTTTTCCCGATTCATCTTGGAATGGAATGAAAAGAAACACAATTTAGCCAAGTTATATTTTGTAATGTTCAATAATAATATTTTTTCCTATAAAAATTTAATAAACTAGTTTTTTTCTTTCTTTAAGATAATTGGAAAACATATCTTTCTATCTTAAGTTTAGGTGAGTTGCTAAAGAGTTTTTATCATGTTACATTAAATTGCTGGTACAAAGAGAAGTAGACAATTTTTTATGATGTATGAAGTAGTGATAAAATGATACAGTCTCTGTGCATAAATGCGTAATAAAAAAAAATCATCAAAATGATTCCATTTCTGTTGACAAAACAAACATGATAATGAAATTGAATGATCCGTTCCTTATCTTGCTAATTTCATTACCTCATCTATTCCATTCCAGCCTAATAAACATACCATAGTTTCCGTGCTTACTGATCTCTTTTTCATTTGTTTTTTGAATGCTGTAGTCAGGTTCAAGACCTCCAACTAACATGGGGCCCCCTTTTTCTCAAGGACAGCCACCGGTCCAGCAACTATCTCAAACATTGTACCAGGTATACATTATTCTCTTTTAAAAATCTATCTAGGGTCATGGTTCTTAAAATAAACGAGCAAAAAGAAACCATCTCTGATCACATTTTTTATGTCAACCCAGTGTGACCTGACCTGTTTTAACCCATACTTAGTAATTACATATTTTTAACATTGTTTCAATCCATTACCCCACCCATCTTGCTACCTCTAGCTGTCATTCTTGTATGGAGCGGAACACAACCTTAGCAGCTTGTGAATTTAACTTTCATATTGTGCTGCATCTGTTCATTTCTTTTTATTTTTTAACTCTAGAATTGCTCGACTTAATGTCGTTGTTTAACAGGGAGGAAGTTCACATGTAGGAATGGATTTCAATCAAATGGGAATCCCTCCACAACCTGAAAGAGGGTCCAATTGGATGCCTGGCTTGTCTGACAATGTGGTAGGAACGCAGCTCCCTGGACCGTCACCACCATTTCCTCCTCATATGGGCTCAGGCAGTCAGCCTCCTCGACCTGCATCTGTAAATCTCTTTCTTATTTTTTTTCTACGTAAGCTAACATTAGTTTATCATAGTATACATTGTTGCATATTAGCAGTCAGCCTCCTCGACCTGTATTTGTAAATGTATTTCTTATTTTTGTTACAAAACCTAACATAAGTTTAGCGTAGTATACTTAGCGGTGGCAAGAGGTGGCAAGACAGGCGGGTTGGCTAATGAGGCTAAAAAGGCTTGGATTGATCCTCTCTTTCTTTTTAATCTTATTTACAGTTAACGTAGCAAATATAATAATAAATATTACTCGTATATTTTTCAAATTTTTGGAGGTTTTAGTCATTCGGGTGAATTTTAGACAACTTTCTATCTGCTTGTCCTACTTTCTTGATAGTTGTTTTTTCAATATTCCTCTTTAACCTTTATTGATAAACCTTAACCTGAAATGACCCATTTTATTAATGGGTTGGAATTGCCACCTCTAGTTACGTGTCCTAGTTTTCAATATATTATACTTTTGGGGCGGTGTCCCCGTTTTCTCATAAACAAGAAATAGATTCTAGTAAACATGAATTCAAATGCTGTACTAGCCTGATAAAGTTATAGTTAGTTCTAATTAGTAAGCGAGTTAGGAGGTTGTGAGAATATTAATACACTTTGGGTGACTTTCAACTGTTTGACTCATCTAAGCAGTTCTAATTTTGCTAAGTTATTTAATATCACCCACTCGACATGTTGGTGATATTGTATAACTGTAATTAAACCTGTTTGCAGGTAAATGGGTTCAAACTGCCACTTATTTTTTTAGATCAACACCTTTTTGAATTACTCCGCAATGCGGCAATATTATTCCAACCTCTTGCTAATGTTTATTATTTTTAAAGATCTGATCAAATCGTGTCAGTTTCTTTTGAGTGGCGACTTTGTATTAATTTTATCACATGCTTTAATGTAGTTAACTGCTGATATGGAAAAAGCGCTACTTCAACAAGTGATGAGCCTCACTCCTGAACAAATCAATCTCCTACCACCGGATCAAAGAAATCAAGTCCTTCAGCTGCAACAGATGTTGCGCCAGTAAGATTGGTAAATATTTTCCCCCTTAGTGTTGTGGGCGAAGCTGCTGTCAGATATTTAAGCATTATGAGAGTCTTTACTTTTGTATCCATCTTGAAAGATGCAACGTTTGAGTTGTTGACATTCTGGGGATATTGTTGTATGTTTTATTAAAGTCATTATCTGATCATTACGATATTAAGTTACTATAGTAGTTTTTAGTGTTTAAGTAAACTGCTTATGATATCTGGTCATTTTGGAGTCCTTATCAGTTTTGGATTATTGGTTTGAAATTAGCTACCATGAACTAGATTTTTTTGTTTTGTAAATTTAATAATCGGAATTTACCCAACATTTATCAGAAGTGACTACTCTACAAGTTAGAGAAACACATCCATACAGTCTTTTACACCACATTTTGTTAGTTCTTATTAATCAATGACATAATCACAATTTCAAAATGCTTGCGAGTATGAAACACCCACAATGGTAAAATTAAGTTTCGAGTGTTGATCTAGCTCCCTAATATAAACCAAAATAAGTGAGACTTATGGAGTAGAATTCAATGTTACTAATTCAGAAAGTGATTAATAAAATCATAGAAATTCTTGAGTTTTTAATTGTTTCTTTCATAGTACATCCGTACGTTGTTAGATGTACTGTCTTATATGTGGTTTCTCATTCTCTTTCAGGTGTCACAAAGCAATTAGATCAGGATTGACGGATCGTTCACAGGACCTTCCTCAATCTTTTTACTTTTATTGCATTTTGGGCAATCATGTCAAGATTAGTATTTTGATGGAAATTGTTTGTTAAACCGCTTGATTATGATGGAACATCTTTAGAAAATTGTTTTGACATATCTTTCGGGTTTCTTTATCTTCGTATGTAAGTGAACTAACTACGTACAACAGGTGGGGCTTTTCATTTATATATTTTTTCCCGATTTCACGAGCAAGTAGTGTCAACTTGTTGGGAGTCATTAGGCACATATTATTAGCTTTTTCTTATAAACATTGATAACCTGCAACATTGACTGATTCACTCTCAAAAGTTGTTAAAAACGTGACTATTTAGGTACGTGAAAATGGTTGTGTATAAAAAGAAATTAAATCAAGAGCATGCATGAAATCATTGTATATAATGCTTATTTTGGGGATATATAAATTTTTTATGTATATATGATCTAGTGAGTTTCTTATTAGATAGTGCAATTAATCAATGTAATTTAGATTTTTTGTTTCTTTTGTATAAAGATTGTAGCTAACTCGATAAAATTATAATGTTTTTTTCCTTTTCAATTATAAAATTAATGATTAGAAAAAAAATCATATGGTGGTGTTTTATGGTTATGTGGTGGGCCTAACTTTTAAATCAAAATACTCGTAACAAAGTTGCCCCACGTCACTACTTATCCTCAAAAATCTCGTGAGAATATCAAATATGAAGATACTTTGACAAAAATGGTGATAAATTATTTAAAATATCTAAATATAGTTTATGAATCGATAATAAGGGATAATAACGCTCTAATTGTAAATGAGTCAATTTCAAATATGCCTTGCATACATATGTTCAATACATACATATATATATACTATTCAAGAGTCCCGTGACAAGTTTTTAAGTCCATCAAAAGATTTTGATCCCTAGTAGTTGCATATAAAATCGTCTATAATAAACCATACTCCATATACACATACAATTATACAAATTATGATTTTTCTGTTATTAATCTATACAACTATCTACATCGAGTTTAATTCAAGCATAAGCAACTTACACCATATACAATATATGAGCCAGTGTTCAATGACATTTCACCATATACATAGAAGAGGCCTCGAGGATCTTAAAATTTAGTTATTTTTCATTAGTGGAGACAGTATCAGGAAGGTTATAGGTCACAGGTTTGCCAACACCCTGTCTTGACTCTTGAGTACTCTCACCATCGTCGTGCAGCTGCAGCTGCTCTGTTTGCTCGCTCTTTCACTTGCTCCTCTGTGCCTAAGTTTCACCAAATCACGTTTCAGATTAACTTAGATATAGTAGTCGAATAAGAAGATATATCGAGTACAGACACAAAATCAATTGTTTTCTTTGCAGAAACACGTTGAAACAAGAGGGTTGAATACAGTTGTGCATTATATAAGTCAACCCATTGTGACAACAGGTTGACTTTTAGACTGTATATTTAATTATGTTCACTAGTCAAAAGTGTGAAATTAAATTAAGGGGAAAAGGTCAAACAGGTTGAAAGTAGCCCAATATATAATCAAGTGTATAATGTATGTATATTTCTTTGCATTTTGAAGAGAAAAGGTAAAAAGAGTAAGGAACCAATTTGTATTTTGACAAATATAATTAAAAAAAGGGATTATACATCCTGAGGCCACCGATGTATAACATTTTGTTTTTGAAGGCCACCCATTATAAAAATGATTTTGTAGGCAACCCTAGTTTGTTTTTTGTGTCATGTATACCAAATCTGGCTAAAATCTTACAATTAAACGTTTAGAAAAGCAACTATTTAAGGCTTATTAAATACTTGAACTATGAAATCATTGGTCACATGATGAAAATGTGTACTTAGGTTAGCTTTTATCAACAACGTTTTAGTCAAATTTGGTAACGATAAATCAAAATTGCAAATTTGTGTGGCCCACAAAATTATATTCATAGATGGGTGGCTTTCAAAAACAAAATGATATACTTGGGTGGCCTCTAGTTATATTATACCAAAAAATAAGAACATTTATTCATAGACAAAAAATGGGGTCAGCTACTACCTTCATCAATAAATTATATTCAACATTTATTGTTCGAGAAGAATATATTTTGGATGATGTATCAAAGTAGGTAAAAAAAGAAAAAAAAAAGAAAAAAAAAGGATCCTACATGGCTACATGTTAAGCTAACAAACAGGACATTACTCACATGAGGTGTCTTGAAACATCATCCTAAGGTGTCAATATAGATCGATCTTCTTATGAATGGGTCAATTTGGGTTATGATATATCTCAGGAAAATTTAGATTTTAAACCAACAGAGTTATAAATGGGTCGGATCAGAACATTTAACTAAAAAGGGAACGGGTCAAATTGGTAGATCTCATAAAATGCAACAGAAGTTGTCAAAAGTATTTGTTTAATGCATACAACCTTCTAAATTGCTTTATTCATATATTTTATCGTAATGCTATAGTTTTATAGTCTTTTTGACAAATATGAAAATGTAAAAAGAGTAGTTGGTGATCAGCCCAACCCGTTTCAACCTGCCTCACAATATTACCCATTTCGATCATTAAACATATCAAACAAGACATTACCTAATATATTTCTGAAGTTATGTAAAATCCGAAAAGAGCATGTTACAAGAAGTAGGTGTTCACATAAAATGCTAAGAACCTTCACTTAAATATTCATACCTGTACTTTGCTGGTTTTTACCACTGCCCCAAGGATTGTTCCAGTAAGATTCACCTTTGGCATTGGAATCTTTTGAATTCATCATTCTCACTCTAGCTTGCTCCAGCAATCAATGAAGTTAAATTCTCAATATATAGCATTTATGTGGATAAAGAGCAAAACAGATGGAACAAGGGTACTCTTCTTTAACTAACAATTATATTGAGGTCAGATGGACTCTATTATTTATATATATATATATATCACTTATCATGTGCCATACGTATGCAATAGCAAAGGTTATCAAACACAATATATCTCAAAGCCAAGAAAAATAAGGATATAATCAAACATTGTACACACTACAAAATATCTGTAAATTAACAACAAAAAAAAACATTGATCGTTCATTTCCAGGAAAATCACACAGAAAGTACTTAATACAAACACTTTCAGAACATTGACATTCACATTTCTGTCATAGTGCCCTAAATAACCAAGGAATGCATCCTACAAAACATCTCTATTTTTCACATATAACTAATCTCCCTAAATAGCCTTCTATTCTTTACCACTAAATGATCAAGGTAAAACTATAGGCTCTGAATGCACAACTTTGGGGATTAAAATATCATTGTAAAAATGATAATAGTAATATAAGCACGGTTCATTGCTTTGGCAACAATAATGGTAAGGAACATGCTATTTCCTTCTAGCTTTTGTGCCTAATTAGCTTCCTAATTTTATGATGAAACATTGCAAAATGAAAAGAGTAAATGAGGAGAGAAAAGAAGTGGACAACTGGACTCCATCATCTCCTTGTTAGAAAGGTGAATGTGTATGATTATGTTATGTCTTCTTCATATTAACTTCCACAAAAATGAACATAAAGCATTTGGTTTATACATACGTACGCAGTTTTGAACGCTTAACTATTTATATGTTATGTTATTTCTTACCAAAACTTTATTTTGTCTCTTCTCCCATCGATAGTTTGCCTGCCAAAATAAACAGCACATTTATTAAGATAAAAATGATATGACCATAAAGCCCTTTTCATGCTTAAAGATATCTTATCCCTACCACAATAGCAATAACAATATTACTCCTTAGGTCGCCTTGCTATTCCAAAAATCAAAATATAAGTTATAACATAATAACTTAACTAGTGTGACAAGGTACTTGGGTAGCAAATAGCATGGGTCGTAAGGTAATAAATACTTATAATTAAACCAGGCTATTATAAGAAACCAATGACAATATCACGAACATGTCTTACCATTCTAAACATCTGCAGATAAACCCCTGGCAAGCATCAGGGTAACCTGGTCAACATAATCAAAGACATAGTTAGCATTATCACTTTTGTATAACCAAAGATATACATTTGAACTATTGTTTCAACACACAATTTAGAATAATGTGTTTCTTACGATAAATGTAACATTTTTTTTTGTGGTTTTTGCACAAGGTACCTATTAATACAATCTTAGCCATGATAAAACTCATTCTACAAATTGTCCATGACCTTTATCAACTCGAAAAAGAAGGAATCATCGCATTAAAAGTCGTGTTAGACCAGTTATACCCTAAACTATAGTTTTCAGCTAAAACCCACAACATCATAGAGTAGCATTACATCAAACTAAGATGATGAAAACTGATAAATAGGAGGAAGTAAGATAATCTTTACAGTATTCCTTACATTCACTCTTTCTACCCTCCGCAATTCATCTTCAAGCAAAGATAGTTGTGCAGCAGATGTTTCACTGGATGCAATCAACTGGACCGCAAAGGGAACAAATTTCTCAGTTAACTGTCAAATATTTTACCACAAGATCTTCAAGTACCAAAACACTAGCACATTGCAACTTGTCAGGGATTACTTAAAGTATGCATTAAGGCAACAAACAAGATCTGAATGGTAAAACATAGTTTTAAAAAATAATTAATTTTAAATAATATATCTAAGTTGGTGGATATAAAGACAAGAAGCATAAAGGGGAAAGCTACCAACTATCAATAGCTTCTTAAACCGAGTCAGATCATCCATTTTATTTGCATGCTCTGGCTCTACCAAAGTCATCCTCAATCATAAAGACATTGGAGCAAACACTGGCACAATTTTTGCAGCCTATGGTAAAATATAAGAATTATATCTCAAGTACTCACCAAAATATATCAATCAAGTATTACAAATGCAAGAAAACCCAAGATTTTATCAACAAGTGGTCCATTTGGTCCACAAAGGCAAAATGTACCTATAATGGAGTAAAAGCAAGAATATGACACATACTATACAACTAAACTCGTCAACAAATACATGATCCTCTGGAGAGGTATCATCGAGAAAAGGGTTTATTGCAGTCATTGCATAACCATGAATTTCATCATATACAAGTCGCTGAGCTGGATCGCTGAGAACCTACACTGCAACATCTGGTTTACAAATACTGCACAAGGCATAGTATGTAGCATTAGAAGGTACTGTAAGATCCCAACTCGAAACATCATTAATGAACATGCAAAATTTGTAGCATTGGGATCATTTTCACTTAAGTCAGGATGAGATTTCATGCAATTCTTTCTTGATTTCCTATGGAGTTGCATCTGGAAGCTGATGAAAAAAGAGAAACATTAAGATAAGTACAAACCAATTATGCTAATTTGATAATAATTAGACTTGTAATACTGGCCATTGGCCTAGCAGTATTGAGGTAAAGTAACAAACAGGAGGTGTGAGTTTAAGTCTCGTTAGGGACGAATCGTCCCTGTAAGTGCTTAAAGTACTTGATCATCTGATGTACAACGATCGTTACCAATTACCTCAGCGGCAGTATCTCTGTGACTGTTTAAATTTGAGTTTAACCACTTCTTAAGATCAAGGAGTTCTTTCGAGAAGCCAAAGCAGCAAGCCTAATACCCAAGACATGGGTACACAATATTTAATACAGTAGATATACTCTGACAGAGAAACATAGTTTAGCACGTACCAAGGATAATATTTTCCTCTTTCAGGTTATTCTTTTAAATGTGCATAAGAAATTTTCCACAAATACTTAAACAGGGTTCTGACCTTTACCTCCTGGCATATATCCAAGACTTTGTTGATGTTATGTGCATCTATGTTGAGTGCATTGTTTAAAGCTTTCAAGCATAAAGGAGATGAACAAATGGAGCAGAATGCACATAAGGAATATGAAGAAGCATACATTTAATACGTTATATGATATCACATTAAGGAGTTACCTGATGTACGCTAGACCACAGACCCTTTGATTACCAAAGTGTATTTCTAATATGTAAACCTTTTCATCATCAAACAAACACCAATACCCTAAGTAATACAATCTTAAATTAAGCAATCCCAAACACCCCTTTATCTCAACAAAAAAACAATTTGTTAAAGAAAGTATGAGGCTCAGATTTGTAAAAAGCAATTGGTACAAAAAGGATCAAACCGCCGTGAATGCAATAATCACTGAGGCATCGAATGTATCAGACCACCTGAATGTTGCTCCACCAAGATATGATATATATCTCATAGTTTGACCAATTAACTCAGACAAATAATTATTCATCATCACAGCCCCTATTTTACAGTATTGGTGCATACATTATCCATATCACTTCCCTTTAGGAATGAAGAGATTAAATTAATCGAATCTCCCCTAAAAGCGCTTAAATTACCTGATCATCTATTGTACAACAATCGGTACCAATAACCTCAGCAGAAGTATCTCTGTGTGTGTTTAAATTTGAGTTTAACCACTTCTTAGGATCAAGGAGTTTTTTCAAGAAGCCAAAGCAGCCAGCCTAATACCCAAAGACAAGGATACACAATATTTAATACGGGAGTTATAATATGTGAGACTGTGACAGAGAATGATAGTTTAGCACATACCAAGGATAAGATTTTCTTCATTCAACTTCTTCTTTTAAATGTGAATAAAACTTTTCTGTAGATACTTAAAACAGGGTTCTGACCTTTATCTCCTGGCATATATCCAACAAGAGTTTGTTAATGTTATCTGCATCCAAAGACATCATGGGTACCATTTCCAATACAGGAGTTACACTCTGTGACAAGAAGACAGATATTTCAGCACAAACCAAATGACTAAATGGAAACTGTTAAAATAAATTTGATGTATACCATAATCTTTCATTTCTATTTCCATATCACGAAAGCTGGACTTCCGAGTTCCTCTCAACAACATCATATTAACCATCTTCATTAGCTGCAAGAGAATAAGTGTATGGGTGTCTCAATACTACACAATAGAAAGATTATAAGTATTATTATCTAAAATAAAAAAACAACATAGAGTGACCTCATGTGGAGCATTTGGAATAAGAGAGCACAACCTGAGTGCTCGTGCTTCATTATTTCATTTGTGCCTTGGACAGCTTCTTTTTAATGAAGTGTTGAGAGCTTTTAAAAAAACAAATAGTATTACAAAAATCAAAATCAATCAAATCAAAATAATAAGAGAAAGAAAAGACCCAAATAGAATAGAATTAAACCTGATTTACAGAATATTGTTTTCATATCCAACAACAATGACATTGATACAAATGTATAAAGTATAAACCTAATAAAGCAAAACCTAAACAAAATTGGTTACCTAACCTAAAGAGCTGAGAAAATGTTGGCAGAAGAAATGTTGGATGTACATTACCAGTTGCCTAAACTATTTCATTTTTCTTTGGATAATCAGTTCTCCAAAAGTAAAAACATGAAAAGGAAGAATAACAAAACAATAGTCAATACCATGAAGTTAAATGTTGCTATAAATAAGGTATGACTTTTAACAGCTAAATTATATGGCTTTTTGTACGGAATTCAAAACCACATATACTATGAAGCTAGAAGGTTGATAAGGGAGAACTTGATAGTTGCTACTATGTACCAGTTATGTAGATAGGTAAAGAATATGTTTGCTTGTGGCCAAACTATCAATTTTAGGTTCCCATTTGAATTTTAAAGAGATACCAGAATATAAGATTTAACTACCTCAGGCTTCTTGTCTTCAGGGTCAGGAATAAACTCATTGTCATCCCAATCTTCGTGCTGTCAGTATCAATCTGAATTTGAGTGAGCATTAAAAAGACTCTTATAGTTACATAATCAAACCACTGAAAGTGTGCCCATGTCCTCAATTTTAGCTTCTTGACCCCTGGGTGGGTCCTTAATCTGCTTTGCAGGGAAAAGATCCCAATCAATGTACAAACTTCCAGTCTGTTTAGCATCAGGGCAAAGGATGGTATAAACATGTGAAAGTCGGTCAGCCTAATAGGGAACATCTTTTTTGAAGGAAAATCAACACCCTTATTAAATCCATAAACACCCTAATTTCTAATAATGTAACAAAATCAAAAGAAAAACCCTAATTTTTTAAGAATTCAACAAAAATTAAAAGAAGTAACCCTAATTTTGAAGCATTCAACAAAATAAAAAGAACAAAACCCTAGTTTCGAACGTCTCAACAAAATCAAAAAAGAAAAAAACCTAATTTCGAAGAATTTGACAAAAATAGAAAGAAAAACCCTAATTTCGTAGAATTCAGCAACGTCAAAAGAAAGAACCCTAATTTCGAAAAATTCAAAAGAAGAAAACCAATAGGAAAAAAAAGAACACACATAGACAGTTATAATTCCCAACATTATTTAAAAGGCCATGAACAAGTATAATCATACCAAAGGAGGGCGGCCTCGCGCATGGCATTTCTTGACTAATTAATAATTTGAAAAACCCTAACTTCGAAGAATTTAACAAAATCAAAACAGTAAGTGTTATCGGAAGAGAAAAGAGAGCGATTGGAATTGGATTTATTATTTGAAAATGCAGCATAATTTAGTAACGTATACACTCACATTTTTAAAATTTATATTCCTTCCACATATAACAGTATAACGTGTATTTTTACACTGTCAAACGATAAATCCATTGAAATTTAAAGAATGAGTAATGCCGTTGAGTGTGTATATCATGCGTATCTATATATAGGTTTCCACTGCTTAACTTAAACGCTGGTCAATCTCTAAGTCAAAGGCGGTGGGCCAATTTTTTAATTTTAATTTAATTTAATTTATAATAATTATAATTATAATTAGAAAAATTCAAAAGGCTATGAATATAAAATTCAGAAATGCATAAATTATTTGTATCTTGATAATAATCATTGAATTTTGAATATAGCTGCTCTCAACAAATTTAATTTATCATCAAATTTTACACAAATTAATCTTTAAACGTAACCATAAGTTACAAATAGCAAAATCCTTACAATTAGTATATCATACGAATAGACAATACTCATTTTCCCATATTTTAAATAATGTAATAATAAATAGAGCATTGTTATTATTTATCTACTATTATTACTTCTTTTATAATAATAATAAACTTTATAAACTGTCAAAATTTAACATTTATAAATTACTTAATTGTAAGAATATTGTTATTATTATTATTTTTTATTATCATCATCATCTTTATCTTTATTATTTATATAATAATTATTATTATATCATTATCATCTTTATTATTATTATTATTGTTATGTTATTGTTATTGTTATTATTAATATGTTTTCTTTACATCTTTATTATTATCATTTTGTATAATAATAATAATAATAACAATTAACATGTAAATCATTTTTTAATATTTTTCATCATTAAGTCTCTTTTTAAATTAACTTTAATAACTTCATTTTTTCTAGATAGTTAATATTAATATCTACAAGTATGTGAATTTCTCTTACTCTAAATATATACATATGAATTATACATTAAATAACTAGGAATTATATATTCATGACTTCGCCCAGGTATCTTGTCATCCGTATTCGTTTTATTAATAGGCTTAGAAAAATATTTTAACAATTTTTACGGCGTACAAATTAACTTTAACATGGGATTAAAACTCATTCAGGTTAAAAGAGGCTCTTTCATATGAAATGTCAAAGACGTCAAATGACAATAAGTTTGGTTAAGTTAGGGGGACCTCTAATTCTTTAAAAAGATGCAACTACATATACAAACTATTCAAGAGTCTCGTGACAAGTTTTTAGGTCCATCAAAAGATTTTGATCCCTTTTAATTGCATATAAAATCGCCTTTAATAAACTATATACTCTATACTCTATGTTTAGAAATCATAATTTTGTCTGTTATTAATCTATACAACTGTCTACATTGAGTTTAATGCAAGCATATGCAACTTACAACATATACAACGTATGGGCTAGTGTTCAATGACTTTTCACCATATACATAGAAGAGGCATTGAAGATCTTAAAAGTTAGTTATTTTTCAGTAGAGGAGACGGTATCAGGAAGTTTATAGGTGGCAGGTTTGTCAACACCCCGTCTTGAGTACTCTCTCCATCGTCGTGCAGCTGCAGCTGCTCTGCTTGCGCGCTCTTTCACTTCCTCCTCTGTGCCTAAGTTTCATCAAATCTCGTTTCAGTCTAAAATAATAATAGTACTTGAAATAGACAGATATATAAAGTATAGACACAAAACGAGTCGTTTTCTTTTTAGAAACAAGAGAAATGAATACAGTGCATTATGTCAACCCATTGTGACAACAGTAGACTGTATGTTTATGTTGTCAGGTCAAAATGGTGAAATTAGATTAAGGAGAAGAGGTCAAACAGGTTAAAGTAGCCCAATACATGTATAACTCTATAACCTCCTAAATTGTTAAATTAAAATATTCAACTGATTATTATTGTAATAATAATTTTTATAATTATAAATAACATCTTACTAGTTATGAATTCTTAAGGAAAAAAAAAGACAAGACAAGAGATGCGAGCGGTTCAATTCAACCAGGCCTGTTTTGACTTGAAAGCATTTTGACCCGTTTATTGATTTATAGATAAAAAATGGTACGTGACCCCTTTAACATTGAACATTTATATAAATGTTATAGAATAAAATATTTTGGATAATATATCATAGTCAGTAAAAAACAAGAGGATTCTACTACATGTCAAGCTTACAAACAGGGCTCTAGCTAAAAGAAGTGTCTTGAAACATCATCCTAAGGTATCAAATTTGACCCATCTTCTTATGAACAGGCAAATAGGTACAGCTCGTTACATGGGGCAAATGTCGTCAAAAGTGTTTAGTTTAATGTATACAACCTTCTAAGTTGCTTTATTCATTTAGACTATCGTATTTTGTAATGGTATAGTTTTGTATTCATTTTAACAAATTAAATATGTATATGGAAATGTACAAAGAGTAGTTGGTGGTCAGCCGGACCCAATTCATAATATTTACCCTTTTCGACCATCACACATATCCAACAAAAAATTACATAAGATAATTCTTAAATGATGTAAAATCCGAAAAAAAAAGCATGTTAAAAGAAGTAGGTTTTCACATAAGAAATAAAGAAACTCCCTTTACTTGAATATTCATACCTGTATTTTGCTGCTTTTCACCACTGCCCCAAGGGTTGTTCCAGTAAGATTCAGCTCTGGCATTGGAATCTTTTGATTTCATCATTCTCATTCTAGCTTGCTCCTGCAACCAATGAAGTTAATTTCTCAATATATATCATTTATATGCATTAACTGCAAAACGGATGGAATGAGGGTTACGCTTCTTTAACCAACTATTTCTTCTGAAGTCAGATTGACTCAATTATCTTAATATCATTTGTGCCATACGGATGCAACAGCAAAAGTTATCAAATGCAAGTCAAATATCTCAAAGCCAAGAAAAATAAGGACCAGATTAAAGATAGTACACACTACAAAATAACTGTAAATTAACAACAAACTTTGATCGTTCATTTGCTGGGAAAACACACAGAAAGTACACATTAAAAACACTTTCAGAACATTCACATTCATGGATCTGTCATAGGGCCATAAATAACAACACAATACACTGTACAACGATTTAACGTCCAAGCATATGCGTTCAACATATCTCTATTTTCACATATAATAATCTCCCTAAATAGCCTTCTGTTTTTACCACTGAACAATCTAGGTAAAACTATAAGCTTTCAATACACGACTTTTGAAAACGAATTATCATTGTAAAAACGTTAATTAATGGTGATATAAGCACGGGTTTATAGTTTTTTGGCAACAATAATAGTAAGGAACAATTTATCTATGACGCATGGAAAATTAAATAGAGTTAATGAGAGAAAAAGAAGTAGACGCCATATCTCCAAGTTAGATTCCACAGAAATGAACATAAAGCATTTTGTCTATATATGGATACTCGTATATTTCTTACCAAAACTTTATTTTGTCTCTTCTCCCATCGATTATTTGCCTGCCAAAATAAACAGCACATTTATAAGATAAAATGATATGACCATAAAGCCTTTTTCATGCTTAAAGATATCTTATCCCTAATACAACAGCAATAACAATATTACTTCTTATGTGGCCTTGCTATTCCAAATATCAAAATAAAAGATATAACTTAATAACTTACCAAGCGTGACAAGATACTTCGGCAGCAAATAACTCAAGTAATAAGCTATTAAATATAAATACTTATAATTAAACTAGGCTCTTAACAGAAACTAATGACAATATAAAGAACATGTCTTACCATTCTAAAAACATCTGCAGATGAACCCATTCCTGCAAGCATCAGTGCAACCTGGTCAACATAACCAAAGACATAGTTAGCATTATCACTTTTGTATTAGTGTATTACTAAAGATAGAAGCTTGATCTATGGTTTCCACTAGCAATTTAACATAATGTGTGCTTCTTACGATAAATGAACATTTTTTATTATTTTCGCACAAGTTAATACAATCTTAGGCTCTTAGCCATGAGAAATTCTGATAAATCTCATTCTACAAAATGTCCTTGACCTTTATTAACTCATAAAAAGAAGGAATGATGTCACTAAAAGAGACATGTCGTGTTAGGCTTGTTATTCCTTCAAACTATAGTTTCCAGCTAAAACCCCCAACATCACATCAAACTGAGATGATGAAGACTGATAAAAATGAGTATGTAAGATAATCTTTAACAGTATTCCTTACATTCACTCTTTCTACCCTCCTCATTTCATCTTCAAGCAAAGATAGTTGTGCAGCAGAAGTCCAATGGATGCAATCTACAGGGCTATAAAAGGAACAAATTTCTCAGTTAGCTGTCAAATATCTAACCACAAGATATTGAAGTACCAAAACATAAGCAACTTATAATACGATTTAAGGCACCACAGAAGATCTAAATGGTAACATATAGTTCTACAAATACTTATATTACATTTCTGACTTGTGGATATAAAAATAATAAGCATAAAGAAGAAAGCTACCAGCTATCAATAGCTTCTTGAACCAAATCAGAGCGTCCATTTTGGTTGCATGCTCTGGCTCTACCAAAGTCCTCCTCTATCATAAAGACCTCCGAGCAAACATTGGCACAGTTTTTGCAGCCTGTGGTAAAATATAAGAATAATATCTCAAGTATGCACAGTAATACAAACGCAAGAAAACGTTAGATTTTATCAACAGGTGGTCCATTTGGTCCAAAAGGTCGAAATGTACCCACAATGGAGTAAAAGCAAGAGTATGACACACATACCTATACAGCTAAACTCGTCAACAAATACATGATCCTTTGGAGAGGTATCATCGAGAAAAGGATTTATTGCAGTCATTGCATAACCATGAATTTCATCATATACAAGTCGCTGAGCTGGATCACTAAGAACCTACACTGCAACATTTGGTTTTATAGATAATGCACAAGGTGTGCATAATATGTAGCGTGAAGGTACATGAGTAAAATCCCACCTCATAAACATCATTAATGAACATGCAGAAGTTTGTAGCATCGGGATCATTTCCACTTAAGTCAGGATGACATGATTTCATGCAATTATAATAGGCTTTCTTGATATCCTCTTGAGTCGCATCTGGAAGCTGATGAGAAAAGAGAAACAATAAGATACGTACAAACCAGTTATGCTGAAATGTAACATTTCAAGTTCATACTAATAACTAGATTTATAAGGCGGATTGGCCTATCGGCATCAAGATAGCCTAACAACCAGGTTGTGACTTTTTGTTTCATTGAGAAATATAAATACATATTCGTGGTGATCGTGTGTGAATATTTTCCTTCAAAAAATACTAATCATTTAGTTAAACTGTTAAGGTAATGTATATATGATTCCATTGCTGTTAGTAATATTGTTGTAATGTTGTTATTTGAATTTTTTTCTTATTTAATTATTTTTTTATGGGATGGAGATCTATATATTTGCAAGCCATATATAAAACCTTAATGAAAGTAGTGAAACAATATAACACCTCTCGAACATAATTACTGTCTATAGATAGTGAGTGATATGTGATCAATTTTGATTTAAAATACATATTGGAGTTGGTGTTCTTTTTTCTTCAAAAACTGAATTACGACGTACATCCTCCGTTATGTAAATCCAATCCAACCTAGATTGAGCTCAATCAATATACGGAGTATTAAATACCTAACTGGACAGTACAAATTGGGAAGTATAAATAAATATATGAAATCAAGGAGAATTTGTCATATACCAGTCCTAAAACAGCATAGTAATCATCAGCAAAAGCAGCATCTGACGTTAACGGAGACGGATCACTGGCGACTTTAACTCTGTTAAATCTTCTTCTTCTTTTTCCGTTACCGTTAGCATTCCACGTTATACTGTTGGTCATAGCCAACGCACTCCATCTGTTGCTGCTACTTCTTGAACAAAAATTCGTTTGAAATTTAATTGGATCTGTACAAACCGGAGATAACAATTGAGCCATTATTGTTATTAATTTAAGATTCAAGATAGAATATACTCCAATTGTCTGCAAACTGGAGGAAATGAAATTAAAATTAAAATTAAAATGAAATACTCGGTGTGGCTTCAAAGTAACAAACAAATATCACACATTTATAATTGTAATAAATAATAAATAATAAATAAATTAGAAAAATAAAAGAAATTTGTGAGATGGAAAATTAAGAGCCATGAGTTGAGTAGAACCGTCGTACAAGCAAGATTTTATCATGGTGTCACGTGTGTATCCCAATCTTGCACGCTCCATTTTTTATCGGAGCAAGTTACACTGATTGTCCCTGTGGTTTCCAGATATTACAGTTTTTGTCCATTTGTTTTAAAAGTTACACATGTCGTCCTTTATTTGAAAAAGTTGTAGCAGTCGGTGTCTTTTTATTTGAATAAACGTTAAATTCAGCCGTCAAACTCTGTTAAGGTAAAAATGTCATCACGTATTTCTAACTACATCTCAAACCCGTATACACATACACGGAGTGTTATTGTGTCTTTGATTTTTATTAGTATAGAAAAAGAAAAGCACGTAAAGAAACTAATGTAAAGTGACCACAATTAATTAGATTTAAGATCTCATAATTACACAACCGATTCATATCAAACTCGTAGCCATATATTAAAACACAAATCACTAAATAATCTACGACTATTACAACTTTTGAAGCAAGAAACAAAAATATATATATTATTTAATTATTGAGTAAATTACATTGTCCGTCCCTGTGGTTGTCCCTATATTACGGACCCAGTCCTCGGGTTGGGTAATGTGCGGGTCCAGTCCCTTGACCCGTATTTTTGTTTCAAAACAAGTCCCTCCTCCAATTAACCTAAGGGTACAATAGTCTTTTATGTATTTGTTTTAATTTTTAGATTATTTTGAGTAATAATATAATATAATATTAATAATAATAATTGATAATAATAAATAAAGAGTAAATTGCAACTGCATGATGTTTCACCTAAAATCAAAACAGAACCTAAATATCAAACCTCTCCCCAACCTCCCTACTTCCGGTAACTTGCGCACACACGACGTTGTCAAATCTGCTCAACCTTGACGCCACGGTGAACCCTGCAAATTCATTAAAAGCGATGGAATTCATCACTTCTCAAGTATGCGAGTATACAGATAGAGAGTAATTTTGCAGGCTATATTTCACCGCGTTGCCACCGCCGCTATTCTCCGGCCACCACTGCATCTCACTTTGAAGACATACGACGGCGGTGTTTGAATGAACAAAACTCCTAATACCAACGACGACGATAATGAACAAAACCACCGTTACCGATACCGACGTTTGAATGAAACCAATGGAGTGATTCCGGATGGTTGGTGGTTATTCGAGTGGAATGCCGGAGACGAAAATCAGTGATGTGGGTTTTTGCAGGTGGCCGGAGATGGAGTAATTCCGGCGGGTGGTAGAGATGGTGATTGTGTTTGTGACTGTTTATTGTTTACAGTGAGGGTTTTTTTATTTTTTGTTCTTAATATTTGGTGTCAATTTGTTGTTAATATAATGCGATATAAGAAATATTTGTAGTTTGTGAATTTGGATACGAAAGTTTGAATGTTGATCTCAGAGATGGAGAAAGGGGAGCAAGATTAAAAATTTGTCTGATTTAAGAAATGATTGAATATAGAATTGGGCCTTTGAAGAAGAAGAAAGGGGTAATAAAATAAATAAAAAATAGATTAAAATAATATATTAAGGGTATTTTAGTCAAATTACGTGAACTCATATGAATGAAGGACTTGCGATGAAACAAAATTTCACGTCAAGGAACTAGACCCGCACAATACCCGACTCGAAGATCAGGTCCGTAATACAGGAAAACCACATAGACGTAATTATTTAATGTTAATAAACTATTTTACTCCCACTAGTCATCATATACAAATCACATTTGTTACCTGCTACCTAAAAGTGTATAATTAATTTCATTATTGCCTGGACCCACAGAGTATTTAGTATGCATTTCTCTGACGAAAAGGCTTAAATTTAGTCAATGTAAAAACAACAAATCAAATGCATTGTTCTTACCCAAGTCAAATTCCTCCCTTTCTTTGCCTCTCTCATCATCATCAAAATATTTGTAAAATATTCATCGACTCACACACCATAAATCATGGCCATCTTCTCTCTAGATCCCAACCCTCTTACAAAAATTGTTAATCTTTTACTTAATTCTTACTTCCCTCTTTTCAATCTCTTTCATTTTTATAAATTAGTAAACCTTTTGTAGTTATATAGGAAAATGGCAAATTGGGGACTCAAGAATTGCTGTAATCATGATCAATTAGTGTTCCTCATCACTCTTGCCTTTTGTGTTATTGTCATTCTTGCGGTTAGTCCCTTTCTTTTGTAAAATTAATTCATTTATATTTATTTATTAGTTATTTGGGTGTTTAAGTTGAAGGCTTTTTAGGAAATGCTTGATGGTATTCACTATTTTAGATTATAGTTATATGTATGACAGAAGGAGTCGATCTTGTAACATATATATATACATATATATATATATATATACATATATATATATATATACATATATATATACATATATATATATATGAATATGATAATGATATAAAGTTTAAATCTTATTAGAAATATGAGGATGGATTAGTTAGTTCAAGTGTAGTTTGATGTGCGACTTCTGCTTCTTATAAGCAAAATGGTGTTTCTTACAATTTTCTTTTTAATTCCTTCTGGTATTGATGATGCCAATTTCTGTCAAAATATTGATGGCTGTTAGGTTCTTGAGGTCTCTATGAGCTGTCATAGATCCAAGATATTTGTTTATCTGTTTTTAACACTAAACACTTTAAGGTTTATTTCGTTGTATGCTATGTGTGCATAACTAGCAGACCACGTAGGTATGCCTCTGCAAAGGGTGTGTATATGAGAGGTGGCTAAATGGGCAGCTTGGGTAACGGGTCGAAACAAGTCCGGGTCAAAATGAAGAATTTATTAATTACTTGTGAAAATGGGTAGGGTTGGGTTGACCCACAAAAACATTTTGTTATCTTTGGAGTTTTATAGAGGATCAATATGAAATGTGATTGGAAAATAATATATTTACGACAGTACACTAACTTTATTTATATAATCTGCTCCCAAGAGATTCTGTACATTTAAGTACACTTTGACCCGTTTCTTTTTTAGTTTCTTTTTTAGTTTATTTTATTAGCTGTACCCATTTTAGCTGTACCTATTTTGGCTGTTAAAGATAACTGATTGCAAAACAAACCGTTTACCTTCAAATGCATCTGAATTGCCACCTCTAGCAAATATGATCCAGTCATTCCAAATGTGTGTCAAGGTGGATGTTTGCAACTATCATCTGTTATTAGATTTTGTCAGGATTTTATGCCTCTTATTTTCTTATGCATGTCTTTGATTTCTTCTTGTAGCTATGGAGGACAGTAGTGCTTTTACCATTCAAGCTTGTCACTATATTTCTTCATGAAGCAAGTCATGCTGTTGCTTGCAAACTTACATGTGGCCATGTAAGGACTTCTTATGTGGTTCTGTATGCATGAATTTGAAGCCGATATGTGCCATCGCTAAAATTCTACTCGCAAAAAACTGAAAAAAAAAAATCATCTCTTGTACAATAAAAAAGTTCAGGGTAAGCGCATGCATATCCAACTTTGGATGTAGGTGCGCCCCTATGAATTTATATTTCACATTTTGTTCTGTTACAATTTCTTTTGGTGGGTGACATTGATTTGATTAATGAGTTTGTGTTATCTTTGTTAACTATTAAAAATGGTGGGGCAACCACACTTGTTAATCCGCTAATTATAGAGATGGTAACATTGACCCATTTCGGTTATCTTTGATCTCTAACAGGTCAAATAGGTTAAGCTAAAAGAGTAATAAAAAAGGAAAACATGTCAAATGAGTTGAAAAGTGTATTCAAATGTATAAAAAGACTTCCTAAATTGCTTTATTATAGAGAGTTCAATTATCTTTGTAATCATATTTGGCACATTATTTTCTTAAATGGATTAAAGAGTTTCATTGACCAGCCTAAACTGGCGCGGACATTTAAAGCGCATTAACTAAACACCCATTTGGCCATTTTAACTCGATCCCGTTTTGACAATCATGTTTGCCACATCTCCCTACTGTCACTGGCCCCTTAAAAGCCAAATAGCCTTGAACCTGGAAATTCTGCTATCATCTTTTACATATTTATGCAAATTGTGAATCATGGCTCAAATAATTATTTATGTTAAATGAAGGTGGAAGGAATGCAGATTCATGCAGATGAAGGTGGTATGACTCAGACCCGTGGTGGTGTATATTGGTTTATCTTACCAGCTGGATGTAAATTTCCTTTTCCTTCCTAAGAAGTGATCAATATATTATCCAAATTATGGCTCAGTTAGTTAATCATCATATGCATACCATAACGTTATTATTATTTTTTTTCCTTTTTATATTTTTTGTGGCTTCACAGATTTAGGATCATCATTTTGGGGGATGGTTTTGATACTGGCATCTACAAATCTTATATCGGCAAGAATTGCTGCTGGATGTTTAGCAGTTGCCTTGATTATTGTTCTTTTTGTTGCTAAAAATGTAAGCACCCCTTCATCCCATAGCTTATTTCCACTTTGATTTTGGTAGTTGGTAATTTCAATGCGTTTCCCATCAAGACTCCTTGATTATTTTTCTTTCTGTCCATATTTATGAAATTTTCAAACATGTTCCGTAGTAAGTTCTTGTGAAATTGCAAGCCCAATGCAATGAAAGCAAGGGCTTAGAGTGTAGGAGACAGATTTGGTGGTTCGAGCAAGTTGGGTAACAGGTCAAAATGGGTAAACTTTTAGGCCGGATAAAAAACAGGATGGGTTGAACAACCAACACTGTTTTGTCCAACGTTAAATTTCATCATTGATAAATTTGTTAGATACAATTACAAAAGTACTACAAAATAATGGTTCTTTTATTATTAAAAATACCAGTTAGGAGCTTGTAAAGACCAGTGCAGCCTTTAAATCATTTGACTCGAGTCCTTTTCACTAATGTTTTCTTAACTTCTTTTTACAACATATTATACGAATTGACCAATTTTACATAGAAATTTCCCCCTCTAGCTTACACATATCTCCTGATGTTCACTCTTGTGTCATATTCACAGTGGACACTTCGCTGGCTTTGCATAGGTATGACCATACTAGCTTCCAAAAGTCTTTCCATTTAATTAGAGGTCGCCAAAGGGGAAGGTCATGCGGGTTGGGTAACAGGTTAAAAACCGGTATTTTTTTTGGTTCATGTTGAAATGGTTTAGGTTGACCTGAAACATTTTTTTGTCCAAAAACTTGGGTTTTTAATTTGTAATTATTGGAAAATGTTATCTCTAAAGTTGCATTATTAAAATATATAATACTTTTGATCCAAGAGGTTTTATGCATCCCTGTTTGAATACTTTTCATCTAAGTTCTTTACCCATTTGAACTAAAAGAGATTAAACATTGACCAAATTGACCCATTTATAAGTAGACTGATCAAAATCATCACATGTATTCCTTATCATTCAAATAGAAATGTAAAGTTTGACGATTTTTATGTCCATTACAATCATCAGGATTTATTGTCGTCCTTGCTATAGTTTGGATTTTGCAAGAAACAACAAAAGTTCGAATTCTTCGGTACATCATTATGTTCATTGGTACTACCATCTTCAATTCTATGTGATCTCTCTTTTTACTACATCATAGGGAAGCTTTAGTAACAGAACTGAATTACTTACATGTCACTCGTGCATGTTGCAGGTGTGATGAACAGTGTTTTTTCTATCTATGGTATGATCTTATGGAGGAATCTTTTTTAAATACAACCGGTGTACCCATTTTGTGTCACTTAATTGAGTCTGACATGACAAGTGAACGTTTTTATGCAGATATATACGGTGACTTAATTTCTCGACAGGTTCACACTAGTGATGCTGAGAAGTTTGCAGAAGTTTGTCCCTGTCCATGTAATGGTGTCGGGTGGGGTGTCATTTGGTGAGTTGTTTTGTTTCATCTTCATTACATAAATCATCCTCTTGTTTATTTTCCCTCGTGAAAATTGATGGCATTTGACTATCATTATTATCTAATTTCAGTAATAAGTAAAGAAATCTTGCTGATGACACTAGATATGCGTTTGAAAGTGGTTATTACAACTTGAATAATCAGAATTGAAGTTAGATAATGTTTCAGGTGTCAAAACAGGTAGGTAGGGAAGAACTATATATATTTATGTGTCAATATGGGTTTGGTTAAATTGTTTCTATTTATGTGTGGGTCAGAACTCGTCATGTCGAGTTGGGCCAACACTAATACCTTCTTTTCCCTTTTTCAAAAACTTTTGTGAAGAAGAATACTATTAGTTCTCGAAATAAAGTGATTTGGGATGTTGTAAGCATTTGAATACATGTTAGACAAAATTTGACATGTCTAACCTGTTTAATCGGTATATTTTAAGCTTTTAGCACTTTTTATATATTCATCTCTGTTTGAGTCATTATCAAACAAATACAATCCGAATTGACGTGTTTACATATAAATGGACTGATATTGCCACTTTTATATCAAATAATCAAAATTGGTTTTAACGGATATGTAGGTAATTTGACTTTTATCTGTTTTCTTATGGCATCTTCTTTCCTGCCTCTCCAACTTTGATAACTTTTATTCTAACTTGTCCGAAATTATAATCATAACCACATTCACCAAACTGCAAGTTGTAATAATCAGTTTAAGAGTACATCTAATCACCCCCATGTTAATTTGTAATGAAGTCAAAGAACTGAATATTCTAATTTTGACCACACATCAAGTGTATAAAGTGTTGCAGTTTTCATGAGCTCTATGCATTACATATGTACTCATGTGTAAGTCTATCTCGCAGGGGATTTGTGTCTCTCATTTTTCTTGGTGTAGCTACGTACTTTGGTCTAGTAATTCTGTCTCAAGTAAAATGGTATATTCTCTGTATTACTTCTTAACTTTCGTTTTACTTACAAAGTTTTTGAGAGATCCATATGCATATCACTTTCAAGTACATAAGATTTAAGTAGTACTTTGGTCTACCAATCCTGACTCATTTCTATACTTCGACAGTCAATCCGTTACTTTTGGAACTACGATAAGTTAAAGAAATTTTCATACATTTTAAACTTTAAAGTTGTCGATTTCACTTCAAAATGCATATATCTCTCTATTGGAATACATGGAGTTTGACCTTTTTTAAATATTTTCTTTATTATAATTAGATATTCAGATTCAGATTCGTATAATCTGTTTGCAGATGCAGCAATTTAGAAGCTGAACAAGTTCATGCACAGAATAGTTGATGAGCATATATATGCACTAGTACTACATTTTTTGGTAAATTATTGAACCAACAGAAACTCCTGATCATTGATTGAAGCTTTTAGATTATAAAGGATCAATTCTTGGCACTTGTAGATTCCAAGTGCTTATAGCAATTTAATACTAAATTACATCTTATAGCTGACTGGATTTTATTGGGATGTGGTATAGGTATTTTTTTTTGTCAAAGAGAAGAGTTATTGTTTAAGTGGATGATTCGGTTGCTAATCATAATATTCTTGATTCATTAATTTTGATTATTTTTTTTTCTTGGAAATATTCTACTTTCTTCATCTATGTAGTGAGTCCTCCGGTGCTTGTGTTAATGTTAAGGAGACGAGAATTCTTAAGCGAGGTTTCATGTTCAAGCAAGAGCATCACATTTCTTGCTCTTGGGACGTTTTAACTTACCTCCTCATATTAGTCGTGGGACTAGTTGGTGGGGGCACTCGTGGGTAAAGTTTACCAACTTTTTTCATCTTTATTTATGTATTTCACGGTTGAAAATTACTTCCACATTTCTGGCTGCGTAAAATTAACAATGCAAACAATTTATAGAGAATGGTAATCACAATGTTGAAATCATAGAAAATTAAAGTTTCTTTAAAAAAGTCACTGGTATCTATAGTACCAAGATAAAACGGCCGAGTTCATATTTTTGTTAACGCGTAAGATATCTGCAAATATTTTTGGGAAAAGATTAATAGGGGGAGCTGAGCTGAAATATGTCATATGTTCACCAAAGGTCCAACTCAGGTGAAGGGCCCAAGCCCTTGTGTTTTAGAACAATTTAGGAATTATGGATCTTTTATGATTATGATTGTACCATGTAGTTCCAACCAACTTTAATGAGGTTTTACAAACTTTTTTTGTATGTATGTACTTGCTACTTTGATCTTGATAAGGTTTTTAAAAAAGTTAGTAAATTATGACCAAACACTTCAACATGTTGATACTGATGCTTATGTCTTGGACTAACCATTTGAGTTTTTATTAAGATAATTAGGATTATAACTACATGTTTTTTATAGTGATAAGATAAGAAACTCCGTTGTAGCTAAAACGGTAGTTTTAATTAACAAAAAAACAACATTTAATTTAGTGTATATTTCAAATTCTAATGTTGTTATTATACATAAACAAGTGTATGTGGATTAAGTCATACACATGAAAAAAAAATTACAATTAGATGAGTAAAAATTAAAAACTTATTTTACTTGGATTGGGTTATTTACAATGAGATGCACATGAAAAGAGAATCTAAAATGGATATTGGTTGAACAAGCATTCTTAACTCTTAAGTGTGGTCCCTTCCAAAGGTTGTGGACTAAAATTTAAATAATTTAATTTTAAAAGGACTAAACACGTCTTTTTAACCACAAAAATATTGGTGTCACATACAAGAAAAAGAAAAGAAGGTAATCCCTATCAAGATTGTTATCTTCCCAAGGTTTTTGGAACATTATTTTTGCATAATTTTCTATTACCATATGCTTTCTATTGAATCTTTAATAGTAAAAAGTAAATTTTATAAAATTGTTATATGCACATCTTTTTAATGAACTATATATAGTATGGTAAATCGCTCCCACTAAAAAAATTATATATAAGATAAATTACTAGTATTATTAGGGTAATTTTTATATTCGTCACATTTAAAGTAAAAAAATTTATATGTATGTAAGGTATATTTAATATTCATCACCATATAAAAAATTTGTGTTAAGTTCATCCCCTCATCATTAAATTCCTAGCTCCGCCCCTGAATTTTGGAGCATAAATATAGATGAAAAGTGAAAACACACATAAACGAGGTAGTTGGAAAATTATGAACAATTAATGCATGAGTTTTAAACTTTTAATCACGACCACACACATTTTAGCCTATGAATTTTGGTAGCATTATGAATTGTGATACATGTTATCAAACATAAACATACAAATATTAGTTGTATAAAACATTTAATAGTCATAAATGATATTAAATGAGAAATTATTTGATTATTATGAAACATTTTTAGTAAGGCTTGGAAACTTGATTAATTAAAGTTATCTCATTTTATAATCTCACATTTATATTAGTCGATTATTTAGGGGCTAGCTACATGTTTCTTATAAGCTGTAATAAAAACAATTGAAAATTGAAAATTAAGGTATTTAATTAATATAATTAAAAAATTAAATGTTGGGGACACAAGAGTTCAGAAGATAAATTAACTAAATGAGTTTGGTGATTATGTTGGTTTGCCATTGTTGCAAAAGAAAGGTCATACATAAATGATAGCAGAACGCATGTTATAATGTACTTATTGTATAACTTTTTTTTTATTATTATTATTATTATATACCAAGACACAAAAGTATTTATTTTTACTAATACATAGTAAAAAGTGTAATTTTGTAATTATTTGAGACTTTCTTTTATAGGTAAAATAGTCATTTCTATTATATGTATATATATATATATAATAAATACATTTATCATTTACAAAATTATTAAAAAAAAAAAAACAAAATAAATTTCCTTAAAAAATTACCAAAAAAGTATTATGATCCTATGTGACAATTATGTAAAAGTGATGCATTTAGGTGAATTATGTAACTCAAAGTTGAGATCAATAATGGTTAGTGACGGTACAACCTTTAGCGTTGTGAAACTTTAATCTAGGAATTATATTAACTGCACATTAATTACAGTAAATTAAAGTTGTATATATTATTATTATTATTAACTCTTTGAACAAACAGGGAAATTAAATTTACAACAATGAGAGGTAACATGGATCAATCAATTGCTTCTTATATAATACAAGAATTAGGATCAAGTACATTCACATGTTGTAACACCCCGAAATTCGTTAAATTTAATAGTTGTGTTCTGTTATGCGACACAAGGGTTAGTGTCGCAGGTAGCGACACAGAGCCCTGTGCGACACAAGGCTTGTGTCGCAGTGTCGGGCAGAAAGTCGGTTTGGAAGGGTTAATTGTGTAATTTGTGCGAAATTAAATAAAAACCATGTTCCAAAATATTCCAGAAATCACAAAACACCTCCAGAACGTTTTGTGTGTGAGTTTAGAGAGTTTTAGAGAGAGAAAGTCAAGAAAAGTGAAGATTTTGTTAATCTTTGAAAGTGAAAGTGTTCCTGTGTGTTTCCGAAATCAATTCCAGGTAAGAGCTTGAGTTATATTGTGCTTTATCACCTTCAGAATTGTATTGGGGTTAAAAAGGGTGAATTTTACTCTGAAACTTGTTAAAATCGGAATCTGCTGCTGTTCTGTTCGTCATTGCGACACAAGGGTTGTGTCGCAGCTTGTGTCGCAGTGACGGTGTCGCGAATTAATACTGTCGCTTTAGCGACACAAGGATTTGTGTCGCTAGTTTCCACTGCTGGTTAGTACTGTTGTTTTAGCGACACAAAGAGTTAGTGTCGCAGCTTGTGTCGCTAGTTTCTTCTGTTAATTGAATTGTTGTTTTAGCGACACTAAGAGCTAGTGTCGCAAGTTGTGTCGCAATAATGTATAGAGCGACACTAATCTGATGTCGCCAGAAGGTGTAGCGACACTAGAGAGTTGTGTCGCAGGATTAATTGATGTTTTAAATAATATTAATTATTATTAGAGTTAATTGGGTACGATCGCCTCGACAGGTATTTCGAGTTGCAGTTCGTAAATATCCGATTGTCGTCCTCGAGGTAAGTAGTAGGAATGTAAAGTATATAACTGGCTGAATTTGTTAACACTGATTGTATTACAATTGTGCCTAGCTGTATGAGTTGTACGGCCAATTGCTGAGTGATCAATTGTGCCTAGCTGTATGAGTCGTACGGCCAATTGCTGAGTGATCAATTGTGCCTAGCTGTATGAGTCGTACGGCCAATTGCTGAGTGATCAATTGTGCCTAGCTGTATGAGTTGTACGGCCAATTGCTGAGTGATCAATTGTGCCTAGCTGTATGAGTCGTACGGCCAATTGCTGAGTGATCAATTGTGCCTAGCTGTATGAGTCGTACGGCCAATTGCTGAGTGATCAATTGTGCCTAGCTGTATGAGTTGAGCGGTCAATTGCTGAGTGATCAATTGTGCCTAGCTGTATGAGTTGAGCGGTCAATTGCTGAGTGATCAATTGTACCCATAAGGGCCAATTGCTGAGTGATCAATTGTGCCTATTCACATAAGCTGAATTGCCAATTGCTGAGTGATCAATTGTGCTAAATTATTTGTATATGATTGTACCTTCCTATACTTACTAAACAAAATGCTTACGTGTTGATTGTTGTGTGTGATAGGTACATCAAGAGGTATGAAGGGTGGGGATCCGGGAAAACGACCCGAGGGCTGCTAGTGATGGACTTACTATGGCAATATAGTAAGAGGAGAGACTCGTAGAATCATGCTCTGTATTAACGTGTAACATTTTGTAGAAACAAAATGTATGTTTGTGTTAAGCAATGTGGTTGTCACTTTATATTAATATATAAAGTGTTTTTGAGGATTTAAATTGAGTATAAAAAAAAAAAAAAAAAATCTGGGACGTTTCAAGTTGGTATCAGAGCATTGGTTTAAGAGATTCGAGTATCCATCATTAGAGGTACTTGAACTTAGACCAAGAGATGAGTCTAATGAGCATGATGAGAATGTTGTGTATTATGAGTTGATATTTGAGTAGTTATTATAACTGATGAGATGTGATGACTTGTTGAATGTCAAGGTATTGTATGAATACTATGTGATAACGATTACGTCTGGCCAACGTAATAATTATTATATGAACTCATACGATGCCATGACTGTTGTGTGATACTAAAGAAAGTTGTGAAAAATAGACTAATGTGTAATGAGAATTTTAGTCTAATCTGATATGTTTGCTGATAAACCCTTTCAGTATAAGATGGAAGGGAAGAATTTTAATGAGCATAATACCGAGAGCTCTGGACAAGAGCATGTGATGAATTTATCGTCTATGACTACGGACGAGATGAAAGAGTTTATATCAGAGGAGGTTGCGTTGGCACAAGAAAAGTCTCTTCCATATTTATTGGAGAGAATTACTGAGACTGTCAGAGATGTTCTGGCAGAAGAATTACAAAAGAGAGATATAGAGGGATCTGGAAAGAGTGACCAGATGAAGGAAGAGAAGAAGAAAGTGAACTATAAAGATTTCGTGGCATGTAAACCTCCAGAGTATAAAGGAGAGACAGATCCGATCAAATGTTATAGATGGATCTCTGAAGTAGAGGCAGCATTTGTTATTTCTGAATGTCCTGATAAATTGAAAGTAGTATATGGTGCCAGTTTATTGAAGGCACGAGCAAAAGAATGGTGGGATGTGCAACGTCAGTCTATGGGAGAGGAACGTATGAATGACGTGTCCTGGAAGGAGTTTAAAGATATGTTTGTGATAGCCTATTCACCGGAAGCTGAGTTGACTAAGCTTCGCCGAGAATTTTTGTTTATGAAACAAACGACAGAGACTGTGAATGAGTTGACGGGTGTATTCCTTGATAGGGCCCGATTTTGCCCTGAATATACTGAGGATCCGAAGAGGTTGATGTATCATTTTCATGAAGTATTAAAGAAAGAAATTCGACAGTTTGTGGATCCGAGTCGTTGGAATAAATTTGAGGAATTTGTGAATGAGGCAAGAAGGAGAGAGATTGAGATTAATCGGGAGGATGATGGTTCCTCCAAGAGAAAGATTGAACCAGCTGGAGGATCTTTTAAAAGATTCAAGTCCAGCGGAAGTTTTAAAAGAGAAGATCGACGAGAAATGCCTATGTGTCCGAAGTGTCATAAAAAGCATTTTGGGAATTGTGCAGGTGATAAGAGGACATGTTTTCAATGTGGGCAAGAGGGCCACATTAGCCGTGATTGTACAAAAACAGTACGAGTATGTTTTAATTGCTATGAACCTGGGCATATAAAGAGTGAATGTCCAAGATTAAAGAGTTCGACAGGTTCTAGTGGAGTGAAGCGAAGTGATGAGAAGAAAGTTTCCGATCAATCGAGAGTGAAAAGTCGGTCCTTTCAATTGACTGCGGATGAAGCGAAGAATGCTCCTGACGTTCTTACGGGTACTTTTCTTATTAACTCATTACCCGCTTATGTGTTATTTGATTATGGAGCTTCTAGATCTTTTGTCTCTGAAAACTTTAGTAAAGAGTTTTCAAATAATGTTGAGTGAGTTAGATACACCCTTAGATGTGGAGATAGCCGATAATCGTGTTATTTATGTGACCAAAGTTTATGGAGGGTGTCGAATAGAAATTAGTGATGAAATATTTATGATAAATCTAATCCCAATGAGAATGGGTGAGTTTGATGCCGTTGTGGGCATGGATTGGTTGAGTAAACATAATGCTGTTATTTGTTGTGAAAAGAAAATTATTCGCGTCAATGCTCCAAGTGGGGGAGTAATAGATATATATGGCGAAAAACCTAGACCATCTTTGTCAATTTGTACTTATGCTCGTGCTAGAAGGCATCTGTCGCATGGTTGTCAAGCATTTTTAGCTCACGTTATTGATATGCGAAAGAATGTGATGAGTATTGAGAATATTCCAGTTGTAAATGAGTTTTCTGATGTATTTCCGGAAGAGTTACCGGGTGTTCCGCCTGAGAGGCAAGTAGAGTTTCGAATTGAGTTAATGTCGGGGGCTACTCCTGTTGCTAAGACCCCTTATAGACTTGCGCCGTCGGAAATGCAGGAAATGATGAAGCAAATACAAGAATTGTTAGAAAAGGGGTTTATCCGTCCGAGTAGTTCGCCGTGGGGAGCACCAGTATTATTTGTTAAAAAGAAGGATGGGAGCATGCGAATGTGTATTGATTATAGGGAGCTGAATAAGGTAACTGTTAAGAACCGTTACCCACTGCCGAGAATCGATGATTTGTTTGATCAGCTTCAGGGTGCTACACATTTTTCAAAGATTGATTTACGGTCTGGTTACCACCAGTTGAGAGTAAAAGAAGAGGATGTTCCCAAGACTGCTTTCCGAACGCGTTATGGTCACTATGAGTTTGTGGTAATGTCATTCGGACTGACAAATGCTCCTGCTGCATTTATGGATTTGATGAACCGAGTTTGTCGGATGTTCCTCGACAAATTTGTGATTGTGTTTATTGATGATATTTTAATATATTCAAAAACGAAAGGTGAGCATGAGTTGCATTTGAGACAGATGTTGCAAGTATTGCGAGAAGAGAAATTATATGCAAAATTTTCGAAGTGTGAATTTTGGTTGAGAGAAGTACAATTCTTAGGGCATGTGATAAACCACGAGGGAATTAAGGTAGATCCTGCAAAAGTAGAAGCAGTGATGATGTGGAAACCTCCTAAGACCCCAACAGAAATTCGAAGTTTCTTGGGATTGGCAGGTTATTATCGGAGATTTATTCAAGACTTCTCCAAGATTGCGACTCCGCTCACGAGGCTTACGTGTAAAAATGCCAAATTTGAGTGGAATGAAGAACAGGATCAAGCTTTCAATGTTTTGAAGGAGAAACTGAGTCAAGCACCTATTCTAGTACTTCCCGAAGGGAATGATGATATGGTGGTGTACTGTGACGCATCTTGTGTGGGTTTAGGTTGCGTGCTTATGCAACGAGGAAAAGTAATAGCGTATGCTTCGAGACAGCTAAAGACACATGAGAAAGGATATCCTACTCATGATCTAGAATTGGCAGCGGTGGTGTTTGCATTGAAAATTTGGAGGCATTATCTCTATGGAGTGAAATGCACGATTTATACAGACCATAAGAGTTTAAAGTATTTCTTCGATCAGCGAGATCTTAACATGAGACAGAGGCGTTGGCTTGATTTGGTGAAAGATTATGACTGTGAAATCTTATACCATCCTGGAAAGGCGAATGTGGTGGCAGATGCTCTCAGTAGAAAAGCTACTGATATGGTGGTGATCGTGGATGGTTGACAAGGGGAGCATGGACGGAGTGGAGTCCATGCTCATCGGTCGTTGTGAAATCAATTTTAGGATCAAGGACCGTCACAAGGTGGGGTTCACAATCAGTTTTAATTGTTTTTTATTTTTCGCTTATTCTTCATGTTTGATTGCTTTTCATTTTTTTTCATATTTGATGATGAAGAAAAAATGAAGGAGAAATGTGAGTTATGAAGAAGAAATGGTTATGAAGTCAAAATCGCTGTAGAAGAAAGGTAGCAGCGACTGTCTTTTTTTTTATAATTTTTTTTTTATCTTTTCCTTTTTTTTTTAAAAAAAAAACCCTAAATTATGTAATAGTTAAATGTGAAATTGGGCTTTTTAAACCACTCAAACTAATTTACATTTTTGGCTAAGTCCAACATGTAAACAATACAATTTATATATATAAAAACTTTGTTCAATTTTATATAAATTATTTTAAAATAATTTAGTGTAATGATTTTAATGTTATAAATGTAATGTTTTATTATAATTATTATATTTTTTAAGAAAAAAGATAATTAAATAAAAGAGTTGGGGCTCAACTTATAGTCGTAATAATTATCAGTTTACCACTGCGAACAGTCACCTCATTATATGTATTTATATCTGACATGACTCGTGGTGATGCCATGACTATGCATCACCACTGAAAGTGATATACTTTACTTATTTGATTGTATGTCTTCTATAAGTAAAAAATTATAGTATTATTTTATTATAAAATTGAAAGATGTTTACCGGAGTATTTTATACCAGTATAGGCCATACTCATATGCTTATCAACTATTTATAGTAGTAGTTATTTTTCGGTTTTGTTGTATGTTTTTATGTCATGTGTTTTATTGTTACCATAAAAATAATCACAAAGTCATGTACAAGGCATGTGTATTGTTGTCGGCTTTGACCTCTTCTTTTCTTTTGCGTACAAACAATTGCATATTTAGTTGTGTTTTTGTAAGAGTGAATTACATAGATTATCTTTATAGTTTGCAAGAAATAACACTGATAATTCTTTTATTTTTGAAATTACACAGATTATTTTTATGGTTTGCAAGATCACACGTTTACGATACTTTTGCACATATTAAGGGTTAACAAACTTATTAAGTGATAACAAACTTATTAAGTGACTATTAGCTAAAAGAATTGTGATGGTTGATTATTATAAATCACAAGGATGATCAGTGTTATTTCTTACAAACAACAAGGATGATCAATGTAATTCAATCGTTAGTATTTTTGTATATAAAGTGTGACGCTAATAAAATCTCTAAACCATAATAAGAAAACTGCTCGTAATAGTTTTAGCTTTTAAGAAGTCTCAGAACTGCAACGCTTGTTTTGTAAACATTCCAAAGTAATTATCTGTAACATTAAATATTTACAGAGTAATTAGTAAATTAGGTGTACAAAATTAAATGCTATTGTCATTTAAGGTTAAAGTTATCATCGAAAAGAAAACCAACCGTACCACTTTGTATCTAAGTTTATCCACATTCCCCTTTGTCTGTATTTAACTTTTAATATTCATCTATCTATATGTATTATAATACTATAATAATAAATAATAAATAATAAATAATAGTTAGTTTTAATAAACTTAAATACTGTATACTCGTAATAAATATGTAACAGACTTTTTTTTTCTCTCTTTCTTTGTTCTCGTTGATTGATCGAGGATATTCAATTTTTATACATAAATCTGTAAAAATATTTAAATACTTTAAATGTCACTGAATATCACTAGACAAAATTATATATGTAACAAATGCATCACACAATAAATAGATTATACATAATCTCATACACATTTCATGTATAATACGGAGTATAATTTATAATTATCACCTATCAAAATAACTTTTAACAGCACTTCTAAAAAGAGTAATTAACCTTTCATTAACTGCGCTTTAAAACCTAAACAGGATATGGTTTTATTGTTAACAGTTAACCCAAACATCGTAATCAAATAAGATATCGAAATAAAAATCACTTGTCATCTTCTGTCTTTATCCATTAATGTTAATATTATTTAATATATGATATGATATGTGATTTATTAAATAATAATCAATGCGACCATGTAAGTAACAAACAACCAAATATTTAAATCACTTCCACAAAAAATACTTCACATAAACTTATCAAAAATATAAATATCCTTAATCCTTAATGTTAATAAAGCTTTATCTTTAATACAAATATATAAATTTACTTTTTACATATAAAAAGTAAAACAAATACAAAATATAAAAGTTGTACAATTATATTTTTTAACTTAAAGTCAGTGACTTTTGAACTAATTTTTTAAACCAGTTTTCCAAAAATAGTTGCTATTTTACTCGTATTTATTTTTCTACCGGTACTATAAATCCTATAAATAAATATAAATATAAAATAATAAAAATATATTACGAAGTATACGTTTTTCTAGGAGTATACAAGATTTTGTCCATACCAGACGACTGTGACCACATGACATCATCCACTCCTCTTTTTCTGCATAAAATCTCATCTTCTTTCTTCACTTCACTCACATCCAAAATGGCTTCCTCTCTTCTTCTCTCTCTCCTCATCTTCTCTCTCTTCACCGCCACCACAACCACCGCCACCACCACCACCCTCGACATCACCGCCACCGTACAAAAAACCCTCAACCTCCTCAACCCAACCACCACCACCACTCTCCAACAACAAACCACCACCACACCACAAACAAACACTACTTTATCCTTCACTCTCCACCCTAGACTCTCAATCCACCACAACCACAATCATAAAGATTACGAGTCGTTAACTCGGTCTCGACTCGCGCGTGACTCACACCGAGTCGACTCGCTCGTTACCAAACTCAATTTCCATCTCTCCGGAACAAAAAAGTCCGAATTGAAACCTTCAGACACAAACTCGTTATTTAACCCTAACGAAATATCCACCCCGATTACTTCGGGTATTACGCAGGGCAGCGGAGAGTATTTCGCTCGGGTCGGGCTAGGTACACCCGTCCAATCATACTACATGGTTATAGATACCGGAAGTGATATCAACTGGCTTCAATGCGAACCGTGTATGGATTGTTACCAACAAACCGACCCGGTTTTTAACCCGTCCGCATCCACTTCTTATAACCGGTTACCTTGTAACTCACAACAATGCAATTCATTAGAAGTGACAGCGTGTCAAAGCAACACTTGTTTATATCAAGTCTCGTACGGTGACGGATCGTACACCGTTGGTGATTTCGTCACCGAAACGATATCGTTCGGGAAAAATTCTGTTCCGAAAGTCGCGATGGGTTGCGGTCACGATAACGAAGGGTTATTCGTTGGTGCCGCGGGGTTGTTAGGCCTGGGCGGCGGTTCGTTATCGTTACCGAGTCAAATCAAAGCGACATCGTTTTCATACTGTCTCGTTGACCGAGACTCGAAAACGTCGTCGACTTTAGAATTTAATTCCGCAGCCCCGCGGAACTCGGTGACCGCTCCGTTACTGAGGAACCCGAGGGTGAAAACGTATTTATACGTCGGGATGACGGGGATAATGGTTGGTGGACGACCGTTATCGATCCCTCCGTCCATTTTCGCAGTGGACGATAGTGGACGCGGTGGAGCGATTGTCGACTCTGGAACGGCGGTAACGCGGTTGCAGAGCCAAGCGTACAGCGCGTTACGTGATGCGTTTACGGGACAAGCGAGGAATTTAAGACCAACTGACGGGTTTTCGTTGTTTGATACTTGTTATGATTTTTCTTCGATGACAAGAGTGGCGGTTCCGACGGTAGGGTTTACGTTTGCCGGAGGGAAAACGTTGGCATTGAAACCGGAGAATTATTTGATTCCGGTGAATTCACAGGGGAAATTTTGTTTGGCGTTTGCGCCGACGGATTCGTCACTGTCGATTATCGGTAATGTTCAGCAGCAAGGGACACGTGTCGGTTATGATTTGAGTAAAGGGGTTGTTAGTTTTTCACCAAATAATTGTTGATGAATTAAATGGAGAAACAAAACAATTTAAATTATGAGAACTGTACCTTGTTTATTTATCTACTAGTACCAAAATAGATAAAAGTGGAGTATTATTGGTTTTTTATTGTATCATGTATATTTTATAAAAATCTATCTATTAATTATGGGTTTATGTCCTTATAATTATTGTACTATATTAGTTAATTTGAGTTTTGCTTAATTTGAGTTTTGCTTAATTAGAATAAATGATCTGATTTTCGAGACGAAATCGCCGAGATGATATTCAAGTTTATTATTTACATTACGGTTGTAAACATGTTAGGCTCGATAATGCGATTAGTTAAAGTGAGTCTGTTGGTGTTCTTTGTAATCAGTTCATTTAGATTCTTATTAGTGACATGCTTATGACAAATTATTTGTTATGTAATCGACTTCTTTTATGTTGACATAAAAATGTAACTGATGAACTAAAGTAGAAATAATTCAAAAAGTGCAAGTGAATAAACTTCGTTATTATGGTATTTTTGGAATAATCCTATTATTTACTTGTTTATTAACTGATGATGATTATGATTTTCTCTGTCACCGAATCATCTGATTCTTTATATAGTTTTATTTTATTTTATTTATAATTATATAACAGAAAAGGTACTAAAAAAAGTTTCTGTTTTACCGGATCTACCTCATTTAATAACTTATGGCTTCTTTGTTGGTGTCATCGTAGTTGTTCGTATTATTATTTTTGTATTTCACAAAATAATGGACACGGTTCAAAGGCACAGATCAAAAAGGAGAGACAGACAAAACAGTTGAATCTTAATCACACATTAAAATAATTTTTTTATTGAGAGGCATTTTCTTTAAGACGGAGATAGTAGAATTTGGATGGTTTGAATCTTGAAGTAGTTTTGACGAAATCGTTTGTTAAATCATCTTTTTGTTTTAGCAACCGAAAGCAAAGTAGTTCCTAATGAAGTTAAAACAATCTCTATTAAAATAGTGCAAAAGAATCCAGACGCGTGGAAGAGTTGAGTTATTCAAATATTCAAGAGATACTTTTATTGGCACTCACCTTGTGTTCGTATTTTGAGGATCAAGAAATGTCAAAATGTGAGGACTCCAAATTGCGTGCTTGATCGTAGGCTGTGAATCTTGAGCAATCTACACAAATCTTGAATACCCAACAGCTACGTAGAGATGTCTACAAGTGTGTTGATCTTTGGCTTATAAATATAAAGGATATATGGTGCCAATGGTAGTAGACTTGCAATAATCTTATCCATCGATTCAGGGTGAAGACGTATATAAAGAAGTGCTCTCACTTAACAAAAACCGTCAAAAAACTGTAAAAATCTCTCATCGGATGTTAAGTTTGAGTTTGTTATTACATCGAATCTTGCAAATAAGTCATAGGGAAACCAGTAATCTAATATTGTAACTTCTACAGTCATGTTTTTAGCAAGAAATCCACAATAGAAGTTCGTTAAGTTTGAATCATATGTTAGGGGTACATTTATACTCGTAGTGATTGGCCTAGTGAATCATGGCCAACAAAACCTACATGGAAGTATACTTGTGAAAGATGAACTAATAGAGGCTCTGTTAAGAATTCAGATAATAAACCAATTACTACATTAATCACTAGCACAATCTCCCTAGTCTCGTTAGATAAACGAACTATACACAAACCATTATAAGAAATCGAATAGCTATCTACGTTTATTATGCTAACCCAAAGGTACATTACTCATAATATTATTTACTTTGCAAAGTAAAAATCACATACTTACGAAAAGTTCTTCGCACAACCTCAATCAAGTGGTCAATCGATAGCCCCACCCATTTCAAGACCAAGTAAATCAAATATCATCCTTCAGATGTTAAAAATAGTAAATCGGAACTTGATCGGCCTTTGACTTACATATCTACAACCATTACCATCAACGTCAACATTCCATTGAATATATGTTTTTCCTTCGCTTTTTATCTTTTCGCTTCATGTAAAATTTTGTGAACACATTTTCTTTTATGTTTGTTTTCTTTTTTATTCTTTCCCCTAAAGCAACTCAAAAACATAGTGTGAATGTTGTCTTCTGACCCTTTTTGATAATTTATTGATGTTCTTGGTCAATTTTGAACATGCAATGCTAATTTTGACCAATATTGACTTTATAATGTTGAATGTAACTTTATACTGTTGATTTTGACTGTTTTCAATTTTATAATATTGATTTGGACTAATCTTAACTTTAAAACGATGTTTTTAAGTAAATTGGAATTGTCATGGCTAAGTTTTAGAATGTTAATTATGACTTTAATTTTATGACCCTCGCTTAGATGGATTTTAAATACTTGCATAATACAGCAGTATGATGGTAGGAGACGGTAATGGTAACAGTGGAGGTGCAAAGTTGATGAAAAAATGAATGTATACATGTAAGATTACTTTTTCTCTGCAGTTAATGAAAAGGTGAACTTTAATATTATATAATGCGTATTCGTCTATGTATAATTAATTAATGTAATTATATCTACAATACACTAAATTTTGAGTCTTTACTTATTAATGGTTAATTACTCACTATAAAAATAGTAAAAAGATTTAACCACTATGATAATTGATGGTAAAAAGATTGAGTTAATAATATAATATAGAGTAAATTATTTAAATCGTCCCTGTGATTTTCAATGTTTTGTCCATGGCTCGTCCTTGACTTCTAAAATCTATTTTAATAGTCCAATATTTGAAACTTTGCATTCTAACAGTCGAATTTTTAACACCGCGTTAAAATAGTCCGTTAAGTGACAACACGTGCATTGCACGTGAGGGTAAATTAGACATTTTATGTTCTTTTCTTCTTAGATAAATTGATGGTACTACTTGAAGCTTAAAGTACAATTGATAATGTTGTAATTACAAGTGATGATGCAAAAGGTACAACTTTAAAACCATTCCAATTTTTCCCTAACTCCATTGTTCCAACCTTTTTTACCAGATCTTCCACAATTTTCATCATTTTCGTTGCAAAACTATGACTGAGAGTAAAACCCACCAATACTCATAAACTACAAACCTCATCATCAGTTTTCGCTGTCTTCATCTCCGGCGAGCCAAAGCTTTCTTCGTTTCCGACGAGCCAAAGTCATGTCATCTCCGGCGAGCCAAAAGCGTTTCGTTTCAGGCGAGTCAAAGCCGTCTTCGTCTCAGGTCAGCCCAAGTCGTATCGTCTCCCGATCGAGATACAAAGCTGTCATACAAATCAAATATGGATGAAATATATGTTCATATACTCTTTCAAACCGCCACCACGACGAAATCAGATCCAGATCTGTTTAATATGCGTCGGTGCCATGATGATGCCGGAAAATGTAACTCCGCCGTGGTGGTGTGATTTTCAGGCGGGTTTCATGTAGTTGTGGTGGTGGTGGTGCTATGATGATGTCGTTGGCGGCTACAACCATGAGGGCTGATTTGTGGTTATAAGTTTAAAGTTTGAATTTTCACTTGTTCATCCCATCAAATGCAATGATTTTTTTCTGGGTTATGTATGTGTCTCCCTGCGATTTTTTTATTTGACCGGAAAAGCACATGGTTGGATTTGTAAAATGGTGAAAAGGACGAGCTTGGATTTGTATATGAAATGCTGAAACCCATGTATTATTTGTGTTTGTTTAATTAAAGAAGAAATTAGGGTTAATTAATAATTTTGTGATTTTGGGTTTGATGATAACTGTGTAATTGTTGTCATCTGTTGAGGGAGGAGGGTGTTGTGATTTTCTGGTGGAATGTTAGGGAAAAAGACTAATTTACCTTCACGTGCAATGCATGTGTTGTCACTTAACGGATAATTTTAAAGTGGTGTTAAAAAATTTGACTATTGAAATACAAACTTTCAAATACTAAACTATTTAAATAATTTACTCTATAATATAATTAATAATAATAATACTTAATAATGGTAATAAATGTTAAGTATATTTTTTTTGAAAGAAATACGCTATGTAAGAAATTATGGAAAATTGATCATTGAAGTAGTAAGTGTAAAATAATTTGACCGATTCATAGTTTTTAGGTTCAAGGTGTGTGTATCATTGTATTAACTTTTAAGTAAGTGATTTCAATAAATAGCAATAAAAAATATTACATACTCCGTATTATGGCTCTTCCATTTCGTAACTTATTATATATTCAAGTCTTTAGTCATATTTAATTATATTACGGGTTACCTTGATGTACATGCATGTAATATTAACCGTACCATTGATCATCAATCATAAATTGGCTAATTAGGAATTAAGATTAAAATTAAGTTGGTTATAAGTTCAAATTTTCTCATTACGATTATTTTTAGAGTTCTAAAGATGAGTGGATTCATATGAAGTTTTAGAAGGATGCTCCTATATATTATTTCACCTTTAATGGGACGACAACAAGAGAATTTTTAAAGGTGTTAATTTGATCATTTTTATTAATTTTAGCAACTCCATATTTTATCCTTTACAAATAGTACAATGAAGTTCTATCTCGAAGCCGACATGAGAAATCAAATTTCTTCTTGATATTGTACTTGATGAAGGTAACTGAAAATTCTTAAATGAGTTTTCAATTTCTTAGTTTTCTTTGTGAGTATATTTGTTCGTTAATGATAGTTAGTCAGAAAACCATTTAGTTTCATAACACATTTGGTCTAGGTTTCTACTGTTGTATTAGTATCTTTATGTAAAATAGATAAGTAAAATACAAGACTCGTGTATCAACGCCTACTAATAATTGAGTAACTAATGTAATAAATGATGGTAAAAAGATAAAATATTACGGTAAAAAGAATAGAAAAAGCAATCACTTAAAACATAAAATATTTGTTAATCACAATGAGAAAAATTATAAACTTACTATACTTTTTGAGTATTTTTACATAAATAATGATAATAACTAATGACTATATATCACGGTCGCGATTAATGGATCAACAATACTATACTTCTTGAGGTTTTTTACATAAAAAAAATGGTAATAACTAATGACTATAAATGATGGTAATGATGATTAATGGAAAATTTACGTACATAAGAAAAAACGCACGAGCAAACAATAAATTTTGATATTAATTGATTAATTTGAAAGGCATGCCTAGAAGTCCTGAGTTTTCGACGTTTGAGTTTTCATTTATTGAATAACAATCTTAAAACTTTTCATTCGATATAATTGTAGAGAAATGATTTAGATACAAACAATTTACCAAATTTGAGATACAAAATGAGTTGTCGCCAATCAAGTAAGAGAGATTAATATGAGAGACAAAAAAAGAACCAATATAATTATGACACGTCTGTTTGTAAATTTATTTTGTATATATAAGTCGTTTGTAAACATAACATTCCTCGTAATTGTAAGGAGCACACTCACAAGAAGTTTAAGAATTTTACCAAATTTTGATGGTTAAACCACCATAAGTCCATATGGTCCCTTAAGAAACTCCCCCTACGTAAATGGCGATATTCTTTCTGTAATTACGTAGTCAATATGCAATTCGTGTTTCATAATTTATTCAAATGTCGAATTAGGTAAGTATGGACAATACAGTTATTTTCTTCATTTGAGTCAAATCTTAAGACAACTCCTAAAATGCAATAAGATTTTATCAAATTTTGAGGCAACCATTAGAGATAGAGATATTATCATATGAAATAAGATTTTATTATTTGTAACATTATAAAATAATAACTAGTTAATTACATTCAAGTTCTCTCATTAATTAGTTGAAAAACAAAAAACAGATGAACCAATTTGAAATTGTTTATATGCGTTAGTTTTTTTTCAACTTTTTTGCACAAAATCGACTTATTTAATTGATCTTGAAAATGGGTATATAACTTGTTATCAATTAACAACCGGATCTCTTCGATACAAGTTCCTCCGATTACTGAGAATCTTTTTTATTTTTATTTTTAAATTATGTGTCATATCTATAATGGACTGTTAGAAATAAAAGGAGACATAATATAATGTGAAGTGTGATAACAAGGAGGGTGGGTGGAAAATTTATGAGAATTTGATGGCGCGTGAGTATGGTAGTGGGTCACATTTGGACATAAGTATAGGCGGCACGTACAAGTAGATGTGTGGTGTATATTAATTGTCGTTTTATTAGGGTAGGGGGAACTAAAACTTGCTTTTAATATCCAAGACAAAATAATACTCCTTTCTACTCTTACTCAATTTACCTAGATTAAAAAAAAAAAGTTACTCTTTTGTCATTTTTATTTTATGGTAATTTTAAACATGATATATTCTTTTAATTTTTTGTATTGATTGATTTTAACATTTTGAAGGCAGACACGAGTAATAAAATAGACGCATGACTCGTTATCGTCATGACATTATATATTGTAAACTAGTCTTAAATCCGTGTATACACACTGTCAATAAATTTGTATTTATTTTTTTAAAAAATTGATAAAGTCCTTGTATTATATGTGATAAATTAGAACATTTTTAGTAGTATAAGTTATAAATCAAATTTTCTAGTTGTAGTTTAATTTATTTAATATTATTTGCTTTCGTTTAAATCTTATCGTGATGTGCTTGTATTCAAATTGTAAGTAAGCGACGTTTTTGAAATTATATGAGAAAGTAATAGTTAAATATTATTATTATAGTAACTAAAAGAATAAATAAAATAATTCAAAACGTTAATTTAGTATTAATAATAACACTTATATAATTTAATTGATGACATCATCAATGGGTTTCCTATATATAATTTAAGATTCAAGTAATTACTTTTACTGATGTCTTTATTAGTTGAGAAATGATTTAGTTACAGATTTTTTACAAAAAAAATGATACAAACTGATGTGGCACAAATTAGATTAGGAGAGAGAATGAAAAGCGAAAAAATTAACCAGTGAGATTATGACAACACAATTTATAACCTTTTTTTTTGTAAAATTCTTTTGTAACCGTAGCAGTGCTCCAACATACTTTTTTTGAATTTGTCCATTTCTGGGGTCTTAAAGCAACGTGAAAACACATAAGAACTCTTGAATGAAAATGGAAAAGATTTAAATGTGCTTTGATATGTAGTACAATTTACATATTAGAATTGAAAACATACATTTTATGCTAAATATACTTATACATGTTCAATTGATTGTGTTTAAAACAAGATAGTACACATGTAGGGGTCTATTTTAGTTATTTGTTAAAAAAAAAAAGAAAGAAAACAAATGGCAATAACAAATTAAACAAATGTAGGGGACCAAATAGTAATTAAAGACAAAGGAGAAACTTGATCATATAAATATCCTAAGTATAGGTAGAAGACAATATACTTTTTTATTTATTATTTATTTATTTACAATTACAATATTTGTTAATCTTGACGTAGTTAGAATGTTTCATTTGCTTATATGGTTGTATAATCATATGATGAAGGGATGCAACTCAACTGTTTCGTATAATCAAAAATAAATAAATAAATAAAGTATTATAGTTAATTGTTGATTATATATTAACTCATTGTGTGGTGAATATTATTATGATGAAGCTTTTTTCTTTTTTTGGTTAATGGGCTCTTTTAGTGTGTTACATTTCGCGATATATAAAATTAACTTCTCCCGCCTCATATATATATATATGGTTCAGGTTTTCTTTGTACGTCTCAAATTAATTGTCTAATTTTAAAAGTAGGTGGTTATAATTAACTTAAGTTTCTATATTAGCCCTGCGTTATATATATGTCATAAAAATGTGAGTAAAATTTTTTTTTTTACGGACAAAGCATTTCATTGAAAAGATCCACTAATGAATCAAAGGTACAGAAAACAGTTAGTTGGGCTCGAAGGAAGAGCACAAACATCAAAAAAATTACTAACAAAATTACATAACCAAAACCGAAAAAATAAAAATCCAAGAACCAAACCAAATCGACTTCAAAGAAGCAAAACTAAAAAATAAGGGTAACACTGTTATCTTTCACAAAAAGTACAGTCTAATGATTATGTTTTGTTAAAATATGTATTTTTTGTTTATGGACAATAAATTTAAAACGGAGGAAGTACTATCAACTATTTCGGTAACCGTTAAATCAATGTTATATTTGAGATCTATAAATTAAAGGTTAGACAAAATAAACTCGTCATATATGGAATGTACTTTCTGATAATATACAATCACAAAGAATTATTAAAATGGAGAAACTCAATTTAAGTTAATTTCTTATTAGAAAAAACTGAAAATATCATGAGAAAATGATCGGCAACTTACTTTGTAAATTTATAATGTAAAGGTGCAATCGCATCGCATCAAAATATAAAATAAAAATGCAAAAACATTTAAAACCCGACCATAATGAAAGAACAGAAAAGTAAACGTACAATGGAGTAAATATTATATGTTCATAGCTAGACTAGATAGCATAACGTCCTTTTTATGTTTAACCATTAATAAAGAAGAACATGTCACATGGTGGTGTCTGGGTCGGATATACAGTTTTAAAATTATCTACTAATTATATTTTTTACCAATTAAATATTAACTTTACTTATCAAAATCTTTTTTTAATTAATTAAACATCAAAATGAACATTTATAATGAACAATATAAATTACTTAAATCACTTAACGTTTTACATCTTAAATCAACTAAAGGTCTAAAATTAAGCTTCATTTTCTTGAAAAAAATGCTATTTTTAATTATTTATTATTTCATTCGTCACATTATAAGTGTTCACTTTAAATTTATATACTTTAAATTTATATAAAGTTTTAAAAAATTCTATTAACTTTTTACTCTTCACTCATAAACTATCATCTTTAACTAATAAAGTCTCTTTTGATTTGTTAAAATACAGAGTATACACTTTTAACGAAACAATTCAAAATAAAATTATGAATACCTATTATAGAACGCTGGGGTTTTGATTAAAGTATCTTTTTCCGGATTGTGTTATGATTTATTTGACGGAAGTGGTGTTTGGTCAACTTGTTGAGTGTTTGCATGTAACACACGTGGCAAATAAATGTTATCACGGGTACGGAAATTCATACTATACCGTCGTCCGTGAAAATATATGATATAATATAATGTATATATACGTCCACCCCAACCGAATTTGTCCTTTATCCTTTTTCGTCATACTTGATGTAAAATTTATTTCGGGTTATTACACAAAGAAATATTGACATTATATTTTCAATAAAATTCATGAAATTAATCAGAGCAAAAGTTCAAAACATAATGGTGTCTATATATATATGTGACAATTTCAACCCATTAATGTGAAAAATGCGTCCATTCAAATGGTATTCTATCGGTAACATGTTATACGAGGAACATATAACACTAGTTCTTATACCTATCCAATGAACGATTAGATGGCAACGACAGAACCACAAGAAATCAATGTACATAGAAATTCAGTAGAATTCAACAAACGAAAGCAAAAGTTATCATATAGATATAGATATAGATATATACATGTTTTATTTATTCCAACACTGCTCTCAGTTATCCATTACGTCTATAATGGAAGATGTTGTTGGTCCTTCGTAATCGAGCGATTGATAATCAATTCACGAAGGAAGATCGTATGAAGAAGGCTTGGATTCATGAGAAAGAAGTAACAAAACATTTATATATTTTTATCTGGAAATTTCAGGATAAATGGAGCAAAGGACCAAAGCTAAATTATGTAAAATATTTAGCACGGAACAACAACTTAAGACAAACAAAAACATAGAACTTATCATATACTTGCTTTAAGTTCACCGTCTCCATGTTTTCCATCTCGTTGAAATGCATTAGCTTAGAAAGCACGTACTCCAGGTAATCCCACGTTTTGTTAGTTGCTCCTTGAACGTTTAAAAATATATAACCAACTAATATGAGCTAACAGTTGATTAATACTACCACTTCAACAAAAAGTGAGTATATAAGTTTATAGCCAACCTTACATAAGTTTGTCGAGTAATTCCTTGCGTAATACTTTTTTGACCCCATTGGATAGTTTCTTCAAAGAAAAGTATCACCATGACGGGTTAATAAAGACATGAGAATGAAATGTTGAATTTTTGCTTATTTGTTGAATGAAAAAGATTGTCACATAGGCATTTGTTACTGCGCCTTTTCTTTATATAGATGGATTAGTCAAACATGAATCGAGTTGGAACACGTTAAAAAACACTTAACATGTAGTCGTCCCACTACAGAAAATAGGTAATTAATTGTTCAGAAGATGGACAAAAAAGTATTGACGGGTTAGTGGATCTAACCCATTTTGACCCACATCAAATCTACTTGTGTCATTAAGTATTATCCGAACTCACCCTCACCCAACACATACAACCAGCCCGCCTCGTCATCTGTTATGTTGTCCAGCACCACAAGATATCATTCCCTTCATCGAAACTATACTGGTCTGCACATATTAAAAACTTTAATTCTGCCCCCGTTCCCCTAACTTGTTGACATGTTTGTTGTTGATTACGCTATAAGCATGCTTATCATTTTATTTGCATGTGAATGGGTAGAAAGTAAGAATGAATGCCTACAGGCATCTGAGTTACTGTCTCTAAAAAACAAGTGTTCGTTAAAGTAACAAATTAGACAGAAATCTCTAGATAACATGACCATCGAATATCGATGGCGGACAATTTTGGATTGTTGTTAACAAACCAAACAAACTAAGAATCAGTTTCAAAAATGAGCTTGTTGTATTGCATATCAGTATATCACTATATACATGTATTTGAATTGATACTCCGTACGCTTTGCATACCTATGCTAGTTTCTCTAAAAAATATGGACTAAAAATTGTAAATTCCTATTAATGCTATTCCTTATAAAGAATCCTAAATATCAAAATGGCAAGCCCCAAAAGAACAAGAGTTACCCTTGTTAGGATATATGTATTATCCTCACTATGCCCAAGCCCCAAGTTACCAAATACCAAATTAAAAGGAAGAATATAAAAACGTCTTTTAGGAGAAACTAGAACCGAGATAAAACGAATAAATCCATCAGCCTGAATGTTCCTTTGCTCAAAAGGATTGGAGACTTGGTGAACTGGTGGTGTTTATGCCATATCCACCTCTAGATCATTTTAATGTCAGTCTCTAACATGTTTCAACTCCAGATTAAAATCATATATCATCTGCAATTATGGAAGTTCAGAAATTTAGCACATATTTGAAGTCTCGGGGAATCTAAGGGAAATAAATATAGTACCCTTTACAGATAAGGAAATTGTCGTAAAAAAAAGACTATGCACTTTTGCTGAACCTGCATACAAGTCCCAGGACTTCATTTTCCATGACTAGGTCACTTAACTTTTTTAACTTTATACAATAAAGTCCTTGGAGTTTATACTTCAAATTTTAAGATTTAGTGAAATGGTCCTTTCCGCACAATAGGTCCCTAAAGTTTATCACGGGGCCTTTTCAAATTTCAAGTTTTAGAAGTGCAGAGACCTAAGTGCGTAATTAGCAAAAAATCCAAAAGATTTTTTTCGACAATTGCCCTTAGAAACACCATCAAACTTATTATTTTGATGACGTGATATGATATTGTAGCACAATAGTGGGCCCTCTTTTTGTATTTATTTAACTAAACTTATTCTTACAACATGTCATATCTTTGGTATCTTTAGTGGGCCCGCATATTTACAGAATAGTCACAAGAACAACAGGGAAAACCAAACGGGTTAAATGCACACAATAATAACGCACTTTAGGTCAATTTGAGTTTTAGCCAATCTACAAACGCACCTTGATTTTCTACCATTTCAGGCAATTTGCTTCCGGTATTTTACAAAAGATAACTACAGAATTATAATTTCTTCCATTCATAATAACTTCCTACATTTAATTGCTTATATCACAATTTGGTAGTGAAAACAGTTTGACACTGCCTTGGCAGAAATATATCCTTTAAACGAATGAAAATTTAGTCTCCAATTGAATGAAAACTGAAACATATTGCTATTTTCTAGGGCAATATGGGAATTGGCATGGAGCCCTAAGGTATGTTGTTATTGTATGCATTTAATTCAAGCCATATCATTATCAGTATTCGGTATGTTACCTGAACAACTCCAGTAGCGAATAATCCATCAACATAAATCTCCTCAAATCCAACCTCCTAATACCTGAGCTGCATAGATCACCTTGACTATCAACAATTGGCTATTACAGAATCTATTAGCCCCCATATTTGATTCTGATCCAACATCAGGTCTTCTGACTAAAATATATCCCCGTAAATGTCTATTGGCGTAGCTAACAACATCCAATTTCTCTCTGGTGAAATCAAACGAGACTCAGATTAGCAGGAACGCGGAAACAATTATCAGACACAACCTGTTAAAAAATATTCAGGTGTTATAACTGACAAGTTCAGCAACTGAATTACCAAATCCGTGGGAAAAAGGATCAAGGTAGCAAAAACAGGAGTAATGAAATTTAAAATCTAAGTGAATAAATACTGGTACTGCGTTGAATGGGAAGTAAATTTCAATGAAAGAGTACATGCATATGCATATGATATATAAAACAAGTAAATTTGAAAGCATTAGACATGTCACTTTGTTTCCCTGTTTGGTGCTCAGGGAGTTTGGAACCTTATAGATCATATCATTAAACTAAATCAGTATAAAATTAACATAACTTTCCTAATCACATTTGACACACTTATCATTTATTCTAGATATCAACTTTCTGGAAACAAAGTGTTTCAGGCCAACCCCACTCGTTTTTCCCGTATCAAAAGAACACCCATTTTTTACCCGAACCCAATATGATCCATTACCCTCTCAACCCACTTAATTTGCCACCAGTAGTTGACACATATGGCATTGAAATCACTGTCTTAAGATGGTTTCCTAACAGATATGCTATATAGACAACCTTCACTTACTATTAACATCCCCTGAAATCTAGATCTTGGATTTCTATTAATATCTCCTAGTCGCATAATTTTGGTTGCTCCTTTAGCCAGATTATCCACCTTATCATCGCCCTGAACCCCTAACCAGAAGGCCTCTTACTCTCATTTGATTGTTCTCTGTATAATTTGTTGATAATCTATTGCTCACATCTATCATCTTTAATGATCAGAAAGATACCATATACATATGAGTGTTTCCGAAACTAATCTACGTGTGTTTTTGTCTTGTGGACAACTGGACGTTCAGTTGTCAAAGATTGTTTAGTACCGAGTGAAACTTTAAAAATACAAAATTCATAGGTTCCTTGATTTTAAAAAGCTTAAGGCGTTACGGATTCCGAAAGTCGAGGTTGAGGTGAAAGCCCTCACCTCACGCACATGAGGCTCCCAGCATTTAAAAGAATAAATTTAAAATTACTACTACATAACATCTGATGAAATATAACATCATATTACTATCAAAAAGTATTACTCCGTACTTCATATCCATCAGGTGAAAATGTTCAACCAGTAGAGTTATTTTAACAAATTTATTTCTTAGAAAGGTAGCACAATAGCAATTATGACAGCAGCAATTTAGAAGTAAAGAGAAACAGTCAAACCACAGATTTCAAAGTCGAAAAAATAAAGCCATAAGAAGACCGAACAGAGAGATCGCCTGCTTTGAGCCCTCGCGTTTTTGCTTTGCTTATCGTTAAACTAGGATTACAAAATGATTTTTCACAAATGGCATTAAAAAAAGATCATCCATTTGTTTCTGCACTAAAACCCCAGTATATATGGAGTATATATGAGGCATGAAAAGGTGGCAGGTGAGACTCAATTAAAGCAGGAGCCCTTCAAGTTCCTTCATAGAATCGCATCCACATAGGCCTAGGCAAGCCTCAGGCAGCCTTTCTAAAACAAGATTGGTTCCCAATGGATATGAGTAGATAACCACACAGAAATCCATGGTTTAGAATGATAAACATACAGAATCCTCTTCAGTACGACATAATCCTCGTACTACGTAAGGGACCAGAATATGATTGCATCCAAGACAGACAAAATAGATTCAGATACTCAAAAGGTTCAAACCAAGCACAGGAACAACAGATCAGATAAGATTCAACAAGTCATATGGACGGAAGATAAGAAAATCAAACAAATTAGACAAATCCAAAAAACCTCTTAGAACAAGTTACCACAGAGAACTGGATGAAATCAGCAAAACGACAGAAAATAGTCTGAAGTTTAGCTTTTAAGAATCAACTAAAATGGATCACATTGAAGAAAAGAACCAATGAAAGAACATGCCCAAGACAGTAAATCCCGTGTCTTAACTCTATGTCTCTAATTGACCAAAAAATTCATCCATAAAAAAAGTTAAAACTGAGCCAATAGACACTCAAACAACCAGTCAAACAAACCACACAAAACTTCATAAACACATCAGATGATGACAGCATAAGTGCATCAATAAAATATCATTACAGCACATCAGATTGTTTTTGTCAGAAATGAACACAATGTAAATGTATCCTAAATAATAATAGGAATCATAATGCTACCAAAGCACTCTAGGTAGGGATCAAGGATTCTTCAGTTTAGCCCTGGAGATACTTTGCTAACTGTTGTCAGTTGTCAAGGTTTAGATTTTAGAAAGCCACAAAACTTCATTCTTATTGGACGTTCATTCATGTGCATATAAGATCCATATTTGTTGTGAATTATATACTCATAAAACGTATCTTCTGATGCCTAGGATCAAAAAATCTACATAACTCTGTCCTATTAACAATCAATTTTAGACCATTGCATTCATTTTTGTTGGATGTTATATCACCAGTATAAAGTACATAACTATACATTTAACATATAATCATTTCACATACCCCGGCACCAAACTCCCACTTCTCTATTGTTCATCATATCCAAAATCCCTATATTTTTTACCATGTGCTGATCATGCATAGCAAGTGTTTTCAGGATTTCAGATGGATAAGATCGAGCACTCTACATATCGATAACTGAAATGAGAAAATATAATATGTCAACATAATGACTAAACAATTCATTATCTTTTAAAAAAACTAGACTTTCATCGTTCTAATTATACATAACCCATGACAATCACTTTCAAGCATCAAAATTTAGAGGCTAAATTGGAAATTCACAACAAGGTAGTAAAGATATATATATATACCAAACAAATAACGGATCATGTATACTACATGTACACACCTGATATGCCAACCATTGAGCACTTTTCCAGGCACCGATTACCTCAAGGACTGCTAGGTCCACGTCAACATCAAAAAGTCACATCATTTACACAGCCACAGGGATTGCAATGTTTTTGCAATATGAAGCATCTGTTTGTGGGACCCACACACCCAATGCAGCTTTCCTTATTTCAAAGGCTTCCTTGGGCATCCCGGCCTTTAGAAGTCGTGACACCAATGAATTTACAGTAACGGAATCTGGGGCACAACCGACTGTTAGCATGTTGTTGAAAAGACTTATTGCTTCAATCATTCGCCCTTTCATACAATGCCCAATAATTAAAATGGTAAATGTCAGCTTATCAAGTTTGCATCTTTTCTCCTCCATTTCCTTAACAATCATATTAGCCTCATCTACGTTGCCTGCTTTGCAAAAACCGTCAATTACAGGGTTGTAGATAAACGCTTTAGGAATAATATCACCTCTCTTATTCAATTGTCTTAATAGGTCCCGTGCTTCACTTAATCTACTTTGTTTACACAAAGAATGGATGAGGACTGAAAACGTATATATGTTAGGATATAAATTTCTTCTATTCATGTCATCCCAAATCTTTAAGCCCTTGTGCACTTCTCCTACCCGACAATGGCCATCAATGATAGATGTGAAAGTGACAACATCAGGAGTACAGCCAAGATTGAGCATTTTATCATACATATTTTGAACAGAAACCATATTGCCAATCTTGCCAAAACCATCAATGATAACATTAAATGTAATCGTGTTAGGTCTAATTCCAAGATCGATCATTTTATCAAATAAGACTACCGCGTCTTTCATTTTACCTAGTTTGCAGTAGCCTGATATAACTGAAGTAAAAGTCACAACGTCTGGTGAAAATCCATCTACCACACAAACTTCTTTTAATAATTCATGTGCTTTATCGACATTGCCAACACGACAAAATCCATTCAAAAGGGTATTATACGTAACGGAATCAGGCGAACAACCGAGCTTACTCATTTGATTAAAAAACCTGAAAGCCTTGTCAACCTGCTTACCCCTGCACAGACCGTACATGACTATGTTAAAACCATACGCATCAGCAGAGTAGCATTGCGATCTTAAAATTGCGTTTTCAAACAAAGCAACCGCTTCATCCACCTGATTACTCTTCACCAACAAACTCAAAAGTCTGTTAACTACAACACAACTAATCATACCATCATTTCTCAAATGATCATTAATCAACTCTTTAGCAACATCAAACTTAGTAGCATTTACAAATGTTGTAATCACAAATCCTAAAAGCGAACTATCTGGCCATAACCCATCAACTCTCATTAAATCAATGACCTGTTTAGCTAAATCAAGAACGCCTAATTGACAAGAAGACCTCAAAACAAAACTATATGTCTCAACCGAATGAACAACATTCAACACATTCCTACTATACTCTAAAAACCCAAAAGCCAGTTTCGGGTCATTCCAATTACGACTCATATGCTCAATAACACTAAAGGTAATCGAACTATCCAAACTCTTTCGAAGATAATCCGAAACACTAACTTCTTTCACTGAGGATTTTCGTCGAACACTTAACGTGCATACAACTTTAAGAAACCAAACAGACACTGCACCATCAATTCCACTTTGCGATTTTGAAATAGAGGTATATCTCAACACCTTTTGAAGCTTACAAATCCTAAAATAACATGTTGGTAAAAGTTGGGTTCTTCGGAAATGATTTGGTAACCTCAATGGCATTGTTCCTGACCCTAATCTGCTAATGGGGCATTAAAGAGATTGCAAAAAATAAATGAATGATTGTAATTTCTAAAACATAGATTCAGCGATTCAGACCCCATCAAATCTAAAACTATAGCATAGGGTTAGTATGTTTTGTGTATGTAAATGTAATAATGATGAAAAGTGTCATTGTGGCCGTGAAAGAATACATCACCGATGAAAAACCCTCATCGGAAACGAAATCGTGTGAGTTTTTGATTGCAGGTCGGCCGAGCTCAGGTGAAGTTGTACGGGAAGCTAGGTTCGGGCAGAAGACTGAGATTGGGCTTGCTGTAGAGCCCAAATTTGTTTTTCTAGGGCTAAAATTGGGCTTATGATGGAAATTGTCATTCTTCTTTTACAGGTTTTCTTGAAAGTAAAAACTACGACAGTCAAAACTCGAAATTTGAGCATGACTGGAAGATCGAATCACCAAAAAATATTACAATCCTACAAGTTCACCAAAATATTACGAGTATGAGGTAAAACTTGAGATTGGATCGTCAAAATCTCATGTATCTATGTAACCTGTCTATATCAACTTGACAGTGTTTTAGCTTAAATAGTCGTTATACTATATGATCTTATTATTAGTAGGATCAATATTTTTAATAACCTTGATGAATTGTTTTGATAGTATACAAGAATTTTAAAGAGGGCCTTGAACACCGCAAGTCGATTCTTTTAAGTGGCCATAACTTGGTTTACTTGTTACGTGGATATGTTGATGATCAATAGCCTGCTTACTAAGTAGCTAGGGAATCATGTGGTACAGTCTATATGTGATATTTAGTAAGTAAATACATCCTTTTAAGAAGTGCAACTCCCGCTAATGTCATTTTTAATTTTAATAGACATTCATTAACCATTAAACTATTTTTATGTTATAATTTTTAACTATATCTTTAATTGTTTATCTCTGTCTCTATTGTAAATTACTCATTTTTATAGTTTTGATTTGCGTAAGCCCAATAATTGTTAAATATTTGTTTTCATTAATGAACAATTTTAAAACGTTTAAAACTTATAATCGGTGAAAAAATATCCCTAATGCGAGAAGGGTTTCTTATTTTTTTCCCTTCAAAAGATAAAAAAAATAAACTTCACAATATATAGTATAGACCCGAACCATAAATACCAACTTGAACCGGTTTTATTTTGAAATTTCTTTTTCTTTTGGCTGGGTCCTTTTAAAAACGAGTGTACAAATGTCATACTCTGTAATTGGTTAGCCTGTCACTTGTCAAACATAAACCCTCGAAGAAACTTCTTTGCACCTTCCCCTGTTTCAAGTAAACAGCACCAAAAGTCATACAATCACAATCAGCCTCCATCTAAATCACATCATGAATTCATGATAAAAAATTCTTCAATTCATCAACCCTTAACCCTTTTCTCTCTCTAAATTCTCCAAATTTAATTTTACAGAGACAGAAAGATGGCTTCTGGTGATAATGATCAAAATCACTCTCAATTAAAAGGGTTTGTTATCATCACTCTCCCCCCCGCAAATAACCCTTCTTTAGGCAAAACCATCACAGCTTTCACAATTTCAAACCCACCACCACAACAACCACCACAACAATCACACCTTCCCATTTCATTACATCGATCAAGAATACATTTTGATCGCCAAAGAAGAATGCTTTCTTTCACCCTTTTGAGTGTTCTTGTTATTGCACTACTAACTTTTTGTTTTCTTCAAACCCCACAAACTCTTTTTAAACTAACAAGTTCTGGGTCTTTGACCAAAGTTGACCAAGAAAATGATGATAATGATGATAAAAAGGCTAAAGCTTTTGTCTTTCCGTTGTATCCCAAACTGGGGTTTGGTGAAATGTTAGGAAATAGAGATATGGAGGTTAAATTGGGGAAATTTTCGATGTTGGGATCGAAAAGTTCGGTGTTGCCTCTTGATGACGGTGGATTGGCAAACAAGGTTGTAGCTAGTAGTAGTGCAGTTTTGCCTATTAATGGGGATGAACTAAGAGATGGGTATGCGTTCTTCTTAACCAAATATATATGAATTTTGGTATTATAGTTGTGAATTATGATGCAATGATGGATTTGCTGGAACAGTTAATGTATGTAGTTAACAGATAAAGTGTTGAATTTTACTGTTAGATCATAAAGATGCACATTCAAACAATGCTAATCAAAGTTTGATCATAGTTTTGTTTTTGTTTGGTATCTTCTTATCATTAAAGACAACATAAAAATTCATTTTTTTTTCCTTGATCATTCAAGTTGAAGTCTGTTTTATACATCACATCTTGTTTTACTTTTGAATATCATTAATTCATTTTTGGGCGAAGGACCAAGTTAGGTACGTTAATATTAACATTGCATTCTAAATTGTTTGTTATGTCATTGTGAAACCTTTATGACTTACTATATTTATCCGGTCATTTGAAAACTATACAGCCTGTATTACACACAGATTGATGTTGGAAGCCCTCCAAGACCGTACTTTCTTGACGTAGATACCGGTAGTGACTTGACTTGGATTCAATGTGATGCCCCATGCACTAGCTGCGCCAAGGTAAGGTTTAACTAAATTTGAATCTGCAAGAAGATTTAGAGTGGTACTGAATTAGTTTTTCATAGAGGTGGTAAAATGGGTGGATTGGGCAACGGGTCAAAGGTTATTTTTCTTATGGGTTGAAAGAAGGATGATCGGTTGGATGGATCCATACACATGTTGTCCCAAGTTTAAATCTTTTTTTAATAAATGATTAGTGTATCAAGTATGATTAGAAATTTTTTCAATAACAGTTTCTTTTATTTATCTTGAATAGAATGATTTTAGAGGTTTTCTGTATCAATACATTTTGGATGACTTTCGACCCGGTTGCCCAGTCCGACCTGTTTGACCTGTTTTCGACCCTTTGGATGACTTCCGACTTATTATTGAAAAGCTATACAAACATCCCGATGCTATAATAAGAATTTTGAATGCAGGGAGCACACCCTTATTACAAACCGGGTAGAGGAAGTATTTTATCTTCAGAAGATTCATTCTGTTATGATGTCCAACATAACAGCAAATCTGGACCTTGTGTGTCTTGCAGTCAGTGTGATTATGAAATAGAGTATGCTGATCATAGCTCCTCTTTGGGGGTACTGTCAAGAGATGACCTTCGTCTAGTAGATATAAACAAAACAGCAATTAATTCTCAAGTTATCATTGGGTACAATTCTTGCCTGTGGCAATTTCGAGTCATTTACTTATGAGTTGGTCGATTTGCGTAATGTTTTATATCTCTCTGTCAAACGGGTAAGATCAAATTAGTTGGTTTAAAAGAATACAGGTTTAATTGGTCAAAAATCTCCAAAAGTGTACTTTTAATGCATCAAACGTTCTAATTTGTTATATTTATAAAAATTAGATTAGTGTTGAAATAATATGGTTTTTGCCATCATACATGACTCACTATTTTAATCTATTAAGACTACAATTGAAAAGTTTGGACAAAAAGTGTTTTGGGCGGTCCATCCTGACCGTAACAAAATTTTCCATTTTCATTTTCATCTCCAGTCCCTAATTTTTAAGCTTTCCGTTTACATTAATTGTTTGATTTATACAAATATAATATCTCTATATATTGTGCCTTAGGTGCGCATATGATCAGCAAGGAATACTTTTAAATTCTTTGACAAAAACAGACGGGATCCTCGGTCTTAGCAGGGCTAAAGTGAGCCTCCCTTCTCAGTTAGCGAAACAAGGTATTATTGATAATGTGATCGGCCATTGTCTCACATTGGATGCTGTGAGTGGTGGATACATGTTCTTAGGAGGTGACTTGGTGCAACAAGCAAAGATGTTTTGGGTTTCAATGCTCAATGATGCTTCCATGTAAGCATTTGATCTTTGATCTACATTTTTTCTGCTTCTAGTTTAGCTATATTGAAATTTTTATCGTCATCTTATAGACTTCATCTATTAAATATCTTACTGAAGTTGAAAAAGAAAATCCAACATGGTTTCTCTCCCGCTTATATACATAGAAAGTACCATTTGTATATGTTCGTGAAATGTTTAGTCTATCATTGTTCTTTGTTTCGTCATTTCTTTCTCCGTTGTTTCACCTCTCTCTCTCTCTCTCTCACACACACACACACACACACGTGTCTCTTGTTGGATCTGTATCAAAACAAATTAATTAAGCTTTCATCTGTTTCATTTGCTGAAATCTAGTTTTCTTTGTTAAGGAATTATCTTGCAGAAGTTTCTAGAGTGACTTATGGATCGAAACAACTTGGTTTGGATCGTACAAAAAAGGGAAATGGACGAGTGGTCTTTGATAGTGGGAGTTCTTATACATACTTCACAAAACAAGCTTATTCTGATTTAGCTGGTGTGGTGAGGAGCTTACTCTCATAATAGGACAAATATACTTTTGTTTAATCTGTTCTCTCGTAACATTTCAAGTACATAAATATGCAGCTTAAGGATGTTGCACGTGATGGCTTCATCCAGGATACTTTAGATACAACACTTCCCATTTGTTGGCGACCCAAAACTCCAATAAGGTACTTAGCAATTTCCTCCACAGGAGTAGGTCTTCATTGTAGATGGCGAGTCCCAAGATTAATAAACTAGAGAGGAATTTTGATTAATGGCTGAATGATTATCTCCTTGATATTGATATTTGAACATGCGTTTCAATAGAAAGATCCACTTCACAATTTTTAGGTACCTATGGGTGTACTTACTATATTAAGAAGCTATAAATTTTGACTTGCTTGCAGATCCATCAAAGATGTTAGCAAATTCTTCAAACCAGTCACTCTACAGTTTGGAAGAAAGTGGTGGACTATTCCAACATATTTACAGATACCTCCTGAGGGCTACTTGATCATAAGTGTAAGAATTTTATTGTTAAACTTTATGCAATTTCATTTGGCAAGGCAATTAGGACTTAATATATACTTTCCCTCTCTGTAGAACAAGGGGAATGTGTGCTTAGGCATCCTCGATGGTAGTGATTTGCTTGATGGATCACATATTGTTCTTGGAGGTATGATTCCATTATCGCTATTAGCACATGTGATTCCTTGCTTAGTATTATGTGCCATCCCTGATCACCATTAAAAGTAACTTGTACATTTGTTTTATAAAAAAAATAATGCTACTTCTCATTTACAGTTTGGCATGTATAGATTTTCTATAGATATGAATGTGGTCAAAAACATTTTCTTGAGAACTATTTCGTACCAAGTTTATTGAACTATTGGTGGTCTATTCAAGGTTGAGTGCAAACACGGTATGTGGTTTAGCCATTTCAAAACATATTTTCTTGAAAAATAATATGTACTTCATCTATCACATAGCTTAGCAAATTTTGAGTTTTTGACTATTAGGGGGTGTTTGGGTGTGCGTTTTAGTTTATTGTGTTTGAGACATATTGATAACGACTTTGATTTTCTGATTAGTTGGAGAAACATGTAAAAAATTGGTATAAGTAGACGGATAAATAAATAAATGTAGAATTACCCAACTATCCCCAACTGTAAGCAACTAAATACCTGATTCTGATAGGTCATAATACTCACTTTAAAAATGCTCATCCGGTAGCCGCGTAGATGTTCAAAGTCGATTAATCCTCTTTAACAAAACTAATACATCCATACACACTTTGGATTCGTAATTTTAGCAAAACGTCTATAAATATTACTCTCATTTTCTAAGTAGATGAATTCCTCTAACTTGGCCTTCTCCTGTTCCCTTTATAGACATCTCAATGCGTGGAATTCTAGTCGTCTACGACAATGTGAGGCAGAAAATTGGTTGGATGAGATCAGAATGTAACAATCCAAAGCAAGCTAACAAGTCCCTTCCATCTTTTTGACATATTACAACTCTTCATTCTCATTGTATATATCATTTATGTAGATAGTTAAAAAGCTTATTTAACTGCTTCCTCTTGTGAAGTTTTTGTACTGTTCATCGTGTAAATATTGGTTTTATGACCCCTGTTTTGTTTCAAGTATTTTTCAGGTGTATGCACACATTACTTCTAATGTGCAATAGGTATATGACTTTGTTGTCTCTTAATCATATTGTTTTTTCTGCAAAAGGTTTAGAACATTTCAATTAGCATTGTACAGTTATACTTGAGTCAACTATCTTTTAAGTAGCACCACATTGTTAATACACATATGCCGTGTGTATCTCCAGGATGCCTAGTACGAATTGTCCTACATTCTGTTTTATCTTTGGCTATGTTGGTCGTTGTTACTGTTCTTGCAATCACAGTTATCAGTTCATCACACGTTGTATTAAACAAAATCTTGCTTAATATTAATGATCACCAACTTAAAACATGTATGACATAGTTGTCAAACGTGAAAAGATTTTATATTAATATGTAGTTAGTTCAAGTATCAACAAAAAATATTTTTGATGTACACAACAATTGTGTTGAGGTGTGAGAGTGTGTGCCTTTCAAAAGGGCGACAAAAGAGAAGAAGACCAAAACGTATAGGGACCCCGACGAGCTTGCACCAGTGCACGTAGCTAGTAAACAAACCGTCGTTTCAGGTCTTGCTTGGAACTGCCCGGCATAGGCTGTGCCGATAAAGGTAGCTTGTAAGTAGCCCGAAAAGAAAAGATCAATAACAGTAGATTGATAATCTACGACAACAGCAACAAGGATTGTTTGGGTAGAGGCTCTAGAGCGAAAGTAAACGATTGTTTTGAGATCAGTGGCCGTAAGAGAAGAGAGACAAGAGGGCGAAAGCTCTCACACCAAATGAGGATCTAAGAACATTTCTCTAGTATATATTTTTGTATGAATAACAAAAGATTTTGTACATGTATACATAGAACAACAATGAAGCTTAGACTAACCTAAAAATAACCCAAACGGGCATCGTGGTTCACTATACATGATGGTCGAACCTGAACACGTGGGGCATCTATGCTATATTAAAGATATAATTGCCCACAAATACCAATAAAAAATTGAAGATAGAAAGATCACCATTTATTTGTCACAACTATTAAAGGTGAAACCTTTTTCCCAAGGCTAGAAAACCAAATCCAGCTCATAATTGTGACCCTGAACCATCACAGCACTAGTGAAAAGTAAAGTGAAAAAGACAAAAAAAAAAAAAAAAAAAGTAAGATCCAACAAACTTACTTTTCAGTTTTCTAAACCAACAAGTTTTCATTTCTGCTTCTAGGCTTTACATACCTCCATAACCTTGTCCATACGCCAACAATCTCGTCTTCCATCTTTCCTTCAGCTGGTGGAGCCTTAAACTTTGCTTTCTCACTCAATTCTTCAAATGCCACCACCAAATTCCCAAGCCTCGCAACAAATTCAATCAAAAGGGATGTAAACGTCACCAAAGAAAGAACACTAGCACTCTTGTACGTGTCCCCTTCATCTTGTATCACAATTCTTTCACGTTTTTGCGAGAATTGTCGGGTCAATGACTTGTGGAAACCATTTGTACCCTCCCAGGGTAAATTAGTAGTTTCACTACCTGATGTTCCGAGATCGAGTACCGCTTCACTAAATGAATGGTACCCGTGATATGCATGTGGATATTCGCTATTTAGGAAGTCTTGGGGATCTTGAAATTCGATTGGTGGTTTCCCAATTTCCCAACTATTTGAATCAACTAGAAGGTATGACTTCTTGTCAACCTTTTTTTGCAAGTCTTCGGCTGCTTTGAGTACTTCATCGAGAATATTTAACGACCCTAGTTTTTCCATTTTTTTTACTTTGTTACCGAGTTCGCGTAACACTTTAGCACCAGCTATGCCTACCCTTTGAAGTTCATCTTGAAAAACTAGCCTCCTATCTGCAGGAGCCTGCACATTTTACATAATATGGTCAACAATGTGTGTTTTTATGGCAGTCAAGCATTTAGCTTGGTGGAGCTCTCAAATGAATGCAGCAAGTAGAGGTGACAATATAGCCCACATTTGACCCATTTTGACATGAACATATAGTGAAAATGGGAAGTACAATTACCTGTATTTCTGATAGTATGCATCCATGCAATGCCATGACCATAAAAGAGCAATGCCGTAGCGCACCACTAACTTTCACAAAATTAATCCAAGGATACTTGGACATCTTGTAAGCGCCGTGGGGTGGCTCCCAGATAGCAAAGCCCAACTGAACAAAACAAACACCCAAATCACATCTTTTGACTATTTGAAATAAAACAAGCTACTCTTCAGCTTTAATTTAAATCCTGATGGATTCTTCAGTTTCGTCAAATAAAACTTATGCTAACCAATCTTATAAAAGCATTTGGATTGGGACAACTTGGGTTATATTCAAGTAATAAAAACCATACAGGATCAGATATTGCAGAAAAGAAGATTTCGAGTGTAAGAGATACCAAAGCATCTTCCTGACTTGTAGATTCAACAGCCGATCTGTAGCCACTATAAAGGCGATCTTCATAAGCTTGGTAAGTAAGGATTTTTGAAGGAATCCTTTTATATTCAACACAATTAAGATATTGATTGATACAACCTGCAGACGCCATATAACAAATCAGATTTCGTAACAAAAAAAAAAGTATACTTTGACTTCTGAAGTCAAAAGAACTACTATTGAACTTCAATTTCATAAGAGTTCTTTGTAGTTCGGGAAAAATTTAGACACCAATTCTTCAAAATTTATTATAAAATTCCAAATTTCAAAAAAGAAAAGAAAAGAAAAAAAGTATCAACTTTGTAACAAAATTCATATGAACTTTGAATTTGAATATGAATATGTTTAACCTCAAAGAAAGCGTCTTGAATTAATTTTAAGATAGAGTAAATATCACAAAGTATTGAACCTTCCAGTGAGTTAGCAACACCATAGAAATTCTTAACCACCAAATTATGCAAATCTTCACCAGCCCAAATGGGATAAATGCCGACATTAACAAGTAGGCTGACACCAGCACCTAGTGCAATTAGCAAAAAACGACTAACAGCTGTATCTACAAACTCATTTGTGCGATATCCAGAAGCCATTATGTAACAATAAGTCAATGTGAACACTCTGAATCCATATTCATAAGCCTTCAATGTGGGGTAAAGTTTTGCAAAAGTTGCAAGTGACCCTGCAAAAGACATGTATAATCATATCGTATAATAAAACATAATAATTTTCTAAAGATAAATAATCTAGCAGCCATTAGCTGACAAATGCATTATTCCGGGTTATGTTTACTTTCACTAAACAAAAGGGTTAGAAAAAGAATAAGGTCAACACGAAACGGGCAAACAGGTCAAAAGTCATCCAAAGTGTAATGTGATGCATAAAACCACCTAAATCATTTTAGGGATTATATACATTCGGAGGCACCTAAGTATATCATTTTGTTTTTGTAGGCCACCCATATTTGAAAATGATTTTGTAGGCCACCTAAATTAGTATATTGTTCCATGTATACCAAATTCGCGTAAAAACTCATCAAAAAAATGTAAAAGGACAGATAAACCCGTGTATTTCTTAATTAACAATTTTTATATTATATCAGTTTTTTTTCAAATACAGGGTATTTGTGTCCTTTTACATTTTCCCAATGAGTTTTTAGCCGGATTTGGTATATATGGAACAACATACAAACTTGGGTGGCCTACAAAATCGTTTTCAATGGGTGGCCTACAAAAACAAAATGACATACTTGGGTGGCCTCCATTTGTATAATCCCATCATTTTATTGTAAAAAATATTCTATCATTATTAAATTAATGAAGTTTTTGTAATCATAGTTGACACATTGACTATTTATTAGACAAATAATAACTTTTTTCAAAACAGCGTTATGTTACGGGTCAACCCATTTCGACAGTTACAGAAAGTTACCCGTTTTTCCACCTCTACCACACAGTTATTGCAGGAAATGAAAGTGAGCGAGTACCTATTGTAAATATGCTAACGACAATAACAACTTCATCCCATGGCTCACCGATTTTTTCACACAAGTGAGCTACCTCAGCCATGGCAAGAGCGAGTCCACCAGCGGACAAAGTCCCCAATCCACGGTTAAATCCTTTGCTAAAGGTTGCTCCTGTGTAATATAAAAACAAATCAAATGGTTATAGTGACTTGAAGACTCTGATCAGTGATCACATAATTAGTTCATCAGATAGCTTAAAGTTGGTGATATTGGTAAAATCAACCAAGTTTTGACCACGTCAGAATTAGAAAAGAGAATTTGCAACAATAACATAAGAAAGCATTCAAAATGGGAATCAAATCATGTTCAACAGAAATTTGCATATATGCAATAAATTGAAAATTATGGTGGTTTTGGATGTCACATTGAGACACAAGGATAAGGTATAACAAGCCATCTCTCATCTACCCCACCTCACCATAACCCTCTAAACCCCAATCCATAGTCCTTACATGACAAGCAAAATTATATGCTTGTTAAGGGGTCAAATAATGAGCTTGATACTAGTTGCAACAAATTTAATTCGCATAAGCCAAAGCAAAATTACTTAGATACCCTTATTCTGTCTATAATTTCCTTGAATATTCGAATTTAACCAAATACTCAATAAAATAAAATATTCAAGCAACTATCCCCACCTCAAGTTTTATTTAATTCAACACCATCATCACTTTCAAAATCATACACTAGTTGACAGATTCATGCCACTTTCTCATTCAAAATTCACTAGGTTAACATCCATATCCCAGCCAAGAAACATGAAACAGAAAAGGGTATCAGATTTATATCATATCTCAAAAAAAGTCACTAGGCTAAAATACTGTTTTAGTCTGTCAACCCAAAACAAATCAAGATTCATGAATAAAAAAAGGGTAAATAAATAAAGATTGATAAAAAGGAATATAATAGTAGTTAACAATACTGAATCCAAATTAATATGACTATATCATTCAAAACTCACTAGGTTAACATAAACTTTCAATATTGCAACCCAAATAAATTAAGAAAAATGTAACTGAAAAAAGGTACAAAATTCATATCAATTTCACATTTAAAACTCACTAAGATAACATAAAGTTTCAATTTTGCACCCCAAAACATATCAAGAAACCTGTAACTGAAAAAAGGTATCAAATTCACACCAATTTCTCATTCAAATCTCACTAGGTTAACATAAAGTTTCAATCTTGAAACCCAAAACCAATAAAAAAATATGAAATATAAATAAAAAAAGGGTATAAAATAAAGATCAAAATAAATACTTGAAACAATAATAGTTAAGTTTACCTATACTGAATTCAAATACAACCACAACAGTAAGTATAGCCCAAACATAGTGTTCACTAATATCAGGAAAAGGTTCTTTCCAAAATATCAACAAAGAAATCAAAGCCAAAGCCAACCCCAATTTTGCAGAAAACACCACTTTTCTCGGGTCGGATCTACCCATTTGCCATGCCTTGATCACAACCCCTTTCATATTATTCCATATCCCCTCAAAAAAACCAATATCTTCAACATCATCATGTAAATAATCTGGTTGTCCTAACGATGATGATATTAGTCTCTCTGTTTCTGTTTTATTATCTAATGACCCTTGTTTGTTGCCCATTTTCTATAGGGTTTTTTAACACAAATTTTGTTGTGTAAAATGATTCATATTGATGGGTTTAAAGTATGGGATTTTGGAGAGAAGAAAAAGGGAGATGATGACATGAGATTATAGTGAGGGGTTCTTTCAAGAATATAAAGCAAAGAGTCAGCATTCCCTAAATTGACTTTTGTGTTGTGCAGAGACACATTTAATTCAGGTTTTATTTTGCCAATACTTTTTTTAAAAATAAAAGTATTCTATTGATTATGACTACTTTCTATGTTATTCATATTTTTTTATTAGTTTCATTGTAAGATAATTAATTATATTTTTAAAAAGTCATAATGGCCTTTTTACTGATTCCTGTCGACAGGTTTAGAAGCATTCAACTTATATTACTAATGAAAAATGATATATTTATTAATGATTCCTGTGGACAAGTTTAGAAGCATTCAACTTAAATTACGAATGAAAAATGAAAAATTTATTCAGTAGTAGTACTACAACTTTTTTAAGAATATGTAAAACAATAATGGGAGTTAATATTTTTATAATTCTTTTTGATAAATCTAGTATAAATGTGAATTATTTGTATGTACAGTATAATTATTTAATGTACAATTGTAGTAAATTTATCATAGTGGAAATATTGGTCACTCAAAAATAATATGGAGCACCAGTTCTAGTAGCTTAGCTGTTCAAAGTGTTTTATACTATATATAGTAATCTCTCAATGAACTGTATTTTTTATTACTTTTTTTTTTTTAGATTTCTACTTTTTTGTTGTTTGATTCTGGTTGGTGTTCCTATTTTTATATTCCATAATTTCGTTACTTCATATTTCATTTATTTTGTGTATGTATTTTTTTCTAATTTTGATGGTGAATAATGTATGTTTTCTTGTCCTTTTGTTTTTCACTAGGAAATTTCTTGTGATTATGAAATTTTGTTTTTGTATTTTATTACGAAATTTCTTTTGATTTAAGGGTTTTTTTTCCTCCCTTTTCTTCCATGTTGTCTTGCTTGTTGAGGATGACATAGTCTTTTGATCGTACATTTTTCGTACTATCTTTAGAAAGGACAATTGTGCCATGTCGATTTACATAAGTGATCCCTCTAATATCATTACTTTTCAAAGTCAAAAAATTATATATATATATATATATATATATATATATATATATATATATATATGTTTTTCTTCCTTCTATAGAAGGAAATGTTTTCTAATTTAATTTCTCAACAACGAATAAGTATAGTCATAACAAAATTGTCACGCACATCATATCTAACTACATAATTTTAACTAATGCTTACAATATTATAATTAAGATGTCTCGTAACTAATAAAGAAGTAATTTATAAATTTTTAAATGTTTAGTTAGATCACTCCCAACAATCATTTCTTCAGTTGCTTCTTTAGTTTTCAAACTCAGCGTCACGTCAGCACAACCAAAATTGATGAAAGACTGACTAAACACTGTCAACAGTCCTTTCTTCAGTTTCATTTATGGGACCCACTGACTATCAATTTAATTTTTTAACACAAATAAAATAAAACTTTCATTAAAATAAAAAATATTACATTAACTAAAACAAAAACATTACAATAATAAAAAAAACATTACAATAATTAAAAAAAACATTACGATAATTAAAATAACGAATTTAGTCGCTATCGGAGAACCCACTTTGTCGCATATCCTTTTCGAACATCATTTTGAAATCGTCTTGATACTTCTTTATTACATTTTTCCTAGTTTCTTCGAACATTGCAATTTCGTGTTGTCCCCAGTGTGACGGTATAGGCCGTTGGATAAATTTCCACTGTTTTAACACCATCTTTTGTTTATCAAACTCCATCTTTTTTAGAGTTTGTTGTTGGATTCTTGTCGATTCCAAAATGGCCTCACGGATTGCGTCACTCGAATTTCTTGAAGATGTTGCATCCGAAGAACCCGAACTTCGTTGACTTTTCCGACTTGTTTCACGACCGGGTGGATGACGAAGCTGGTCGTTTTGGAATAGCCGTTGCATATTAGTCGCAAGGTCCGCGGGGTTCGGATTATCTTCGGTTTCGTCCTCGGCTAGATTTATTGGAACGTCATCTTTTTGGAACGCGCGTTTATTGTACGTAATTCCGTGATCGGCATAGAACTTGGGGACATCTTTGACTACGTGGAACGCAACCTCGTAAATAAAGTTGCTTTCCACTTGTTGCTTGAAGTATTCTTTTGCCACCCTAATAACGTCCTCGTCTTGATACCCGCTTGGCCGAGACTCGTTGTACTTTTTGTAGATACTGATAATTTTTTTTGTATCGGTTCTAACTTTGTTCCATTTGTCGGTTAGTTGACTTTTTGTGCTTTTAACATCAACTAACGGATTGTAGTCTTCGACTATTTTGTTCCAAAATTGTGAATCGGCTTGCGAATTTCCTTCGATATGATTTTGTGAATTGTCGACCCATCGCTCGACCAGTGTTTTAACTTCATAGTCTATCCACCTAGTTTGTGCTCTCTCTTTTTTTACCCTTGACATTAACCTCGTGCTCGGCTTCGTCTTCGTATACTACGGTATTTTGGGTTTCGAGTTGTGTTTGGAAAGGAGTTTCAGGTTGTGAGTGTGAGTGTAGCCTGGATTGTGATTGAGCGTAAGCTTGGAAGTCGTATTGTGGTAGTGGTTGGTACCCGTATTGTGGTTGTTGGTAGCCGTATTGTGGTGGTTGGTAGCCGTACTGTGGGTGTGGTTGTTGGGGATACCATGTGTTTGGTGAATTGTCGGAGGTAGTTGCCGAAGATGAATTAGCTGGTGAATTGGGAATACGATATTGGGAATTTTTTTCCCGGACCGCGATTGGTTTCTAAGATCACTTCCCACATGAATCGTAAATGCATGAATGTGATGTACCAAAAAATCCGCGGTTCCTAATTCAATAAGAGAGCTCGGATAGCAATACACTGGTTGGTTCTTTGCGCCAAGTTTTGGTGGGTAGATGTTACAGATGATGAATCAATTTATTTTTCTACAGTTGTGACTTTTTCTCCGTTTTATTGGATGGAATCGCAATGAATAGTCAGTGACTTCTTAGTAAATTTTGATAGAAATAATTGTTGCTGGGGTTAGACATTTTTAGTGAATTGGAAGTGAAAGTGAAAGTGAAAGAATGATAAAGAAAAGTGTTTAATTGTATAGAATAATTGGGCGGAATGATGTATTTGATTGAGATAATGGAAGATAAACATGTGTGTGAATTGAAGTTTAGTTGTGTGTTTATTTATAGTGTATTTGGGGTTGAATAAAAAGGTTAAAAAAATAAAAAAAAAATTCAAACTAACGGATATATAACCGTTAGTTTTTTTTTTAAATCTACAACGGCTTTATTTTTTAAAAAAATTTAAAAAATCGCACGTGGGCCCCACCTCCCTTCCTTCTCCCTTCGTCGCTTCACTGAAGAACCCCAACCGACAAACGACCGACGAAACTGTGCCAACGACGTCGGTTCGCCGGCGTTTGTCGGTTCCAAACCGAAGAAGCCCGTTGGCTTCGGTCTTACAAATTAGTGTCTCTCGTAGTTAAAAAGTGATAGGAGATCTCTAGAACGATGAGGAAGTTGTTGGCATCTGCAATAAAGAAAGTGGTCAAGAAGTGGATAAGCATAAATATGTTATAACTTCAATGTTAAAAGTTACCAAAAGTTAAAAGTCGTGACAAGTACTATATTGGAGTAAAATGTGAATGGAAAGTAAGGAAAATGATAGGTAAACCTAAATTTGTATACCTTAAATCTAAATATAAAAATATGATTGGTAGATGTGAAAGATTGACTGTGTAAGATGAAAAGATAAAAAAAAAAATTAACCGATGAGAAAATTATGTCGACTTTTAGGTATATGTAATTAAACATATATAATATTAGTCGAAAAATAATCAGAAAAAAATATGATGCGACACTATATCACTTTAGTGATAAAAGTTATAGTTTACCTATAAGAAAGGCGCTTTAATTTACTCTCGCTAAAGCGAAGATTTGTAATCCTACAAAATTGTTATAACGAACTCCTTAATTAATTTTAGCAATGTTGTGGCACCCGGGTAAATATTAGCTTTACGCAAATCTAACTCTGTCATTAATGTCAAGAAGTTACACACTTTACATTAATTTAAGATTAATTTGTAGCCCTACTTTTATAAATTTATAAACCAAATAATAAAATAATGGATTATCAACATTTTTAATCAATGTCCCAAAAAGGCAAAAGTAACGGGTATTTTTTTACCAACAGCCGTACGGCCATACCCCATGGATTGAGCATGTAATCTAAATCTTGTTATTTGGAATTTGATTAATTTGGGGGAATTCAACGTATGTAAAACCCTAGAAACTTGCAGTCAGTAAAATCCTAATTTCAACTCATTCATTTTCAACAAATTAGATCAGATATGTTGCAGTGTATATTCCTCCTTTCCGATTCCGGGTATAATTCTGCAAATCATTACATTTACTAAATCTATATTTCTGTTTGTTAATCAAAGTTTCAATTTTTAAATTAATAAAATATGCAGAGAGGTGATGTTAGAGAAACAGCTGACTGGACATCGTGTTGATCGATCAATCTGTGCTTGGTTTTGGGATCAATCCATCTCTCAACCTCATTCCATCAAAGTATTTCTTCAATTATCGTTATTAATTATTTTATTTACAGACATTGTATATGTGCTTATATGTATGTATGTATTTAATTTAATATATATGTATGTATATAAGATTGAAAAAAACTCAAATTTAAGTAAGAACTAATTCGGGTCAATCATTTTTTAATACTCTTACGGTTCTTATTTATATATGAGTTCTAACCATGACTGGTGCAGATGCATATGTAAAAGGTTTAGTTTAGTAGTGATTTGTTTACTTGGTTTAAATATGTACAGATATTGCCGGTAATCGCTTCACCAACACATTACATTTTCCATATTGTACGGGAAGGGATTACATTTTTAGCCTGCACTCAAGTTGAAATGCCACCTTTGATGGGAATTGAGGTTAGTTTAATTTGCTCCTTTACCATCTATTTCAGTTGTTTGTTCATTTTTTTTTGCGTGTGTTAAATATATAGGGCCATATGATATTACGTTTGTTCAATTCCTCTGCTTCATGTGCTTGGTCTGATGGGTGATATATACTTTTGAACGAGTACCTGACATTCATATAAATGTAGATTTTCAATTACCTGAACAACTAGTTATTACCATTACATGATACAGTTGTATGCAACTGTTGATCTAGCTGTTTGGGTTGATGATTAAGATGCATGAGATTTGGAGTTGAGTCATGCATGGGTATATGAATCAAGAAAAGTCATGTAATCATGTTAATGATGCTAAAGTTGGCATCGGATGGTGCATATCTAATGAATGATTGTAATCAGCAACCTGGGAGTTCAATCAAGTGTTGTACGACTGAGAAAGCTACGAGTTATGTTATGACCTTAAGGTTACCTTCAGGAGATCTCTCATAATGGTTATCATCTACTTTCTTGTCTTATGCTTGGTCATTATCTACTTTCCCGTCTTATGCCAAGCTCTTTCTTCCAGGTCCTTGTTGATTTTTGTACAAGCCAAAAAAACCCACTTGGTTTAACCTAATGTAGATTCTTCTGCAAGCAGAAGCTACTATCATATTTGCTTTTTCCCAACATAATGCTTGTTTCTTCTATTCTGTTTGATGCATGAGAATCACTAAATTAATACGTTCTTAGATCAATGTTTGTCATTATGTATGTAGTCAGTAAGTGTTTGTCGTTTATCTACTCATTGTCCAGGGATTGTATTTGTAAACCTTTATATTAAGTTGGTGAGATGTGCTGAATGAAAAGGATGTGAACTAAGCCTTATGGCTTGAGCATCTTATACTAAAGCATAAAGGGGTTTGTGCATTTCTGCTACCACATACTGAGAGATAATCTGGACCACTATGGAATGTGTTCATTTTACCATTCTACCACTCAAAGCAACTTGTGTAGAACCTTATCCTGCCTTATGTAACAAGCCATCATGATGACATCTTACCAGTTACCAACCTTTCCACTGTTATGTAGATCTAGAATTTAATTATCTAATGTTGCTACGTGCTTGATGTTTTCTCTAGGTAATTTTTTATTTAGAAACAAAAATCAGGTAGTATATAATATTCGTCGAGGAAAAATGTACATGTTTGACTGGTCAACTTCTAGTTTCTTTGCAGAGTTGCTGATGTACTCTCAGATTATCTTGGAGGTTTAAATGAAGATGTTATAAAGGACAATTTTGTCATCGTATACGAGGTATGTGGGATTTAAGTTGTGCATTCTGAATTTGTCGGAGCATATACTGAAAATTTAATTGCTCAGTGAGTCCACTCCTAAGATGTTATTTATATGTTCATGATACCTTACATTTTTTAATGTGTTTAAAGTAACAAAGTTGACCATCCTGCATTGTAGCAAACCGTTGTATTCTCTTGCATTCTTAAACTTGTTAAGTATCACATGCTCATATTGATTTGTTTCTCGATCTAGTAATACATAATACATTCTATTAAATGACATACGGGGGACATGTAACATAAAATTTTACTTAATTGTATCCAGAGGTGAGAGGTGGCAGTTTTGGCCCATTTACTTATATATGTAGTAATTCGGGTTATGCTTTATCTCTAACGGGAGAAATAGATAAATTATATACGAAAAAGCTTAGAAACGTGTCAAAAAGGTCGAAAGTCCCCCAAAGTATATATTCAATCATAAACCTTCTGCACAATTTTATTCAAAAAGTTAGATTATTATTGAAATAATGTAAATTTTCTACTCAAGTTTGACTTTCTACCTATTTATAAAATAACTATCAATTCTGGACAAAGTGTTTCGGGCCACTCAACCCGACTTTACCCAATTTTCCGTCTTTACTTTGGATTAAATGGTTCCTCTGTTTCTTCATCGATTGAATTGAAATTTCCGTGACAAAACATTCCCATAACTAAAGGTCAATCATACATCTTGCTCCTGCTATTGTGACTTTCAGCTATTGGACGAAATGATAGACAATGGATTCCCTCTAACTACAGAGCCTAACATACTAAGGGACATGATAGCTCCTCCAAACATTGTTAGCAAAATGTTGAGTGTTGTCACCGGTAACAGTTCAAATGTGAGTGACACCCTTCCAGGTGCCACGTCATCATGTGTACCATGGAGGACAACACAACTGAAGCATGCAAACAATGATGTGTACGTCAATCTTGTTGAGGAGATGGATACAATTATAAACAGGCATGCACCTTAAAATCTTTCAAATTGAGTTATTTTTCTCACTTCTCTTGTTGTTAAGGTGGATTTAAGCATAAGTATATATGCATGGCAACCCAGCCCGACTAACCTTATGTTGACTTTCTATTGTTCAGGGACGGGGTGTTAGTGAAGTGTGAGGTATTTGGTATTGTGGAAGTGAACTCTCACCTTTCAGGCATTCCGGATTTGACTCTTTCCTTCGCAAACCCGTCCATTTTGAATGATGTGCAGTTTCATCCTTGTGTTCGATATCGACCATGGGAATCCGAACAGATACTGTCCTTTGTGCCTCCAGATGGACTGTTTAAGCTCATGAGCTACAGGTACATGGTAATATGCATTTCTTGTGGAAAATCACTCATAACCTTTGGGTATCGGAAATGAAATAGTTATGGCATGTTGGGTACGATGGAATGAGAGAAGGAATGGTCGGTTCCGTTGGAATTAACTAATTTTTTGTCTAATGGAATGGAATGTTATTCCTCCTGTTTTGTTGATTTTCATACCAAGGTCACAGGGTGGATTTTTCTTCTTTTAATACCATCATGGAATGGAATGCAATGCAAAGGTTGCATGCAATGTACTCAACTGTTGTTTAAGTAATCATCATGAACATAGATTAAAAAAATCAAAATATTAATTGTTTAACCTTTTCTCTAGAAATCACTAGAATATTTATTATTATTATTATTATTATTATAATTATTATTATTATTACTATTATTATTATTATTATTATTATTATTATTATTATTATTATTATCATACACTTATTTGAGGTTTAAATAAGCTTCCCATGTGTATAATTTGTAATATTTGTATGTTGAAAGTTCAATCACTTTTGTCGTTCATATTAGGTGACATTATACATTATCTGTGTATAAGATATAGAAAATTCATATAAAACTATTCAGTTTTTCAAGCCAACGAAACATATTGGAATTTAATAATGGTATAATACATTCCATTCCTTCATCATTCCATTCCAGCCAACCCAACAAGCCCTAAAAGGATGAAAGCTTTTCGAAAATTTGTGATTGGAGTCCATCACATTAGCAATGGTTTAGAATGACTAATTTTGGTCTACTACAGGGTGAAGAAGTTAAGGAATACTCCTATATATGTAAAGCCTCAGTTGAGTTCAGAGTCTGGAACATGTCGTCTTAGTGTGATGGTTGGAATCCGGAATGATCCTGGTAAAGCCATTGACTCAGTTGTGGTGCAATTCCAGCTCCCTCCCTGTGTTTCGTCTGCTAATCTCAATGCAAACCATGGAACAGTAAATATCCTTGCTGATAAGGTACCACTCTCATGCTGTCTTTAATCTATCTCCGTACACATGCAGTCATACACTAGCATGAATGTATGTATTGGTATCCTAGATATACGCGCATTTATACTAATTACATGCCATTGTATATATGTCATATGATACTACCGTTATATGTGACTACTGATCTTTTATAGTAGATGGAGATCAGGGGTGACCATTTTATTCCATTTACGTAATACTTACGAAAGTGTCGATTTGGGTTATGGTTTTGTGCCTAAAAGGTCAAAGGGGTAAAATTAAAAAATCAGAATAGTAAATGGGTCAAACTTAGCCCGTGTTTTTAATGCTTACAACCTTCTAAATCGTTTAATTATGGATAAGAATATCATTGTGATGATGTAGTGGTTGGAATCATATTTAACCCGTCTACTATTTACATTAAATGAACGTTGGATCAATATGGGTTGGGGTTATGAAGGGCCGAGTTATCCACTTTAAAAAATTTGTATACATAATTGACATGTTAAATATAATTAGAAAAAAATATTATATAACTAACAAATGATGTATTTATGTTGTTCTATTTTATCTTTGTGAACTGTTATTAACAAAATACAAGCCTGGATCCACCCTTTTTCATATAAATGGTGATTAGACTTGCCTCTTAAACTATTATATGTCAAGTGGTATTTCTCACCTCTGAATAGGTCTGTACATGTGTCTGATCTATGCATAAATTTAGTTTAACACTTTCTCTTGATATGGAAGACATGTAGCTGGTCTATTGGACGAATTCCAAAAGACAAATCCCCACAAATGTCAGGAACATTGGTGCTTGAAGAAGGCTTAGAAGAACTCCACGTAAAACCTACCTTTCAAGTAGGCTTCAAAATAATGGGCGTAGCTTTATCTGGCTTAAAAATAAACAAGCTCGATTTGAAGAATCTACCCACACCTGCTCACAAGGGGTTTCGAGCTCAGACGGAAGCAGGTCAATATGAAGTTAGATCATAGTTCAAATTTAATTTGTTAACAACATGTTTGACATTTGAGGTGAACCTTGTTTAATGTAAAATGTGGTTTGGTTTTTGTTGTAGTTCTGATTTTCAATTTCTGGGAAAGGATGTTTGGGTAGACAATGACTTTATAAAGGCATGTGTATAAAGTCATAAACTATGGATGAACATGGGAGGGTTGATCCGCATAAGATGATGCATAATTTTTTTAATGCTAGTCAAAGTTGTTTTTGTTTAATTTTGAGCTAAATGAAAGAAAATGTTAACCAACTTTTATCAAATACTGTATCTATTTTAGGTATTATGCTTAGCTTGAAGCTTCTATTTAAACCATCTACATTTTGGTAATATAAAGGGTGTAATTCAAAGCGTTTCTTGTATGCATTGTGGGTATGTCAAATAATCACGACGTTTGAAGTGAGTTTTAGTATGGGAAAAGTGCGATGGAATGCATTCAACTTAATATGAATGTCTATTGTCTGTATTTTACTTACGGATAGTGTTTTTAATGTATGAAACCTTTTAATTAGCTCTATTGTATGTACTTTTTGACCTGCCGAGCCCTTAACCGGTTACTAGTTGAATTTTTTTTTAAATGTATATGTGGTTTGACACGTCATAAATTATATGGGGAAAAGTGCTTTGTAATGCATTCAACTTGACCTAAATGTCTATTGTGTGTATCTTACTTTACCTGATATGAACACTACCCGTAAGTAAGATACACACAATAGACATTCAGGTCAAGTTGAATGCATTCTAAGGCACTTTTCCCTAATGAGGTGTAGTGATGATATGGCGTCTAACGTGTCATCGAAATATTGCAACCGGTGCTACATAGGTAAAATACATACAATAGAGCTAATTTACAGGTTTCATGCATTAAAAATACTACCCATAAGTAAGATACACACAATAAACATTCAAGTCAAGTTGAATGCATTCCACCGCACTTTTCCCTTTTATTAGTAACCTATGATTAGGGCATCATCTCCTAATGCACAAAATGAAAAATGTAGAATGATCTGAAGTTGGTACGGAAGATTTTAAAAAAATTTGGCGATGGTTATTTTATAGATTTTGGAATGTGAATTATGAATGAAATCAAATAAAGTTGTTCGTTATGGAGGAATGAATTTAAGACATAGGATTGAATACCAAGATGGGTTTTTAGATACCCATTAATTAGTTTTGGTGTGTCATTACTCATTACCATTGCTTTATTGACCACCAACAATAACATCACCAATTTAATGCCGAAAAGTCAAAGGGTCAGACAAAGGATACGTAGCTAATTCTTGATTGCATGCCACTTTCTTTCATTTCTTCATATTTACAACGCAATCACTTTCGGAGATTTGCGTATCTAATTAGTAATTAGCACAAAACCCTCTTTTTTATTGTGTGAGAATTTCAATGGCGTCTTCATCTTCATCTTCTGTAACAACAAAAGGATGGACTTATGATGTATTCCTAAGCTTCAGAGGTGAAGACACACGAGAGACTTTTGTAGATCATCTTTATGGAAATCTATATAATGCTTGGAGGAGGGAAACCCATCTCTCGAGAACTTGTAAAAGCCATCGAGGAATCAAGGTTTGCGGTGGTTGTGTTCTCTAAAAATTATGCAAACTCATCATGGTGTTTGGAAGAGCTTGCCAAAATCATGGAATGCATGGACTGAATGGGACAGAAGGTAATACCGGTGTTCTACCATGTCGATCCGTCCGATGTGCATGGACAGAAGAGAGACTTTGCTACTGCCTTTCAAAAACACGAGGAAACATTTAATGGGGAGATGGATAAGGTGATCAAGTGGAGGAAAGCTTTAACTGCAGCTGCCAATTTATCTGGACATCATTTCTCGCCAACTACTGGGTAATTACTTTCGTGTTTGTCTTTGTCGTTCTGTAATTTTATAAAAAAAAATATATGTAAAATATTTGTTACATAAAAGGTATGTATATTTTTTACTAGTAGTTAATATAAAAAAGTTCTTGTTACATGTATAGGGGTGAATATGCATTTATAAACAAGATCGTTCAACATATATCTGGTGATATACAACCTCGTGCTATGGAGAACAATCTAATTGATATGGAGTCTCGTGTACATGCATTAAATTTGTTAGTGAATACAGAAGCAATGGAAGAGGTCCGCATTGTAGGGATTTGTGGAATGGGAGGGATTGGTAAGACGACTATTGCCCGAACAACGTTTAGAAGAATTGCTTATGTGTTTGAAGGTAGTAGCTTCGTAAATGACGTCAGACAAAAAGATACATGCAGCTTACAAAAGAAGATTCTAACAAATATTCTAGGTGGCAATCATGAGATTCATGATTGTGAGGATGGAGCAAGCATGATACAAGAAAGATTTTGCAAGAAGAAGGTCCTTATTGTTCTTGATGATGTGGATCACGACGAGCAGTTAGAGTTCCTAGCGGCAAAACATGAGTGGTTTAGTCCAGGAAGTAGAATCACTATAACTACCAGAGACGAGCATTTGTTATCAAATGCAGATGCCAAATACAAACCTGATCTGTTAAGTAAGGATCAAGCTGTTCAACTCTTCAGTACACATGCTTTTGGGAAGAATAATTGCATTCCAGATGGGTACAAGGATCTCTCTTTTCGTGCAATACGCTATACTGACCGTCTTCCTCTAGCCTTGAAAGTTTTAGGCTCCTTCTTGCGTGGAAGACAAGCTGACGTGTGGGATAGTGCTTTAGATAGATTGGCTAAAACACTTGATAAGAAGATTTTTGAGACACTGAAGTTAAGTTTTGATGGGTTGGAAGAGTCTGAGAAAAAGATATTCCTAGACATTGCATGTCTTTATAAAGGGAGTGATGTTAGATATGTTACTACAGTATTGGATAGCTTGGGTTCTAACGCGGAGATAGGTATTAAAGTTCTTATAGATAAATCTCTTATAACCGTTAGAGGAAAAAGGATAGGTATGCATGATCTGATACAAGAAATGGGTTGGGAAATAGTCTGTGTGAGTTTCCCTAATAGCAGGGTATGGCTAGCTGATACACTCTATGATCTATTAAAGAAAAAGAGGGTAACAAACTTTCGAGGTTGTTGTTGGGGGAAAAAGAGGCTATGGCAACCTGATAAGGTAGAAGCAATTGAAGCTATCAAATACTACTATGGTAATCCACGACAGAGATTAAATTTAAGTGCTGATGTTTTTGAATGCATGGAGAATCTTCGGCTGCTTGATGTTGATAATTACTTCACTTCATATCAACCTACATTTCTCCCTGATGGGTTACAGTACCTTCGTTGGGATGAATACCCATTCTCTTCTTTGTCAGTAGCACACACGCATAATCTTGTTCGGCTTGAAATGGAGAGGGGTAAGATAGAACATATATGGAAGGGCAAACAGGTATTTGGTTTATTTTAATAGATAAATTTGCATCAGATATTTATTCGTATGCTATTTGGAGTTACCTTGATTATCGTATTGTAACCCTGTTGACAGATGATGCCGAAATTGAAATTCATACACCTTAAAGATTGTGAAAGTCTAACAAGGTTTCCAGATGTCTCGGGAGCCCCAAACATTGAGAGGTTGGTGTTGTCTGGTTGTACAGAATTGGTGGAGGTTCATAAGTCTCTTGGTGATCTCAAAAGGCTTGTTTACTTGGACACGAGTTATTGTTGGATTCTCAAGCATCTCCCATCCAGGTTTGAGATGGAATCCTTGGAGACTCTAATTATCATGAATTGCAATAGTCTTAAAAGATTACCCGAATTTGCCCCATGTATGGTTAAACTGTCTCATATAGATTTTCATGATTGTGATGGTATAGAAGAACTACCATTGTCAATTAGGTACCTCTCAAATCTTAGCTTTTTGAATCTCAGCAGATGTTTGAGTCTCAAGAACCTTCCAAAATCTATTTGTGAGCTTAAGTGTCTCAAGAGCCTTCTTCTTGCTAAATGTCGGGATCTGCAGAAATTGCCAGATGAAATTGGAAGCACTAACAAATTAAAAGAGCTTCAGCTAAGAGGGACTGTGGTACCAATTAACTTTTATGCTTTGACAAATTTTTACGGACTTTCTTCCTTGGAAGAATTAGATCTAAGTGGCAAATCTAAATTAATCCAATTACCTGCAAGCATCTCTCACCTATCGCGTCTTAAGCACCTACAGTTGATTCGTTGCTACAAACTTCAAAAGTTGCATGGGCTCCCATCAGGAATAGAGGTATTGGATGCAAGCTATTGCAAGTTACTTCAGAACATTAAAGATATATCAAAAAAGCATGGGTCCTTGTATAAGATAAATCTCTTTGATTGCAAGTTACTCAAGTACGAAGAGAATGGAGATTTATCAGAAGAGAAAGAAAAATACCTTATTAAGATGTTGGAGCAATCTCTCCTTAAGGTGACTAATCTCTTTTCCCTCTAAATATATTACTTATGAATTCGACCGACGACATCCTGAGTATACCTGACCCAAATCAGATATGCGCGCTACAACATTTTGTATATTCATCAGTTTGATGCTCATGTAACCATTTAAGTTTGATTATCAATTGTAATTTGAATACAGAAACGGGCAGCCGTAGATGGTTGTTTGAGTATCTTTATTCCTGGAAGCAACATTCCAGTCTGGTTTAAACATCAACAAGATGGGTGTGCAATAACATTAAAGTTACCTCCCAAATGGCAAACAAAAATAATGGGGTTTGCAATATGTGGTGTGTTTGTGACGGAAAATAATATTCCTCGAATCATATTCCGATTTAAAAATGATGGAATGTTTGTTCCTGAAATCACGGAGGTTGATTGTATTTATCCTTATGGAAGAGCTGAGAATATATGGATTGGTTATATACCATTCAGTTTGTTTAAGCAGAAACGTTTTGATGATTGTTTGGATGATTACGATGATTCTTATGAAGTTGAAGATGAAGGTGAAGATTGGTCTCACATGATTGAAGGTAATGTTACCATTAGTCTTTCAACGTTTACTCATGTGCTGTAAGATGTGGGGGGTATGTAGTGTATGAAGAAGAAGATGTGGAATCAATCCAACTAATCAATCCTCCATCTCTCTCTCCTTATTATTGGAACTGGACGATTGCTCGTTACTCTCAATCTAATAATACGTACGTAGCTACTTAGATTCAATCATGTCTTTCTTCTAACTTTGATTCTATCTCTATATATATATATGAGATTTTGTTTACTGTAACCTGCTTCACTATAATTTCCCTTGTTTATAATAAAATTTTACGTTCAGTTTTATGATGAATACATTGGCTTGAGTCATTCATATGATGTCAATATTAGTTGAGTAATCATATGTTTATGTAAAACCTGAATCATGAGAAATTGGAGCGTAGAGGTGTTTGATAAAAATGCTTCAGTCAGCTGTTTTTATCTAAAGCTGTTTCACCTTGTTTCAATGGATCTTCCCAATCTTTAATCATCTTGTTGGTTACTCCAGGAATACAATTTTCGAGTACTTTGACTGTCTCCTACCTCATACAATTGCCTTCACCTTGGTATTAGCACACAGCCTCGCTGACATTAGCCAAATAACCGTCAACTAGACACTGGTGCAGTGTCGCTAGTGAAATTGGATGGTATCACCGTCCAGGAGCGGTTCAAGGTCGTTAAGGGCCTAAAGCGAATCTAAAATATGAGGTCTTACCGATTCGATAAAACTAACTATTTTTCTACCTTTATATATGCATGTTCAATAAAATTTGTTCGGTACAATAACTAATTAAATATGGTCTCGTAAAAAGAAAACTAAAAAAATATAGTGTCATTTTAAAGAAGATGAATTTCAATATTACTTATATAATATAAAGTTTTGAAAGGAGATCGAATTATCGACTAATTGTAGACTTAGGGATTTACGTTTTTTGCTCTTAATTTGTATTAAGGTTTTGTCAAAGTTTTTAGATAAATTAACATGTCATTCCACAAATTTTAGGTGGTCTTCAACTAGTAATTAAGAAGAAAAAAAAAACAACTTATGTCACTCCCACACTATTAGTACTTGTTAATTGTTACCCTTTTCAACATAATAGTCCTCTTATAAACTTCACCAAGTATAAAACAATAACTAGGAAATTCGAATATAAAATCTTGTAAATTTTTGTAAGAATAGAGGAACCAATAGGAATACGTCACGTGTCACAAAACACACTTCCCCACATTTTTAAAAATTAAATATCTCAAAAATGGCTCAATGAAAAATTATAAAAATTGCACCATGAGAATCATCATTTTTTCTCTTCGATTAGATATCTCACATAATATACTTTCGACGACTTTTTTTTATGATTGCACAATATTAGTAACACAAGGGGTAATCGTTACCTGCTGGTATCACATGTGTTACCTGCTGATATCACATGTGTTAACTGCTGGTAACACATGTATTACTCGTTTACAAAACCCAATGAAAATGAAAAAAAAAAGTTGTCGAAAGTATACCTTGTGAGATCTCTAATTGAATAGAAAAAAACGCTGATTTTTATGGTGCAATTTTTATGATTTTTTGACTTACCGTTTGGGAGATATTTAATTTTTAAAAACGTGGGGAAAGTGAGTTTTGTGACACGTGATGCGTTCTTTCAACCTCGTTCATAGACTACATTTATAAGTTTAACTATGTAAATAAAAGTTTATTGTTGGGAAGAGTAGGTAAATTACGGAGTAACTAAAGTTCAAAACAGGACCAAAACGGCATTTAATGGAATCTTGCGAGGCTTCTACATCGTCATCAACTTCTAAACCGTCAACACGAGGGTGGATGTATGATGTGTTTCTAAGCTTCAGAGGTGAAGACACTCGAAACAATTTCATAGATCATCTTTATGGAAATCTAGTTCAAAAAGGAATACGTGCCTTCAAAGATGATGAGATGCTTGGCGGAGGGAAACCTATCTCACCAGAACTTGAAAAGGCCATAGAGGAATCGCGGGTTGCTGTTGTTGTATTCTCCAAAAATTATGCAAACTCGTCATGGTGTTTGGAAGAGCTGGAAAAAATCATTGAGTGCCATGATCAGATGGGACAGAAGGTGATACCGGTGTTTTACCATATCGATCCATCCGATGTTCGTGGTCAGAAACGAGAGTTTGCTTTCGCTTTTCAACAGCACGACGAAAAGTTTAGTAAGGAGGTGGATAAAGTGATCAGATGGAGGAGATCTTTAAACACAGCCGCCAATTTATCTGGCTATCATATCTCGGCACTCAGTGGGTTAGTTCACTTTACTATTGCCTGACCATTTTAAATACACGAATAGGTACAATAAGATGATTAATATGTTTATTGATCAAAACACAATTTAATTTGCGACATTTAATTGAAAATTAGCTCCAGGGAAAATATATTCTGACTTTGAAATCGGGCAGATTTGTACAGATAACACATCCGAATTCGGTATGCTTGTGACTAATCAGACAAATATGTGCATATAACACATCCGAATTCCGTATGCTTGTGACTGATCGACTATTATATCTTATACTTAAAGTCATATACATCAAGTTCTCAATCAAGATCGGATATGTTATCTTGGAAAATCCATAACGTAGATAATCATTCTTCAATTTTAAAGTGTCTTTTTTATCACTTCTTATTTTGTCATAGTCAAGAACTTCAACTGAAATCTTAATTTGTACAATGAAAAAGCCCAAAGGTCATCCAAAATTTGTCACTATTTAAGAGGTTACCATTCGGGTTGACTTGCTAACAATCTTCTTGTATCTACAGCGGTGAATATGCAATTATCAACAAGATTGTTGAGGAAATCTTACGCGATATACAACCTATTGGTAGGGAGGAAAATTTAATTGGTATACAGTCTCATATGGATGCTTTAAATTCGTTATTGATCATAGAAGCAACAGAAGAGGTCCGCATGATAGGAATACTTGGAATGGGAGGGATTGGTAAGACAACAATTGCCCAAGCATTGTTTAAACGAATTTCTTATAAGTTTCACGGTAGTAGCTTCGTTAAGGACGTTAGACAAAATAGTGCTAGTGATAAAGATATATGCGCTTTACAGGAAAGGATTCTAAATGATATTCTAGGGGCGTGTCATGGGTTTAGCATTCTGGATCCTGAGTACGGAGCTGACATGATACAAGAAAGATTTTGCAATAAAAAGGTTCTTCTTATTCTAGATGATGTGAAAGATGTGAAGCAAATAGAGTTCTTAGCAGGGACACATGAGTGGTTTGGTCCAGGAAGCAGAATCATTATAACAACCAGAGACGAGCATTTATTATCAGATGCAAATGACATTTACAAACCCGCTCTTTTACGAATTGACCAAGCTGTCGAGCTCTTCAGTAGGCATGCTTTCCGGAAAAAGAACCCTCCAAATGAATTCACGGAGCTTTCAGATCGTGCAATACGCTACACTGGTCGTCTTCCTCTGGCCTTGAAAGTTCTAGGCTCCTTCCGTGGAAGAAAAGCAGGTGTGTGGGAAAGTGCTTTAGATAGGCTAGCCAAAATACCAGATAGTGAGATTTTTGAGAAACTGAAACTTAGTTTTGATGATCTAAATGTTTTTGAGCAAAAAATATTCCTAGATGTTGCATGTTTCTTCAAAGGCAAAGAAGTAAAACACGTGACTAGGATACTTGAAAGCTTTGGTTTTGACGCAGTGATAGGGATTAGCGTTCTTATTGAAAAATGTCTTGTGACCGTTTCAAAAGAAAAGCTCGGCATGCATGATCTCATTCAATATATGGGTTGGCAAATTGTTCGTGAGAGTGCCCCAAATAGCAGGCTATGGCAACTCAAAGAAATCCGTGAGTTCATAAACAAAAACAGGGTAATAAAACTTTCTTTTACTTGGTTAAAAGATAACCTATATTATGAAAAAAGTTTTATAATGACTACAGTTTGATATAAGTTTGATTATTTGTACAGCAACTAGAAGCCATTGAAGCCATTGTGGAACCATGGTCAGGCCAGAAGGTCGGTTTAAGTGCTGATATGTTTGAAAGTATGAAGAATCTACGGCTACTTCATGTTTACCTTGATTTCACTTCCGGTGAACCTACCATTTTCCCTGATGAATTGCGATGGCTATATTGGAATCAATACCCATATTATTCTCTTCGAGTAGCAGACATGCCTAAGCTTGTTGGGCTTGAAATGTACTACAGCAAAATTGGATATTTATGGAAGGGAAAAACGGTATATATATATATATATATATATATATATATATATATATATATATATATATATATATATATATATATTAGATCAAACAATACTCCATACATCTTAGCAACACAATTAAGTGATGATATACCTAACAACAAATTTTCATTCGTATTCAATTTTGAGAAACCTTGATTAATTTTCCTTATTTAATTTCTGTTTTTGTTATCAGAATATGCTGAACTTGAAATTCATTCATCTTGAAGCTTGCTGCACTCTAAGAAGGTTTCCAGATCTGTCAGGGGCACCAAATATTGAAGGGTTAATTCTGACAAAATGTGATATGTTGGTGGATGTTGATGAGTCTCTTGGATTTCTGAAAAGGCTTGTTTACTTAGACCTGAGTTGTTGCCGGAATCTTAGGTGTCTCCCATCCAGGATGGAGATGACATCTTTGGAGACCCTAACTCTCTTCGAATGTACATCTCTTGAAAGACTCCCAGAATTCTCCGAATGTATGGATAAACTATCTCGTATAGATCTACACTTGTGTAGAAGATTAAAGGAACTGCCATTATCCATTAAATATCTGTCTAATCTAAGTGTTTTGAACCTCCGTTCATGTGGGAGTCTTAAGAGCATTCCAAATTCTCTCTGTGAGGTAAAGTGTCTCAAGAGCCTCTATCTTGATGATTGTTGGAGACTACTGAAATTGCCAGATGAGTTGGAAGTAGAAGAGCTTCACTTACGAAGCACAAAGTCCTTCAATTTTTGTAATTTGACAAATCTGTGCTTCTTGAAGAAGTTAGATCTCAGTGGGAATCCAATTAGAGAAGAAGACTTCCCTAAAAAGTTTTATGAATTTTCGGCCTTGGAAGAATTACATCTGACTGGGAACGAGGAATTAATCAAATTACCTGCAAGCATTTCCCACCTTTCTCGTCTTAAACACCTAGACTTGAAAAGGTGTAGCCGACTTCAAACTTTGAATGGGCTCCCATCAGGTATACAAGTATTGGAGGCAGATGATTGCATTTCACTGGAAAAGATTGAAGATTTATCAGAAGTTCATGAGTGCTTGTATAAGATATCGCTGGTTGGCTGCCAAAAACTCTTAAAGGATGAAGAGAATAAAAAAATTCTTGACAACCTATTAAAGCAGTCTTTCCTTCAGGTGCTGAATTTCTATTTATCTTAATTATCCTAATAATTATCGTAATATATGGACTTATGTTTGCTGTATTTTATTCTTGAATACAGAAAGCAGCAGATGTAGACTGCTGTATAAATATCGGTATTCCTGGAAGCAAGATTCCAAGTTGGTTTAAAGAGCAACAGCCAGGGAGTAAAATAGCATTGAAGTTACCTCCCAAATGGCAAACCCAAATCAAGGGGTTTGCTATATGTGGGTCTTCCATAGGAGGTTTTTCTCCTGAGATGTTCTTCAGATTTGAAAATGATGAAACGTTTGTTTCAAAAGACAAGAACGAGAATGAGAATGAGAACGAGAACGAGAACAAAAATCTGTGGATTTGCTATGTACCATTCAGTTTCTTTATGAAGATGACGTATGATGATAATGATGATTTTAAACATGACGATTGGTCTCATATCATAGAAGGTAATCTTCTCACTGAAGTATCATTGAGATATACAAGAGTTGCAAGATGCGGAGCACGAGTTGTGTACAAAGAAGATGTGGAATCTATCCAACAAACTAAACCTCCATCTATCTCTTCTTCTGCTTATTATTGGAACTGGAACCTTACAAATTGGTCCACCAATTCTATCAATTGTAAGTGATAACTGTAGGTGTATTCCCTAGCAAGTATTGATCAGAAACATAGGTTTGACCCTTAATTTCTATAATACATTTTGTGATTAGAAGACATGCAAAAAATGTATGAGGACGTTCAAGGGAAGACTGTAATTAGTTTTCGTTGATTTAATATATATATAAGAATTTAGTATGCTCGTTCACTTAAACGAGTCATTTTCGTTTTTTTTGTGTGTGTGTGTGAGAGAGATTGTATATCTGGTTTTCTTAAGTAGTAGATGGAATGTGGTAGATTGTTTAGAGTCAATGGTTTACAAGTGGTTCTATGGATTTAGATTCAACAATTAAAAGATTTGCATAGGAAACGTATTACATGGACCCTTGGCCTAACTAAAAGATGTAAACTAACTGAATGGAGACTGTTATAAAACTGATGGTTTGTTACAGTTATTATTCTTTTAAAGCTTACCTCAAGTTGAGATGCTTGTACAGAAATCATAATGTGTAGGTGCTCTTGTCCGTGCTGAAAGAGTTCCGTTAACCATAATTATCCACCATCAGAAAGATCAGGAAAATCACGTAAGGTGGTTCAGCTTTACATAAAACATCTCATTGCAGCATTTCGTCAAACACCTCCAATGCATCTCATAAAAAACAGGTTTTCCAAAGTCACCTGATTACTCAACTATTGTCATCATATAAGAGACTCGATCCAATGTAATTATCATGAAACTGAAAATAGAATTTCATAATAAGTGAATAATAGGAAGAATATGGGTTCTCCGTTTTATGGAACATCTCATTTATCAGAAGATCATAAGTGATTGTATAACATATTAGGTTATAAACCCGTGATTACGCGGGCTTTCTAAAAGGGTTTTGTACTTTAAATATAAGTAAATTAATATGTAGCCGATAGTTACTTAAGCATTAATAATGTTAAGTATTCAATGGTTCTTGGGATAGATATATAAATATACGGTTATAATAATTAAATTAAATTGTGCATTTCACATAAAACTATATTTCGTTTATTTGAATGTTAAACCCGTAAATACACATGCATTTCGCATAAAACTATATTTCGTTTATTTGAATGTTAAATCTGCGAATACATACGGATATCGAATAAAAGTATTTTTCATAAACCCCCGTGATTCGTTTATTTGAATGTTAAACCTGTGAATACATACGGATATTGAATAAAAGTATTTATCATAAACTCGTATATACACACATATTGTTAAATGTGACTTTTAGTTGTATTAATGTGCACAAATCGGTCATTATGTTAATTAATTAATTAATTAATTTAATAAATTAAAAGTCAGAGTAATTTTAATAGGAATCTTTGAAACTACCTCCTCAATGTTTGTTAATTCAACTTCTCAAAAAATATATTTATTTATTTATTTTACTTAGATAGATTATTTATTTATTCAAAAAGAGAAATTTTAGGTGAATAAATGTATTTGATTGGTTACTTGAAAGTGTGATGAAATTAAAACATTTGATTGGTCAATAGAACTTAATTTTAAATAAAATTATAGGTAGCAATGTTTTTTTTATTAATATTTAGATTATATTTAGATTAGATTTATTTATTTATTTATTAGATTGTTTAACATTTACATTTGTTTTTATATAAAAAATTAACTATTACTCTATTAAAAAATGATGGGTCACTAAACGATTATAGATATCAAAATATCAAAAACTTACGAAGTGAGGTTTGAAAAAACAGAGTAAATCCTTTTATGAGAAAAAAGTAATCAAAAAGAGTAGTATTAGAGTTATTATAAAAGACTACTTGTCTTTTTGATATACGTACGTAGCAAATGCGGGATTATTTTATAATCTTTAATATAATATTAAAAATAATTAATGTATTAAAATAATTAATGAACTAAATATTGAATTCTGATCCGTTAATTGGACTTCAATTTTAAAATTGGATGTCACGAGTCCGCTTCCTACAGTATATTTATTTATAAGATCACTGGTTGGCTGCCAAAAACTCTCAACGGATGAAAAAAAATGAAACATATCCTGGCAATTTGTTGAAGCAGTCTTTCCTTCGGGTGGCAAATTTCTATCATCTTATCCTAATTATTATCTTAATAATTAATATATGGACTTATGTTTGCTGTATTTTACGGTTGTATACAAAAATCAGCTGCTGTAGAATGTGGTATGAGTATCGGACATCATAAATCATTATTATATTTTTTAAATAATCATATTATTATAAAATAAAATTTAAATAAAATACTATATTAAATATTGAATTCATATAGTCCTTATAATTTAATTTAATATTTATATATAATATATATATATATATATATATATATATTAAATTAAATAATAATTAATATTGATATTAATTTTAGATTTATTCTATCCGTTTTCATCCTTCCTTACCCTTAATCAATAAATATTAAATATAAAATAAAAATTCCACTTAAAAATATTTCTCTAAAATTAGCCCAATTTTTTTTAACATTGTCATCTTCAGAATTAGCTTAATCAATAAAGTATTAATATTTATATATTAAAAAGATAATCACTAAAATCTTATAATGAAAAAATCTTACACATACAACATCTAATTCGTTATTTATAATTAAAATCCTTACCATATACAATTTTTAACATGTTATGTCGTTCTTTTGTTATTTTTTCGTACAAAATAATAGAAATTTATACATACATTATCTATGTAATTATAAAAACTAAATAGGCATTTTGATGTATCGTGTGTATACACGGGTTTGAAGGATAGTAGGAAAAAATAAAAGATGAAATTAATATCGTGAGGATTTTGCAATGGAGTTGAATTCAAATGAAATTCTTATTAGACTCTAAAACTTACACTACATGTGAGGCTATATATTGACCCATTCAGAAGGAGACAAAGAAAAAAAAAAGAATGACCAAAAAAATAGGTTATCGTCTTGCGCATAATACTCTTGGTGATCCGTACATAGAACTACAAACAATATGTAAGTACTTTTATCACTCTTTGTGAAAATAGGTCGTTACTAAATATGTTTTCACCTCGATCGAAAATCGGTATTTAATCTTGTTAACGAGGCTTATAATCATTTGGTATGTGTCAATGAAGGATACTTTTCTTGTGGTTGATGTTTGTGGTTCATAGTTTAATCATGGTTGCTAGCTTGTTATCCTGATAAAATATTAATAATTTAGTAACTTCTCTTGAAATAACTAAGTAAATTGAAAATCAAGATAAAAATAAATATATAATGTAATTTTTTTATATTATATAAAAAGAGATATGATTCTGAAAATATCCATTTATTGAAACACAAAATAATAGTCGTAATATTTATTACAAGTGTAATTATAATTTATAATAATAACTAATAATAATTATTATTATTAATAATAATAGTAATAATAATAAGATAATAATACTTAATAATAATAATAATAATAATAATAATAATAATAATCTATCTATTCTATATATATATATATATATATATATATATATATATATATATATATATATATATATATATATATATATAAACCTATAAAAGAATCTCCCCCTTAATTATTCAATAAACTTAAGATCAAAACAGGCATCATATCTCCTTTTAATTGTGTAAATGCCTTTCCCAATCCTCAAATCTTCTTGAAGAAGAATCATCTTCTCAAAGGCTATCAAAAAATCAGGAACATAATCGATCAAATTTCGAATACCTCAAAATAAACCTTCCGGTATGCAGACGATTTTGGAGCCAATTAGAAGATCTCTCAACTGTTTCTTCGATTTACTTGGTGATGGTAGTATGATAATTTCTTATTTGAATTTGTATCTGGGTTTTTCGTTTGCAATATAATTGTGGATGAAAGATGGATTCATCTGAATTTGTATCTAGGATTTTTGTTTACAGTTCGAAATATAGATGATACTTTCTACTTCCGATTGATCCATTTTAGAACTCTAATTATTCTTTTGTTTATTTTATCAACAATCAAAATTTAATATGTTTTAAACACACTCTAGCGTGGACTCATGGGGACTGTTGTTGATGCTGTAAATAAGGTAGCAATATTAGCATTATTGCTCTATTCTTGATCTTTGAATAATTATTGTTTGCCAACCAAATTAAATATGTGTATTTGATTTTAGGAAGGAACCGTGAGTGCTCTTAGTATAAAGAAGCCCAAAGTTGTGTTCCTACTAGGTGAGGATTTTGATTCACAGTTTATACATTTATGTAAACATGTTTACAAAAATAAAGTTAGTAATTACTAAGCTCTTCTTGAATCCCATGAAACTGTCAATATTTTATTGGAAATGTGTAAAAAAGCATCTTAGCAATTTACAGAATTAAAAGGGAACATGCTTCTTACTGTTACTTATGTTATATTGAGCAGGAGGCCTGGGCAGTGGCAATGGCACACAATGTGCAAATATTGTGGAACACTTTGGGTATACCCATCTCAGTGCCGGAGATCTTCTCCGGGCAGAAATAAAAACCGGTTCTGAAAACGGGTATGTTTTCTTTTGACTCATTTGAATACTGGAATCCCCTTAGAATTGTAGGATTTCTTCTTTTAGATCTCGAAGCTGCATGCTTTGCTTCGCGGAGATTAGATTTTTCCAAATACTTTTGTTATAAATATTGGTTTGAAACAATTGTAGTTTACAGATCTAAGAAGGAATAATTGTCTTGGTATCTTTCTAATTGTTATTTTGTTGATAATTATAGGACCATGAATCAAAACATGATTTAAGAAGGAATAATTGTTCCTTCTGAAGTAACAATCAAGCTTGAAAAAGCAATTATGGAAATTGAGAATGACAAATTTCTTATTGATGGGTTTCCTCGTAACGAGGAAAATCGTGCAGCCTTTCAGTCAGTTGTGAGTTCTGTATTCTAAATTTTCATAAAACTGTCTTTTATTAGATATTAACATCCGGCGGAAATTTAAATCTTTTTTCCTTTATACAGACTGGAATTGTACCCGAGTTTGTTCTTTTCTTTGATTGTTCTGAGGAAGAGATGGAGAAGCGCCTCTTGAGCCGCAACCAGGTTCGATATATGCATTATGTAATCACTTTTTTAGATAATTACAAAAAAGACAAACCAACTATCAACCATTCTTCAATTTGGCAAATAAAAGTGGATGTTCGATTTTGACAAGTATTTTGTTTATAACAATAACTATGTGAACCCCATCTTAACTTGTTACCCTACCCACCCATTTTGTCACCTCAAGCAACTTTGAATGGCATTTACTTTTTAAAATGTTAGTACCACTTAGGCTAACCACTTGGTGTTGATGTATTTTTTTACCAGGATTGTGCGGTAGGCTTATTATTAGCACTGCTTCCGATCCTGGGTGGTACTTCTGGAATTTTTGAAGGCATGTTATCTATGACAAAGACGTAAGTGAATTAACCCACACATGAAGAATTGCTTCTTCTGCTAATGTAGTAAACATATGCAACTTATCCGTTACTCTGATGTTATTTAGTCTCGTATCTTCCATTATACATGACCTTATAACTCATGTTATCAGGTTGGTGACTTTGGTTACGTTCTTGGTTGTTTTGTTGGTATTCTCCTTGACTTGTATACCTTGGTTTTTTAATCTTATGATAAGCCTATCATCACAGGTATTCAGTTTACCCCTAGGGCAACTTTGACCCATTTACATAAGAATGTGTCGAATTATAGTTTACCCCTAACGGGTCAAATGGGTGCAATAAAAAGTAGTTAAAACTTTTTAAATAAAGTGACTTGGAGGCTTTATGTACTAAAAATACACTTTGAGTGACTTTCAACCCATTTGACACATTTCATCCTTCTGGATTGAAAGCTACTCAGAGTACTTAAAACATGAAATGTGTCCAATAGATCGAAAGTCACTCGACGTGTACTTTTACTGCACAAAGCCTCCAAGTCACTTTATCTAAAAAGTTTATAATGTAATATTTGTTATCATATTCGACACACAAGTATTTTGTAGAAAATATTATAATTTGTTACAAGAAAGTTCCGGGTCAACCTAAACTGGTCCAATTTGATCATACCAAAAAAGTATCAACTTTGACCTGTTTCCCGACCTGTCCATATTGACCTGATACATTATTGAGAATAACTATAAGAATGCTATGTGCTGATTGTGATAAATTAATTTAATGATTTCAGTGTAGTGACAAGTTGGGTCTAAGCCTTGAGTTGGGTAGCTTTGCTGCTGGAGTGATGATATCAACGACTGATCTTGCTCAGCATACACTTGAACAAGTAAGATTAACCTAAGGATGGGCCTAACAACAATTATCTTTGTTTTTTTTGTTGTTTTCATATCTATTCCAGCTCTTAATTGATATTCTAATTTTCTTTCAAATGAATTTTATTTCACTATATTTATTACTGGATCTGGCATACTTTATAGTGAACTCAATAATTAAGAGTGTACACAATTTTGATTAAATGTGGATCTCAATTTGTTTCAGGTGGAACCCATTCGCAATTTCTTTGCTGCTCTTTTTCTTGCGAGCATTGGGATGCTTATTCACGTTCAATTTCTATGGAACCACATTGATATCTTACGAGCAGCGGTTATACCGGTAGATGTAATAAAGACTTTTGTAGTTGCCACTGTAGTCAAAGGATTTGGATACACTAACAAGACTGCTCTACTTGTAAGGGTTTATGCTGCTTCTTGTCTACGTCCTCCTATGGATTCGTTACTTTCAACTTTGTATTTTTATTTAGCTTTATTGACAAATGAGCCTTAGTTAATAACTTGATGTAGGTCGGGATGTCCCTATGCCCAGATCGGGGAATTTGCATTTATCCTTTTAAGCCGTGCCTCTAATCTTCATCTAATTGAGGTAATATTTCAACTTAAGTACTTATTTTCTTCCATAATGTAAGCTATGTGTCAGAACACATTCTCCGTACCCAAAATTACCCGATGTGGTAGTTTCGATCCATTTACTTACTAATGGGTAGATTTGGGAGTGGGTCAAATGAAAAATTCAAGTGAAGGAGAATGGGTTATAAGTTGCCCAAATTGGCAAAGTGTTTGCCAGGTCAAGGCGTCCCATTTCAACCTATTCTAAGAATTGACCCGTTTCAACCCATTACCCAACCTGTCCGACTCGGGTCGACTCAAACTAAAGATTGCCTGCTTGACCTAAATCAACCTAATCCCCCACTTCCATCTCTTTTGTGTTACTTGATGTTGAGAGTTTCTTCATGCGAATTCGTCTGGTGAGCTCCTCATGTGAGATGTGATTAGATTACAGAAAAAATTAAAAATTTTTGTGTAACTTTGAAGTTTAAAAAAGTTGTTTGTTTGACCATAGAACAAAATATACTTATACTATTATTGTGCTGCTTAATTGGTGCAGCTTCTAACTTTTTTGTACATTTTTGTTGGCTTGGACAAGCTTAGATCTTAAAGGACTGAAAACAACTCACGTATCAGGACGGAAAACACTCTCATTTCATGGCAGTTAGTAATATTTTACCAGTTTCTTGGGGGATATAATTGGTGTTTAAATGTATATATGGTAGGCTGTTTTCAAACAATTTGCGGGTGGACTTGGAGGTTCAGAAGATATAGTATCTAATGAAGTAGAAATGCAGCAACAACAAAAGCTTGAAAAGCTTCACATATCAACCCGATCTGCCAAGGTTAACTACATTCGACTCTGTTTACTTTCTATAGCAATTTATTGTATTTCTGTTTAAACTATATGGTGTTTCTTGTTTTCTTATCAGTATTTTCAATGAGACATTGTCCGTGGTGTGGAGGGTTTTATTGTAACTGGATCCAAGCAAGTCGAAATTGGTAAAAAAACAAGCGCCGTTATCATTTATTGCAGTATCTTTAATTATTTGTAGAGGTCAGTTTACTTATGAGTGGGTTAGTTTGGGACTTTGGGCTGTGTTTAGTCTCGAACGGGTCAGAATATGTCAAATTATAAGATTTAGCTTAAATAGGTTAGAGGAGATGGGTCAAATAGGTTGAATAGGTCAAACAGGTTGGAAGTTGCCCGAGTCTTTTTTAATGTACAAAGTCCCCTAATTCATATTATTCAAAAATATAGATTATTACATTAATAATATTGTTATCAAGTAAAAGCGAACATGTTAATTACTTTTGGAAGTGTTTAAAAAAGCGAAGTGTTTGCTGGTAAACCTGGAGCAGCATGTATTGACCCGTTTCAACAAGAACCCCGTTTTTACCCATTCCTATCCTGCGTGGCCCACCCATCTTGCCACCTATAATCGTTTATTTTTGCTTCCGCCTATAGGCACCAAACTTTCTGAAGACAGCAGGAAATATGGTTCTCAGAACCATTGCACCAGTGGTAGTGCATTGTCAAAAGCAGCAATGAGTTATAGTAGTGCTCGTATGGATATCGAACGGGAACAAGAAAATCTATTGAAAGCCCTTGGCACGCAGGTACAGAATACTTGCACCACATATGTAAAATTTATTTTCATGCAATAGAGAAATGCTTCAGTTTAACTAGCATAATGATTATGATAGTTGAGACAAGTAAATTTGTTCATATTTGGTTTCACATCGTTTATTGACCATCATATCTTCAATGCAGAGAGATGAAAGTCGTGAAGCTATAGTGAGGTGAAGTGCTAACTTCCAAATATATATTATTACTGTCACTTACTTTCATTTTCATGTGTTGAGTTTTAATTGCCAAGTACTATTTACATCTGATACACTTTTATGGTAATTTTGACAAGTCCACTTATTTTGCTCCAAATACATGAAAATGAATGAATCATTTTAGTATTAATATTTACAATTTCTGTCTGTATATTGTGATCTAAAGAATGATGTCGAGTTTTGTTCAATGACAAAAGCAGATCCATGTGCCTACAAGTCCTAGAGGTTGTGAAGATAGTTCTAATGTGCACCATCCAAATGTACTCACTGTTCACTAAAAGTATCCCATTTCTAGCGACTCAAAATTCCTTGCTATATTTCCTTCTTAATTTGGGTTCCACCGGTGGTCCCACTTAATTTGACTATAACTCCAGTGAGGGTATTACAAGATCCAATACTTAGGACCCATATACTCAGCAATGTTCGGGAAAGAGGAATTGGATGACCGGTGATGATTTTCTTTCTTACGTGTGAGACTATAAGGAAGAATTCTTCATGGAACCCGTATGCAACGAAACTTTCATTTATGCTATTTTTGTTTTATATATCTTATTTTGTTACTGCTTTGCATACATTAAAGCGAAAATAGATGTATTAGGTACAATTGGATTTACAGTGAAAAATTCTTTAATCTCCTGTTCATATTCACGATCTCAATTCAAGAAGCCTGCACCCTTAGGTAAATTAATATGTTATGATTTTGTCTTTGACTTTACCGATTATGGTTTAAGTTATGCCTATTAATTTCCATTTTGTTTGAGTTAGGGGTTATAGAGTCCTATCATTCACTTATATTATGATTAATCAATCTGGATTTTATCTCTCGATTAATTTTGGTTTCACAAATCGTAGGGCAAAAGTTTTGTACAGATTTTCTCAAACAACATAGGTCTAAAACAGGTCCGTCTTTGCTAAGTTTTTATCCCTTCAATTAACATAACACATTTCTGCCGATTCTTTCGCTCTTTGGTTGGTGATTCAGTTCATGTACAAGATTCTTTCAATATGTATATCGCGATAAATGTCATATACGATAAATGACATATAAAATGAATATGATGAAATAATTAACATGATCGCCTCAATTTGCAGTCTGTTAGCCACGAGTATGTATGTCACTACCTTCTCGACAGTCTGGAGAACATGACAAAACTAAGAATTAAGAATATGGAATGACATGTGCGCAACTGACCGAAACACAGGAGCCCTTACCGGCACAACTTTCACTGGATGGACGTTGGATTTTTTCTACACCTACCATGATTTAGTTGGTGGTGAACGTGTTATCCTAGAAAGTTACGATCCTGGTTACATCGATTTTCAAATTGTAGCTCCAGAAGAAATGGGGTTATAGTTCTAAAATCAGCAAAATATATATATATATATATATATATTCGGTTTTTAAGCGTTTTACCTATGTCACTGGCTTCATGGTTATTTTTCGTTTATTTGTAATTCATTATTTCAAACATTATCCTTTTGGTGCCAATGAGCGGCTTCTATGTTTATTTTCATATTTCCCCAACTTATGCTTAACATCAGTTAAACTGTGCGTACCTATTTTTTAAACAAGCTAACTACAGTAAAACATCGAAGAGTCCCGTAAATTTTGCGGGTTCTAAACTAGTAATAATAATAATAATAATAATAATAATAATAATAATAATAATAATAATAATAATAATAATAATATTAATAATAATAATAATAATAATAATAATAATATAATAAAATAGTTGCGTTTGACTTACGCTGAATGGCTACACCGACATATCCATATATCCATACCTATAAATAGATAGATACTGAACAACGCAACACTCACTTCTGAACAACATATCTCAACGAATTCCGCTGAAGGATGATACGTACAACCCAACCCAAGGGGCCAAGGTTATGTTTTCCTTTTATTTCTTGGTAATTTATTCGAAATTAGGGTTTTTATTCTGATATTGTTAAAGTTCTTTAAAACTAGGGTTTTTTCTTTTGATTTAGTTAATTTTTCCGAAATTATGGTTTTATCTTCTGATTTTGTTTAATTTCTTAAAATTTAGCGTTTTAACTTTTGATTTTGTCGAGTTCTTCGAAATTAGGGTTTTTTCGTCCGATTTTGTTAAATTTTCCGCAATTGGGTTTTTTTCCTTCTGATTTTCATATAATTTCTTCAAAGTTAGGGTATTTTCTTTCGATTTTGTTGAATTCTTTGAAATTAGGGTTTTTTCTTATGATTTTGTTGATTTATTTTAAATTAGGGTTTTTCCTTTTGATTTCTTTCATAACTTATGAATATGGAGATAGATCCATATGACGTACCTTAAATGTGAGATAAGAACTCAAACTGGTGAAGTTGTAATGGTTCTATTTAATTGCTGCTTCACAACGTGTTGTTTAAGGTGTTTCCTAAACATGTAATATTGTTTCAGGGGCGGATTTTCAATTTGAATGAGATGAATCTGAGGCTATCAGAAAATTCGATGGTTCTTTATTCAGTTTCTGTGAGCGTGTTCGTTGCTAATAGCCTATAATCACATGATAAATGGAATTGTAAGTTATACATTTATGTAATGTAAATGTAATTACATATATCACATGACATCAATGTTCCATAACGTATAGATGCAATAAACAAGTTACTAACTAGTCACCGAATTGAACAGGTTAACAAGAGCTTGTCTGCTGTCACTTTGAACTACAATGGGGAATCTCTCTCGTGGAAGATAGAAACCGAAGCCATCGCTAAGAAGTGTTCCCGATGGTATGGCTATGTTTTTTACGCAGTATATGTTTATATTTTTTTTATTTATGAACGACGTCAATAGTCATCCCGATTTCTTTCTATCGAAAAGCATTGTCAGCTGGAACTTTAAGTGCTATGCATTTTTTAATAGATAAGATAACGAGAAAGCAGCTGTTGAAACGTTGGGCTCTAAACTGGTGGGACCTTACAAATGATTATTGGTTACTGTGTAGTTATTTGCATACCCTAACTATCAATTTCAAGTATGTTAACATGTTCTTTTTTGTATACTATATGTATTATGGTCATATGAATGTAGATTGCCACATATTTTGCTTTCCTTTTAATGTACACAAAGTGGCTGTTTTTCCTGGCTGCATTTGGGCTCTTCCTGCAACTAGTTGATTTTGGGTATGTTACGTTCTCTTTGTGGGATTCATTGATCACTTACATATCTGTAAATCTTTAGTTTGGTTGTATATGTTTATTTTTCTTTCCAGATCTTTGCAGTTATGGGTGCTTCCCTTCATATGCATAGTTTCATGAGCACTCTTCTTTACCAGTTCTTGAAACAGAAAAACATAACCCTTTTGGCCAGGTAATATATATGATCACTTCATTGCACGTTTCAAAAAACGGAAAAAGTGTTTTTGTTTAAATTGACTCGGCCGGTTAAAAAAAGTTACCCGTTTTGGTTCATGATCCAACCCTGCCTGTTTGCCACTTTTGCTATTTCTCTAATCCCTCATTCAGATTAGTGATCGAGGATCCTAGACATAATTTTGGCCTTTTGGTAGGAACTCGATTGGGCGAAAGTAAACTGGATGAAGAATGCAACTCAAGCACAGAATATGTGTTCTAAGCAGCTTTTGAGAGACATTTCTAGCGGTAGAGGGATGCTTATGCAGATACACAAAAAGCTTTTTAATCGTTTGTTATTATTAGAACCACTAGGTAAGCACACACTAGTCCCTATATTAGAGTTCTTAATATTTGTATCTATGAAAAAATGCCCTTTAAGGATTGTCGATTTGTAGCATTTTATATTCCTGTCTCCTTGACCTTATTTTGTCCAGTTTTTAAACTTTTTTTGATGAACTGTAGAATGTATTAACGTAATGATAACATATAAAATCTAACAAAAATCTTGATTACATTTAAGTGATTGGAGTAATTACAGTCATGTATTTGAACACAAACACACATACACTCTTTGTGGTATGTCTGTGTAGTTGCATTCGATCATCGATCTGCTGCTGTGCTGCTGACTTGGCGGTCAAAAAACAGACAATTGTCCAGGCTTGCAGATTTTTCATCTTATGGACGATCAGGTAGCCACAGACGTCCCCTTCGCTGACTTGGTGAGCACCAAAACGATTGTTGATACAATTCTCCCTACATTTAAAAGAGGTTTGTTTTGTAGAAGGGTACTTTTTATCAAAGTTATATGTTCTTTGCTGCAGGGACTAGAAGTAATTGAAGTCATTGTGGTGCCATGACAGTACAAGCTCCCTTTGTTGGATTTTAGTATTGATGTTATTAAAAGCTTGAAAAATCTTCGGCTACTTGATGTATATATTGGTTTTACTTTTGTCTATGATGCTCGCTAGAAAACGCTCACTACGACAAACCTGGCTATTAGTTGTGTGGTTTGCCTCATAACATCCTCCGTGAATATAGTTGATGTTATTACTTTTGTCTATGATGCTTATGTATTAGAATGATGGTTGTAAATCAATTACCTTTCCTACACGAACTAAGATCTTTTCTAATATAAATGCTACTGATAATTTATGTTTAGATGATTAATGTTTATATTAAAATTAATTTGTAGGGTTCTTTGGTACAAAAAGCTAATATAAATATATATAAAAATAATAAAAATTAGGTAGATTGATACTTAATTAAGTATAAATATTTTTATTATTATAATTATTATGATTATGATATGATATTTTATAATACAATTTGTACGAATTATAAATAAAATAAAATAATATTTATATATAATAATATACTAGCCTACTGTCCGCACGATGTAGCGCGACAAAAAATTTACGTGTATTAATATCTATACTATATAATAAAGTGTTTAAGGTATAGTCTTAAAGGGAGAAATAGTAAATTACTACTCTACCCTTTTAACTATCTCATTCAATCTTAAACAAATTAATTGAATGCAATTTATGATACAAATTAATATCTCATGATTATTTTCGGTTACAAATGTAACCACATAAATATTTGTCTTTTTCATAACTTATATAACACATTAATAGATATTTAAATGTATGTTAGTATTATTTTAATATAAGTATTAATGAAAATCATATATTTTTTACGAATTATAATTCACTTCTATCTTCTATATCTTTTATCTTTTATACTAAAAATACCTAAAATTTATTACTTTACTTTTAAGTATGTATTTTCAAAACATAAACATTTAAAGTGAATTCAAGTAACACTACTATATAAAGGATTTGACCATTTGAATTAAAAAAGTAGACATTACTTTTTTTTTTTTGCTTATAAAATGTCAAATGCATAATTGCAAGTAGACATTACTTTTTTTTTTTTGCTTATAAAATGTCAAATGCATAAATGCATAATTAAAAAAGTAGACATTACTTTTTTTGCTTATCTAAATTTACTTTTCAATTACTATAATTACAATGTGCGTTGAGTTAGGTTTTCGGGTCAAAAGTTCACAATCTCTCAATTTTTTTTTTGAAAAACGGGTTAACGGGTCAAAAGCAACCAACCCCGATACGACGTGCATTATGCTGGTTGGCCCGTCAATCCCCGTTGACCTGGACTTTAACCCAAACTCAATCATATAAATTAAACCAGTCCGCCTTGAGAATAAAACTCTTCCTCATTTTTTTAATGTAGAATTTTAAGTTGTATCAAGAATTATCACTGTCAAATAAATTCATTTGAAATATAATTTATATAAAAACATGTATAAACTTTCTCGTCACAACTTGAAACTCGATACGAAACCAACAAGTAAATAAACTGGTTAGGGTGGGACTTCTAACTCGTCAACGTTTTAAGTTAGAACAGCCAATGCGTTTAACTTTTCTAGTCGGGTTAGATCAAGGTCCAGGTTACTGGTTCAACCCGTTATTTTGGGAAAAAAACTAAGTTTTCTTTTGTAATAAAAATTTAACCCATCAATCGAAACCCCCATTATATTTTCATTCATATTTATATCAAATCAATCGTAACCGACATTTTAATATCCATCATTCTAACACATCAGTTATAAAAAGAATTATATAATCACGAGGTAAATCTTTTGTAACTAATATTAATTATGATGAATTAAATTTTAATTAATTGTATTTGGCTTCAAATTTTTTATGGTTTAATAATATATAAAAGAGTATAATAGTAATTGACTATTTCTTCTTCTTAAGACTTTGTTTCAAATCAATTATATAGTAGTATAGATAATAATTTATAGTTTATAATATAGATAGATAAATAATAGTTAAAATAATAATAGTAATAATAATAATTAGTTGATAACTAAATAAATAAATATACTCGTAATCAAATTATAGTAATTATTAAATTAATATTAATTAATACTTTATTATTATTATTTTTTTATCTTTTTTTTTTTTTTTTTTTTTTTTTTTGTATATTACTAATATTAAAATTAAAATTAAAATTAAAATAGAGAGATATAGTGGCGTTTGACTAACGCAGAATCCTTGAACCGACATAGCCATACCTATAAATAAGAAAGAAGCGACACACAATTCAACAGTCACTTCTCAACTCTCCCTTCAACTCAAAGCCCCATTCGCCATTATTTCTTTCATTCATATTATTTCGACCCAATCGCCATTTCATTTGCGAATTTAATGGACGTATTTTATCACAAGGTAATCTTTTCTTTTTTATCACGGTTTTCTTTCTGATTTTGTTAAATTATTCGAAATTAGGGGTTTTCTTCAGATATTCTTAAATTTTGTTTAAAAAATTAGGGCTTTTTCTTTTGACATTTTTAAAATATTCGTAATTAGGTTTTTTTTCTTCTGATTTTCTTTAATTTTTTAAAAAATTAGGGTTTTTTCTGTCGATATTGTCGAGTTCTTCGAAATTGGTGTTTTTTTTGGCCTAGTTCTTCAAAATTTGGGTTTTTTCCTTTTGATTTTGAATTTTGATTAGTTATTCGAAAACAAGTTTTTTTTTCCCTTTATTCTGTTATCTACATTGTTTTGGTTGTTGTTGAGATATTGATTTTTATTTTGTTAAATTCAAATAAAGAGGCTTAAATTGCCACCTTATTGATAATATTAGAAGTGTGTACACTGATTGGGATCTTCTTCCTGCAAAGCTGATTAAGGACCCAGGGGTAGGCCTAGAAGGTAAAATTAAAGCCATGGTCATGCAGGTGATAGTTTGAATATGTAATGGTGCAAGAGTTTTCTGTAATGCTCACCAAACCCTTATTTTATTTTCTCAGTTTTGAATGATTGTCCCATTCCATTAATTCGGATTGATACTGACAGCCCGAAGATGGGATGACAAGGAGTTTATTCCTGACCCTATCACATACGGCTTGGATCGTATAGCTAGGTAAGTCTACATAAAAATAGTCCATGTCAAAAGTATTTTGAAAATAATTTGAGGTGACAAATCTGGCAAGTGAGATGAATTTGATGACGAGTCAAAGCTAATAGTTTATTACATATAAGCTGATGGTCATTGTCTTCTTGAGGTTTTTAATCACATCTCACCTTTTTCCGGCCTTTTTCTTAAAAGTGTAGTTTTAAGAAAAACAATCTTAATAAATAGACTTGAGATGTTCAACAAAATTTGGACCCATGGTTTTTACAGGACTGTCGAAGAAATGATCAACAGAGCAAATACGAGCTCGCATCAGGCAAATAACGCATGGTTATGCCTCGACCATCTGGGAGTCTTGTGCCAGCCAGCTGAGAGAGGCCTTGCCAAGTCTGTTCGGTCACTGCTTCTACATCCCATTAAGCATTTTCCTGTATTGCTGCTTTTTGGGATGCCGATGTTAGGGTATTCTATCCTCAGATTGTTGACTAGTTTATGTTTTGCTTGTCCATAAGTTGTTTTGGTTGATTTATAATATCTTCAAACTATGCAGCCACATCTCAGTCAGCATGAAGTTTATTTGGCTGTTGTTCCTATGATACTTAAAAGACGCTTTGCTGGTTGGCATTCTGCTCCACCTTTTGCATCTCCGTTATTCTTGGAAGCCTTAAACAATGCACTCGACATGGATGCATATAACATTAGCAGAGTCTTGGATATATGCCATGATTTGAAGGTCAGAACCCTGTTTTTAGTGTCTGTGGATAAGTAGCATGCACATGACGAGCTGTATAACAGCTAATGTATAATACACGTGCGATTCAGTAATGTGCATTGCCCTCTGTGATGTACATTTTAAAGAATGAGCAAAATGAAGAAAATTATATACTAAAATATCTTTCTTTGTCACAGATTGTAACTCCTGTAATAGTTATGGTACCCATGTCCTTGGGTATTAGGCTGGCTGCTTTGGCTTCTTGTAAAGAACTTGTTGATCTCTGGAAGTGGTCAGGTTCAAATTTAAGCACTCACAGAGATGCTTCTGTTGGAGTAATTGGTAACAGTTAAGTTGTACATTTTGTTGATCAGGTAATATAAACAATTTGTGTAATTTTCTCTCGCCATTTCTTTCCCCTTCTTATTTTTTAATGGGAAGTGATATGTATGTTGGGACATGATATCTCTGGGTATGCTACGAAGAATGTTCCTTGTGAGACTGCCTGACTTTCACATCTTACACTCTGATGCCACCTACAATATCCCCTGCAAAGCAGACTGGAAGTTTGTACTTTGATTGGGATCTTCTCCCTGCAAAGCAGATCAAGGACCCAGAGGCCAAGAATGTTTGCTTTTGCATCAGTGATACATTGGAACATTTCTCCTGGTCTCGCAGCTATCCTCATCCTGGAACATAGCCTCCTCATCAAGTTTGGCTTCTCAAGGATTGTACTTGAGGTATGATACAAATTGATTTAGGCCTCATCAAGTTTGGCTTCTCAAGGATTGTACTTGAGGTATGATACAAATTGATTTAGGTTTAAATTTGTCGATTCGGGTAATGTTTTATCCCTAATGGGTCTAATGTGTATGAAAAGGTGCAAGGATGACACTTCAATGATGCACCAAAAAAGACTCGAAAGATACGATGCATCAGCTGTAAAAACACGGTACATTACTTCGCTCCTGATCCTGACCCTGTAATAAAAACCTCCGAAATACACATCAATTACTTATGAAGAATATAAAGAATTAAAGGTGCATAGTGTTTCTGTAAATTGACTCGGCTGGTTCAAAAAGTACCCGTTTTGATTCATGAATCAACCTTCCCTGTTTGCCATTTCTGTTTGCCATTTCTGCTATTTCTTTAATCCCTCATTCGGATTTAGTGATCGAGGATCCTAGACATATATTTTTGTCCTTTTGATAGGAACCCGATTGGGTGAAATCAAACAGGATGAAGAGTGCAACTCAAGCACCGAATATGTGTCTAAGCAGCTCCCCCCTCCGCAGCTGCTGGAGACTTGGTCATATTTTGAGCCTTTTGCGACAGAATATGTGTTCTAAGCAGCTATTGAGAAACATTTTTTGGCGGTTGAGGGATGCTCGTGACAGATACACAAAAAGCTGATTGATCTTTGTTTAATATTAGAACTACTAGGTAAGCGCATACTAGTCCTTATATTAAGTTCTTAACTTTTGTATCTACGAAAAAATGCCATCTTTAAGGATTGTAGATTTGTAGCATAGTATATTCCTGTCTCCTGGACCTTATTTTGTCTGAATAAACTTTGTTTAATGAATTATAGAATGCACTAACGTAATTATAAGATATAAATTGTAAAAAAATCTTGATTGCATTGAAGTGATTGGAGTAATTACTGTCATGTATTTGAACACAAACGCACACACATACAATCTTCGATGTATACCTGTGGCGCCTTTCGTTGCATTCGATCATCTATCTGCTGTTGTTCTGACTTGGCGGTCAGAAAACAGACAAACATTCTAAGATTGACAACCTAGATGTTTGTCATTCTGTCTAGTGCCTTGAAGTCGCTGCATAACATCAAATGTTTGTATTAGTAATATGATGTTATGATTATAGTGTAAATAGAGTTATGACAATAGTGGTTGTGTTTCTCTGTAAAACATGCATCCCAGGTCTGTCTTTCTTCTATTTACTAATTAAGTCATCTTTTTAATGAAGTTTATTTATACTCATTTAGCAGATGACAATGAAAGATCCTTTTCCTAGTAGTGTATGAATCTATGAGAAAAGGTTAAGCAAAAAGGACACAAGTCAAATGGGTCAAAAGTCACCTAAGTGTAGCTTATGCAGACATTTAAGTGATACTTCAACCCACAATCTCTTGTTGATAGGCAAGATTCAATCACGCCTCCAGCTCGTTACTTCTTACTTTGATTCTATTTAGCTGAAATCGAAGTACGGTTTTAGATCATTAGTTTACTACACCCCTCTAATTTACAAATTGCCAATTTTTTTCACTCCATTAAAACTAAAAAAATCATTAGTTCTACTAATTCACTTATTATGAGATTTTATATTTAGGTGTTATGATTATTATGATAAATTACATTGGATTGAGTCACTTATATGATGACAATAGTTGAGTACTCACATGTTTTTGAGAAGGAAAAACCGGTCTTTGTGAGATGCATCATAGGTGTTTGACAAAACGTTCAATGAGATGTTTATATCTGAAAGCTAACCATCTCGCTTCACCCTCGTCTTAGCACCCCACCTGGCTGGCATTGGCCAAATAAGATTGTTTGCAATCTGCCATGCGACAATATTGATGCTGATTGAGATTTCGATCAACGATCGTGTTGATAATTAAGACCCACGTGAACATGCAGCCCAGGCATTTTCTAGCCCACCAGATGGATGATGGAAGCCTGCGTTAGGCCCAGGCGTGTAGTGACCCATTATTATTGACTATAAAATTGCAATCTGTTAATTTAGTATACTGTTATTAAATTACATTGATTTAATTAATTTCATGAGTTTGGGTGTGAGGCAAGAAGAAAATGACGTGTTATATTTATGAGTGGTAGCTGATTTTTAATGCTGATGTGTAAAATCACGTTAGCAATATATTCCAAAACTATATAAATAATGACTCGTTACATGCTATATACATTACTTTATACGTATAATGTTAAGAAAATAATGTCACAATAAATAAGTCAACTCGCACTTATATATACACTTACAGACACTGTTGCTTAAATTTTTAAATTAATTTATTTCTGTTAATTTATTATAATAAAAAGATACAAATAATATGATATAATATAATAATAATAGTAATAATTAATAATAATTAATAATAATTAATATAATAATAATAACTATTACTATAATAAAATAATAATAATAATAATAATAATATAATAAGTCATAAGTAACGGATGTATTAACAAAAATATATGCTGCCTAAGAAACACGCTTTTTTTAAAAAATAAAATAAAATGAAATAAAAAAAAAATAAAAAAAAAATAAGCTTAAAAAACACGCTCGATTTGTTTTTTCTCTAAAATAAAAGTAGCATCAATTTTATTTATTTATATATTTTCAAGAAGAAACCCTCACCACACCACCTCCGCCGTTGATTCACAAACCGTAACCCTAACCCTAACCCTAACACCACCCTCACCATCATATTTGTCCCTCCCGCCATCATCTATCAACACCGTTGATACTTAATGTGATCCACTACTTATTTGGTGGTGGTGGTGGTGGTGGTGGCATTTTGGTTACCTTTGATTTGAACGACGGTGGTTAAAATCGGACGAAATATGATGATGTCGGTACGTCCTTGAATATATTTATCTTCGTTTTGGTTCAACTTTCTGTTTTCTTAAAGACGATAAAATATAATTCTTGTTATTGTTATGTGGCTTAGTAGTTTTGTGTAACCCCTGTTCTTTTGAAACTGATAGAATATTCGGTCTGTACTTATTTCTGTCCCTTTTTCTCTTTTTGGCAATGGTGACCAACTTTATTTTGTTGGTTGCCCTTTGGATTTATAGGCAGTTGGTTTTGCCAAAATCTATTTAAAATTGACGGGGTTTCTATATGGGCTTGACTTGAAATTGTTGGTTTTTTGGTTCGATGAGGGTTTATTTTGTCGATGTTGTGGACTTGTGGGTTTCAATGCTGGTTTGCCTAAATCCTATTAAATTTTTGGTTCGATGAGGGTTTATTTTGTCGATGTTGTGGACTTGTGGGTTTCAATGCTGGTTTGCCTAAATCCTATTAAATTGACAGTTTCGATTTGGGTCTTGTGGGTTTCAATGTAGTTTTGCCAAAATCTGTTTACAATTCACTTTTTGATGTCGGTGCTTTTTGATGCCGGTGTTATACCCTGACTTGTAAAAACAGTCCCTTGTATGTTTCGATATTGGTTTGCCTAAATCTGTTTGGAATTGACGGTATGGTTAAAATCGGACAAAATATGATGATGTCGGTACGTGATTGACGGTTTATTTTGTCATTTGTAGTAAATGTCGTGGGTTTCAATGTTGGTTTACCAAAATCTTTATTTTATTAAATTGACTTTCGATATGGGTCTTGTGGGTTTCAATGTAGTTTTGCCAAAATCTGTTACAATTCACTTTTCAATGTTGGTTTGCCTAAATCTGTTTGGAATTGACGGTTTCGATGTCGGTTTATACTGCGGCTTGTAAATAATTGTCCCTTGTGGGTTTTGATGTTGGTTTGACAAAACCTGTTTAGAATTGATGGTTACAATGTCGGTTTATATCGTGGCTTGTATATAAGTCCCTTGCGATCTGGTTTGCCTAAATTTGTTTAGAATTGACGGTTTCAATGTCGGTATATATCGTGGCTTGTATATAAGTCCCTTGCGATCTGGTTTGCCAAAATTTATTTAGAATTGACGGTTTCGATGCGGGTTTATATCGCAGCTTTCAAAAAAAGTCCCTTGTGGGTTTCGATGGTGGTTTGCCAAATTCTGTTTAGAATTGACGGTTTGGATGTCGGTTTATATCGTAGCTTGTAAAAAAAGTTCCTTGTGGGTTTCCATGTTGCTTTGCCTAAATCTGTTTGGAATCGACGGTTTTGATGTCGGTTTATATTGTGACTTGTAAAAAAACGTCCCTTGTGGGTTTCGATGTTGGTTTGCCAAAATCTGTTTGGAATTGACGGTTTCGATGTCGGTTTATATAGTGGCTTGTATAAAAAGTCCCTTGCGATGTTGGTTTGCCAAAATCTGTTTAGAATTGACGGTTTCAATGTGGCTCTATATCGCAGCTTTTTAAAAAAGTCCCTTGTGTGTTTAGATGTTGGTTTGCCAAATTCTGTTTAGAATTGATGGTTTCGATGTCGGTTTATATCGTGACTTGTATAAAAAGTCCCTTGCGATGTTGGCTTGCCAAAATCTGTTTAGAATTGACGGTTTCAATGTGGCTCTATGCCTCTGTATCGTAGCTTTTAAAAAAAAGTACCTTGTGGGTTTAGATGTTGGTTGCTAAATTCTGCTTAGAATTGACGGTTTCGATGTCGGTTTATATCGTAGCTTGTAAAAAAAAGTCCCTTGTGGGTTTTGATGTTGGTTTGCCAAATTGTGTTTAGAATTGATGCTTTCGATGTCGTTTGTAAAAAAATCTCCCTTGTGGGTTTCAAACTTTTGATGTTGATTTAGCTATGATAATTGGGTCATTTTATTAAAAACATGAATAGAAGCCGGAAATTCGATCTGTATTTTGTCACGGCAACAACCGGATGGCATTTTCTTATGCAATGGTTTATGTTTGCAGCCATGATAGAATCGTATCTCTTATGGGGGAAGTGGTGAAAGACGCTGGATATCATGTTGGTCAGTTTCAAGTTACATTCGTTTTGCCCAGATAAAAAAGCACTGTTTTAAAAGAGAATCACGATCTTTTAACAGATGTATAAGTATGTAACTACTTTTTATCATTATCTGCGCGTATTATGGAGCAAGTTTTTGCTCTGCTTAAAATGTTGACAAACTTCTGTTATAAAATGGCTTGACAGACATTTTACTTTAACTCACTGTATCAAAAGAGTATCAGCACCGATTTAATGGATGGTATAAGTATATAATTACTTATCTGCGGGTATTAAATCTAGTGCTTTTGGAGATGATGTCATTATGGAGTAAGTTTTCACTCTGCTTAAAATTTTGATGAACTTCTGTTATAAAATGGCCTGACAGGCATTTTAACTTTAACTCACTACGTGATGGTTACAATCTTTTTCCATGCTCTGTTTCTACTATTAAAATTGGTCTGGCGGTGTTTTTGCTGGGAAACTATAACTTTAAAGTGTTATTTGAGAGAAACTATGTGGTTGATGTTGATACTTGAGCAGTTTATCGGTAACATCAACATCTTAACCATTTCTTTTTTCTTTTTTAATCTCTATTGAGTTTTATGGGAACTTAGTATTCCTTTCATTCTTCATACGTCTTTCGTGCTATTTTATCTAAATTTTCGTGCTAAGAGATATAATCTCCAAAGTAGCCGTTGATTCTCAAGTGATGCCGTTTCAGTATTTTTGTACTTTGTATTCCTTATTTATTAACTTAAATATATATACGACTATACAATGACTGTGAAGCAATGCAATGATCTTAATTGTGTCAAACCATGGGAGAGGATCTTCCAAGAATTATATACCCTGACATTCAATATGTGATGTAATGAAGGTGCTGATCTGGACCAACTGAACATTGATACTGCGGTGGTGTTTCTGCTGATGATACCTAGATTATGCAATTATGAACCCAACTGGATCACAAGAGATTCATTATTTACAACCTTTACCACCCAATAGAGGTCAAACTATCTGATCGTGAGGTAATTTCCCACGAGAGCGGAGGGCATTATTGTATTTGTAAAACTTTTGTCAAGTCAAAATGAAAATTCCATTTTTAAATGGGCTGTTACACAACCCTTCCATTAGTAAGAAATGCATCAAAATTTGCAAATAATGAGTAAGGAGGTGTATGGATTTGCTTTTTGAAACTGAAATACCAATTTAAAGAATCTACGATTTGGTTAGAAATAGGGTAGGCTGATAATATTTCATTTATTTTGATTATGCAGTTTCCTATAGCAAATTGTTGCTCATTCACGAGATCTTTTCATTATGGCTACTATTTCGATGTCTCATAGGTGATAATTTCATTTTTTTCTTATATAGTTACTTGATAAATAAAATTTATATGAATCTCTGTATGAAGTTGATATTGACGTGTCTATTTGCTGGGAATGCAGAACGATTTGTGGTATCAGTTGCGATAGTTAAATAATGGGATTGTATGGTGTCACTTGCAGCTTTTAGAGAAGACAAATTCTAATACTCCCGAGGTCGGGACCAAAAAGGTATGTTCTTAGAATATTTGATTACGTGTGCATAAGGACCTATGACTAATGGTTAGCATTTTCGTCTGTCAACATATTTTTTATATCGTGTGTGGTCCCAAAAAGTTTCATGGGCAACCTGGCCTCATGGAAGACCAAGAAAATTATCTTGGACGTAAAATATGCATAGTAGCACTTTGTTAAGAACATGTGATGTTAAAATCTCTTTTGAACTTAAGTATATAATCTGCTGAGCCAATGGATTGCTTTAGGTTGTATTTATCTCTAACGGGACGAACTAAAAACAGTTAGCTAAAAGTCACCTACAGTCTATAATAGTGCATACACTTCCATTTTTTCTCGCAGACGTAGATTGTTATGGTAAATATGAGACCAAATATTTTTGCCCGAAACTTAATTTTTTGAACTACTAAATGTGGGTAAATATTTTTTGTGGTTTGCTTGAAGCCGGTGATAGATATTCTTGAGGCCTCTATTTTTGGTGGTTTCATTGATTGTCATGTGGGTTAATGTTTTGTCAGTTAGTGTTTTATGAGGCCGTTTAATGGTTTTTGTAACCCATGTTCTGCAGTTCTGCTGATGATACCTAGATTAACAGTCAGGTGTTTTTTTAGGCAGATGCAATTATGGCCCCAACTGGATCACAAGAGATTCATTTTTCACAACCTTTACCTCCCAATAAAGGTCAAAACTATTTGATCGTGAGGTAATTTCCCACGAGAGCGGAGTGCATTATTGTATTTGTAAAACTTTTGTCAAGTCAAAATGAAAAATTCATTTTTAAATGGGCTGTTACACAACCCTTCCATTAGTAAGAAATGCATCAAAAGTTGCAAATAATGAGTAAGGGGTTGTATGGATTTGCTTTCTTAAACTGAAATACCAATTTAAAGAATCAAGATTTGGTTAGAAATAGGGTAGAGGCTGATAATATTTCATTTATTTTGATTATGCAGTTTCTTATAGCAAATTGTTGCTCATTCATGAGATCTTTTCATTATGGCTACTATTTCGATGTCACAAAGGTGTGATAATTTCATTTTTTTTCTTATATTGTTACTAGATAAAAAAATTTAATATGAATCTCTATATGAAGTAGATATTGACGTGTCCGTTTGCTGGGAATGCAGAACGTTTTGTGGTATCAGTTGGGATAGTTTAATAATGGCTTGTATTGTGTCACTTGCAGCTTTTAGAGAAGACAAATTCTAATACTCCCGAGGTCGGGACCAAAAAGGTATGTTCTTAGAATATTTGATTACGTGTGCATAAGGACCTATGACTAATGGTTAGCATTATCGTCTGTCAACATATTTTTTATATCGTGTGTGGTCCCAAAAAGTTTCATGGGCAACCTGGCCTCATGGAAGACCAAGAAAATGATCTTGGACGTAAAATATGCATAGTAGCACTTTGTTAAGAACATGTGATGTTAAAATCTCTTTTGAACTTAAGTATATAATCAGCTGAGCCAATGGATTGCTTTGGGTTGTATGTATCTTTAACGAGACGAACTAAAACAGTTAGCTAAAAGTCACCCACAGTCTATATTAGTGCCTACACTTCCAGTTTTTCCCCGGAGACCTATATTGTTATGGTAAACATGAGAACGAATATTTTTGCTCGAAACTTAATATTTTGAACTACTAAATGTGGGTAGATAATTTTTGTGGTATGCTTGAGGCCGGTGATAGATATTATTGAGGCCTGTATTTTTGGTGGTTTCATTGATTGTCATGTGGGTTAACGTTTTTGTCGGTTAGTGTTTTTTGAGGCCGGTTAATGGTTTTTGTAACCCATGTTCTGTAGTTCTGGTGGGTTTCACTTACTACTTTTGCAGATGATCTAAATGCTTTGGTTGGGAAAAGAACTGTTGTTCGGGGTGTCCATTTGTGATCAATCTAAAAACAAATACGGAGTTACACCATTTTAAGAGTGACACCATTGAATCCAGTCTTTAATGCTTTAAAAATATATTTTGCGTCGAAATGGTTTGTAATTCTTTTATCCTATTGTGAATAAGTAATTTAGTGCACTCAGAAATGGTTAAAGAACACTTCAGTAACTTTTATCACAGTATGTGGAAGAATAGAAGGCTTGAAAGAACAGAAGGTATGAAATTCTTCTTATATGATTGTGCCAGTGGAGTAGTTAACACTTGCTCTCACACTCCTCCCATCCCTGAAGTTGAGGCATGAGAAAAAGCATAACTCTGCGGCCTCCTCTATCCCTTGCTACTAACATTGAAACAAATACATCGAAATAACTAATAACTAATTTTCCTCCGTACAAAAGTGGGAATATATCATTTTTTTTTCATTGGGGCTGTAGTATTGGACGTTTTCTAGTTGTAACCGGACACACACAAGAAGTGGCATGTAATGTAATACATCAACATGAACATTTGACCATGTAATGAAAAGCTTGAAAGTTGAAGAAGGTAGTTGAAATTTCATATACGAGTGTTGTAAATCTCACGGACAGTTTTGATCTCTTTCTTAAACTTACACTACATGTGAGGCTATATATTGACCCATTTAGAAGGAAAAAAAGAAAAAAATAAAGAATGACTAAGAAAATAGTTATGGTCAGTTGTGCATAATCTGTACATTGAACTACAAACAATGTGTGAATACTTTTATCACTCTGTGAAACTAGGCCGTTACTGAACATGTTTTCACCTCGACAGAAAAATCAAGAATCCGAACTTCAAAGCAAAATGTAAGGGGCCTATTGTTGACAACCCGGATATTTGTATTAATTGATTATGGATGTAAATAGAGTAGTACTGGCATAACGGGTCTAAACGGACTCGGGTTCACCCGGGAAAATTTTGAAAGAAAAAAATCTAAAAAATTAAACTCTAGATATTAGAAATACAGAAAGATTCATTTTTTAATTCTTTAACCAAAGTCTTAAAAGATTAGATGCAAAACACTACATATGCCAAAAATCAAATTCTTCATCTCATATTTTGTGATCAAAATATGCACAAAAGCCATCACCTTTTCACAACAAGTGCTAGATTGTAGGCCTCAAAACATAAACAAGTTTCTCAATGTCATACCTAAATAAACAAAATCTAAAAAAACATACTAGAGATACTCGGAATCAAGGCTTCAATATCTTCTCCAAGCCCTTCCATTTCATCCTCGTCTAAAAGTAAAATGACCTATGATTAGTATCATATATTACAAAATAAAAATAAAGTATACTATTTAAGTTACAAAATGAAAAGTGATAACAATAGTGATTGGGGCTTAATACCTTCTACACCAAATAACCAATCACGAGTGCATAACAATGCCTCGTCATTTGACGATGATAGAGAACTTCTATACTTGCTTATGATCCGACCACCGATACTAAATGACGATTCAGAGGCAACAGTAGTGATTGGGATGCTTAATATGTCACGAGCCATTTGAGCCAATCGTGGATACCGCCCTTGATTATCTTTCCAATATTGTAAAACGTCAATCTTTAGTTATCTGCTAATTTCAGGTTCTTCCAAATAATTAGTTACTTCTGACTTGTCACTAGTATCAACCCTTTGATATTTACTTGGAAATGCCTCAAATCCATCCAATTCATCCTCTTCATTCGCATCACCTTCACCAACACTTGAACTCCCAGTTGTTGAATAATCAGGTGTCGTCTCGGGTTGAATCTCGTACTCATTATATAACCTATAAAAGCCCTCAATAATCACTTTCACTTTCTTTTCACGTATTGTTTCCTCAAGGTTAAGTTTTGAAAAACAATACTCGATAATCTTAACCTTATACCGAGGATCCAAAGTAACCCCAAATGACAAAACTATACAATAATTTTCCCAATATTTATCAAACTCCTTTTTCATGTACTTTGCCATTTTCTGAATAACGGGATCCAAGCTGTTGATCTTCCTTTCAATATTACGTTGAATTTCCCATACTTTGTGAAAATACAAGTTAGAAGTTGGATAAGAGCTACCAGAAAACAAAGTTGTAATATCATAGAAAGGCTTCAAAAACTTTGTGATTTCTTTTATCCTTGTCCATTCTTCTTCTGACGGACAAGTCAGGAAGTATTTATCAACAAGTTCTAACCGAGAATAAGCTTGCATGTAAACTAGTGCACAATCAAGCATAACATATGTAGAATTCCACCTAGTTGGACAATCTTGATACACAAGTCTTCCATATTGCAGATTAAGTTGTTGAATACATTCAGCAAACTTAAATTTTCTTGCAACATTTCCTCTAATATACTTTACTGAATCCCGAACCTTTCGAATAGCTTCATCAATTACTTTTAATCCGGCTTGAACAATTAGATTTAATACATGTGCTCCACAACGCACATGTATAAATTCTCCCATACAAACTGACCCACCATTTAAAGACAAATGAAGTCCTAGAGTATCTACCAAACCATCGTTATATCTTGCATTATCCAACGTGATAGTAAAAACCTTCTTTTCAATGCCCCAATCGACTAAAAAGTTTATCACGTACTCTGCCAATGTAGAACCAGAATGAGGAGGAATAAATCTAAAGTTCAAGACTTTTTTTTCTTAATATCCAGTTTTCATCGACATAATGAGCCGTCAATGCCATATATCCATCGGTCGTGATCGAACTCCACAAATCAGCCGTCAAACATACTCTACTTGTTACTTCGCCAACTTTGTTTTCAGAATCATCTTCTCTCTCTCATATATTTTTAAAATATTCGCCTTTGCCGTGTTTCTTGATATGGGATTCGCATCTCGATGTAGAAACTTATGCAAGTCTCTCGTTGCTTCGTGTTCAACATAGCTAAACGGGTAGTTATGCTTAATGACCGCCACTGCCATTTTCTCTTTGTACATGGTTTGATCCAAAGGGGCACGTTTTTGATATGGACCAGACACGCTAAGGTCAAAACACTTGGGGAGATGTCGCTTCAAGTTAGATGTTCCCGATTTAACTTTGGCACTCAACACTTTATTACAAGCGGTACAAACCGCCCATCTAGTTCCATCGGGCTTAAATGACTTTTCAAAATATTTTCATACATCAGAACGCTCTTTGTTTGATGTTGGTGAACAAACATCATCTTCAATCTCCTCGTCGATACTTTGCTGTTCCGACATCTTTACCAACTATTTATGTTATCTGCAAAAACAAAACAATAAGTATGTAAGATTATGAGCTACTTTTAATCCTACTTTGTTTTATGATCCTTTGCAATTGATGCTTTTAATAATATTATAAGGTATAAGATTGTAACTTCTATCCTATTTATACACCTATTGTAATCTCATTTTTATATACATACACATATACTTGCCTACCAACAACCAGTAGTATCTTCCTCTGTCTTTTTTTCTGGAAAACAGAAGTATGGATGTGCAAACGAGGACCCCAGTAGGATTAATCTATTTTATAAAATACTTAATAAATATATTTTATGGCAAGTCTTGTACATTTCTTCATTTCAATTCATAATTCCAATTCTGTTATACCTACATTAAATTCTGATTCATATACCTACAAGGCTACAACAGTAAGTTCATTCCTCTCTGTATTCTTATCCAACTTTATTCCTTCTTTTTAACATATTCATCAGGCTTACAACTGAAAATTTCCACAAAAGTGTTTGCTAAAATCCAATTCATAATATGACAATTTTAGTGTTTGTATAAAAGCAAAAATTTAATCGTAAAGAAGTCCAGAAATTGAATCGCAATCTATTATATAAATTAAGTGAAATAATTAATTGGATGCAAAATTATTTAAGGGAAAAAACATCACGCCATACCTTTCACGTCGGACACGATAAACAAATGGCGGGCAGAGGACGGCGAACGGTGGTCGGAGGACGGCGGGGAAAAGGGGCCAGAGGGCGTGGCCGAACGAACGGTGGCCGGACGAACGGTGGCCGGAGGATGGATTTCAGATTGTTTGTGATTTGATAATTGTGAGGAGTGAGAACTGAGAAGCGACCATGTGTTTTAGTATATTAGTTTGAGCCCAATTTACCCATTCATGTTTTCTACTATGTCCATTTGAGTCCAAGATATATATTAGTTTAGTCCAAAATAGCCCACTCAAAAGATGAAGGAGGTCCAAGGTCACCCATCAAACATTTTCAAAAGCCCAAAATTTTCCAAACTTCAAGTAACTGGGCTTGTTTTGCCAGGTCTAAAATAGAGTTATCTCGATAGTGGTTGTGTTTCTCCATAAAAATGCATCCCGGGTCTCTTTCTTATGTTTACTAATCTTGTTAATGAGGCTTATAATGATTTGGTAGATGTCAATGAATGGTCCTTTTTCTATGGTTGATGTTTGCTAGCTTGTTATTATCCTATTAAAATATTGATAATTTGGTAACTTCTCTTAAAGTAACTAAGCAAATTGAAAAACAAAATAAAAATAAATATATATTATCATTTCTTTTAAACGTCCCAATTTTCTTTTTTTTTTACTCAACGGATGTTTCTATTTCTGGTTTCATAACCTCTTTTGATAAAGTTCCACCATTAAAATGTAATATTATAAACTCGATATGACATTAGAACACTTGAACTGAACTCAAAACAAACATTTGTTGAAAAATGACAGGTCGTCGGATACTCGTTACTACTCTTTGTGTGAAAATTAACTAGGAAGCTACCCGTTTGAACCAACAGTACCCGCCGGGTTCTCCTACCAGGTAAACCAAACCAGGTAACCACCGAGTACAAGGCATACCCGCCGGTTAGTCCTGCAGATACAATAAAACTAAGTTTTTAAAAATGATACAAAACCTGCATTTTTGGGACACGTAACCTTGCACAATCAAAAGACATACATCTCAAATATTTCAAAGTGACCAAATGACCATTTTTAACAAAAACCACAAAAAACGCAAGACATTAAAATAACATGACTTCAACTAAATTGTGAAACACAAAATCAACACTTTTAAGCAAAGTTTTCTAACTCAATTTACACCCCATTCGAATAACTCAATATCAACATCAACAAGTATAATTTACCAAACATTTAAATTGTAAACACTCCTAAACTCGTTTTACCACAATTTGACTCATTTCAATACAAAGCTCAATTTAACAACTTCAACAAATATCAAGTTTTTTCCACAAAAGTGATCATACTCAAATGATCAACAATTACTCATAATGAGGCTTTCTTCATATCTAGAGCATGATTTATAAAAGGGATTAACTTATTAACTTAATAGCAAACCCACCGCTAGTTGATCATTGGCTCCTCGCTCAGATTACTCCTTAACTCGCTTGTGCTACCTAAATGACAACAACAACAACAACAAAGGAATGTGGTAAGCCTCACGCTTAATAAGTAAAAATGCTCATTATTAAGGATCCTTAATATAAAACTCATATTGACTCCTACTCGAAGAAGTATTATCTCATTTTTGAGTGAAGAATAGGTATACCTCTATAAATACATATTTATTTTGTATTTATGAATTATTAAGAAATTTAGTGATAACATAATCTAGATACTATATGGTTCTAGTATACATGTAAAATGATTATTTTTATATATTTCGAATTGATGTATAATGACATTAAAAATACATAAGAAATCAAAACCTGTTAAATTGAAGAAAAAAAACATGTGATTGTACCATAACATTACATCAATAATTGATCTTTACACATTTCTCAATCTCATCTTACATAAACGACAAAATAAATAGTTAACTATTGATAAATTATTTTGGATCAAACAATAAATAGGAGGGTGTGAAGTGAAAATAAATTTAAAAATAGAGTTTGTTATGTATGTAGTTAGGAATTTACGATTGATAGTCAATAATCTTTAAATTAGAATTTTATTAGTTAAAAAATAAGTAGATTTGAACTTTTTTTTCAATTTGAATAACACGTGGAATTTTTTAGAAAGTTAGGGTAATGACACTTAAAACTTTTGATTAGTTATCAAAAAAATAAAAGTGTCACGTAGGAAAGAGACTATCTTCTATTAATTATATATAGGTAGATATAGATAATAATTTAAATTACTCATTTAATAAAAAATATATACTTACTAAATTTTGGGTGTTACATTTTTGTATTATATAACAAGAGACATGTGATTCCGAAAATATCCATTTATTAAAATAGAAAATAATAGTCGTAATATAATTAATATAATTAAATTATAATTTATAATAATAATAATAATAATAATATAATAATAATAATGATAATATAATAATAATAATAATAATAATAATAATAATAATAATAATAATAATAACCATAATAAAAATAACCATGATAATAATAATAATATAATAATAATAATTAATAATAAATAATAATAATAATAATAATAGTAATAGTAATAGTAATAATAATAATAATTAATAATAATAATAAAATAGTAGCGTTTAACTTGCGCTGAATGGCTGCACCGACATATCCATATCCATACCTATAAATAGAGTTACAGAACAACGCAACACTCACTTCTGTGAACAAAATATCTCGACGAATTCCGCTGAAGATACGTACAACCCAACCCAAGGTGTTTCCTTTTTCCTTTTTCTTTTATAATTTCTTGATTGATTCATTTTATTTGTTGGTAATATATTCGAAATTAGGCTTTTTATTCTGATATTGTTAAAGCTCTTAAAAACTAGGGTTTTTTCTTTTGATTTAGTTAATTTTTTCGAAATTATGGTTTTATCTTCTGATTTTGTTTAATTTCTTAAAATTTAGGGTTTTAATTTTTGATTTTGTCGAGTTCTTCGAAATTAGGTTTTTTCGGTCTGATTTTTTTAAATTTTCCGCAATTGGGTTTTTTTTCTTCTGATTTTCTTTAATTTCTTCAAAGTTAGGGTATTTTCTTTCGATTTTGTTGAATTCTTTGAACTTAGGGGTTTTTCTTCTGATTTTGTTGATTTCTTTTAAATTAGGGTTTTTTTCTTTTGATTTCTTATATAACTTATGAATATCAATGTGGAGATAGATCCATATGACGTACCTTAAATGTGAGAGAAGAACTCAAATTGGTGAAGTTGTAATGTTTCTATGTAAATGCTGCTTCACAACGTGTTGTTTAAGGTGTTTTCTGAACATGTAATATTGTTTCAGGGGTGGGTTTACAATATGAATGAGATGAATCTGAGGCTTCTATCAGAAAATTCGATGGTTCTTTATTCAGTTGCTGTGAGCGTTTTCAGGGGTGCATTTGCTTTCGCAGCAGTGGTAAATTCAAACCATATTCTTCGTTTTTATTTCCCAAGTTCAAGTTATAGAAATTTAACTGGTGAAATTTGAAATGGGAGTTATAAATTTTATATGGTTGTGTTGAAAGAACAATTTTACAGAAATGAGAGCAGAGGTGTTGAAGATTCTTGCCATGTATAGAAGACCAGTTCCTCGAGTAGCTGCAACAATAGGAGCTTGGCTTAACATATTTCAGGTACTCAGTCCTATTTTTGATTCGATTAATTTGTATACATCATTTATGGACCTTATAAAAGAAATTGAAAAGTATACGATTTTTGTTATTCAGTTTTTGACCATTGTATCAATATGCACCAATTGCATACTTGTAGTATGTTTGTACGATAGGGAGGGAAGGCCCCTGACGGAAGGAAGGGAGCGACGTATGATGCACTGGGCTTTTTCAAATTGATGCACCAAATAAAAAAATCTAGTGCATCATGGATGACACTTCAATGATGCACCAATAAAGACTCGAAAGATACGATGCATCAGCTAAAAAAACAATGCATCATACTTTACTCCTGATCCTGACCCTACAATACGAACCTCCGAAACTATTTCGTGACACATTAATTACTCCTTATAATATAAAGATACAAAGTGTTTATGGTTAAATTGACTCGGCCGGTTAAAAATTACCAATTTTGAGGCAAAACACTCTTACTCGAGCATGTAGGAACATATCTCGTCACTATGTTACGGCATGTGTAAATCTTCCTTTATATGAATTAACTTATATACTTATAGAAGTATTTCTTATTTCTCACGAGACGATATGCTGTATATATTCGACTAAATGCATTTCATCTTGTTTGGTTTTAGAGTAACAAAGTATTTTCTCTCTTCATGGATGAGACGATGACATATTCATGTGCGATATTCAAGGTGAATGTTTCATATTTCACTTTCAATCATGCCATTCCTTGTTTCATATTCAAGCAAGCCTAAATAACTCGTTGGTTGGGTTTATGGAACTTCCAATAGAGTGAGGATAAAGACTTGAAAGCAGCACAGATGAGAAAAACCTCTTTGTTGATTGAGAAGGTGAGTGATTACATCCTGATGTCATTATTTAAGCAAATGAGGGATGAAATTGTTCCCTGAAAACTATGTGTAGGCAAGAGTTGATAAGAACCATGCGGTTCTCGAGATAGGATTTGGTTGGGAAAATTTAGCTATTGAAATAGTCAAACAAACTGGATGTAAATACACCGACAATACCCTCTCAAAAAAGCAACTCTTATATGCAGAAAGGAAAGTGAAGGAAGCTGGCCTACATGTATTTTCTTCTTAAGAATTTTAAAAAGTGAAAAACCAAAAGATGAAGTATAATATAATATTTACTTCATAGCAAATGTTATTTTGGAATCACCTGCAAAGCCATAAGTTTGTTTCTAGACAGATTATAAAAAGTGGTCTTGGTTCTTTTTCACTTAATACTGATGTGAGCTGATTAACGACTCCCAACCTAAAAAGTGAAACCCTTCAGTTTTGTGAAGCCATAGCCGACTCCCAACCTAAGAATCGGTGGGAGTGGTCTTAGTTCTTTTTCACTTATACTGATGTGAGCTGATACAACAATCAATGTTTCAATTCTGTCAGTAGTCTCATAATGAGTGGTCTTATAACACACAACCTTTTGGTTTGAGTTATAATAATAACTTTGATATAATATATAACCACCACCACCACCACCACCACCACCACCACCACCACCACTGCCGCCGCCGCCGCCGCTGCCGCCGCAAAACTTAACTTCAGTGTCTGATCGTGCAAAACTTAACTTCAGTGTCTCAAAAATCTTCTTATTTGGTGTTTTGGAAAGTCTATTTAAAGCACTTTCCCACACGAGAGCTTCTCTTCCACGCAAGAAAGACCCTAAAACTTTCAAGGCTAGAGGAAGACGGTCAGCATAGCGTATTGCACGATCAGAGGGATCCTTGTACCCATCTGGAGGACAATTTGTCCCAAAAGCATGTGTACGAAAGAGTTGAATAGCTTGGTCCATACGTAGCAGCTCAGGTTTGTACTTGGCATTTGCATCTGATAACAAATGCCCATCTCTAGTGGTTATAATGATTCGACTTCCTGGACTAAACCAATCAGGTTTTGCAGCTAACTGCTCGTCATTATCCACATCATCAAGAATGAGAAGGACCTTCTTCTTGCAAAATCTTTGTCGTATCATGCCGGCTCCATACTCGCGATCCTAAATCTTATGATCTCCCGCAAGAACATTTATCAGTATCTTTTCTTGTAAGTTGCATATATCATTTTGTCTAACATCACTAACAAAACTACTACCCTCGAACATGAAAGAAATTCTCCTAAACAGTGTTCGGGCAATTGTCGTCTCACCAAGCCCTCCCATTCCATATATCCCTACCTTGCGGACCTCTTCCATTGACTTTAAGTTCAGTAACGAAATTATTGCATCAATACGGGACTCTATACCAATTAGATTGTTTTCCATGCCATGAGGTTGTATATTTCTTGATATCTGTTGAACAATCTTGTTTATAAATTATAAATGCATATTCACCCCTGTACATGTAACAGGATCATTTTTATATTAACAACTACTAAAAATATACCTTTCCTATACAGATTTCTTAATGACATACAATCTTATTCATGAAACTACAAATGACAGATAAAAGCGGTCAAAAAAATGAAAGTAATTACCCTCTAGTTTCCGTTTTGCTAGTGTTTCCTCGTTTTTTTAAAAGCAGTAGCAAAGTCTCCATTCTGTTTGCGCACATCGGATGGATCAACATGGTAGAACACCGGTATCACCATCTCCTCTGTTGGATAATGGGTTAATGACATTCCATGATTTTGGCAAGCTCATCCAAACACCGTGAAGAGTTTGCATAATTTTTAAACAACACAACCACATCAAACTTTGATTCTTCAATGGCTTTTAATAGTTCTGGAGAGATGGATTTCCCTCCGCCGAGCATCTCGCCATCTTTGAAAACAAGTATTCCTTTCTGAACTAGATTTCCATAAAGATGATCTACAAAACTGTTTCGAGTGTCTTCGCCTTGAAGCTTAGAAACACATCATAGTCCATCCTCTTGACGGTACACATAATGAAGATGAGACGCCATTAGAGTGTTTTGAAGGAATTAGAAAGGTAAAGCTTATACAGTAAGTGATCGGTGATCACTTTGTATCTTTAATCTGTATGCATCTTGACCTCTTTACTTTTCGTTAAAAGTGAGTGGAAAATTTACATAATAATATTGTTCATATAAAAGTTGCATGATGATGATCAGAACACCATCTTGCACTAATAAGGCCTTTAGCATACAAGTATTTAAAATATCATATGAATATCCCATTTCATTTGTATTGATTCTTTTTTTACAAATTATAAATTTGAACATCTTGATTATTATAAACGGTTAACAATATAGTATTTGCCATATTATTAAACACTGTCGCCGTTTCTTGAGCATAAGCTTAGTCATTAGGTAGTACATTACATTTAGTATGATATGGTTAGTGAACTGATACAATGACGTCCTGACAGTTTGAGTATCTATTGGGGCAAATCTCATGAAGAAAACACAATATTTTCGTTACTCCTACTATATTTTTTAACCGATGATTGAACTAATACACGAATGTCTCGGGAATGTATGAAAATACAAAGCATATTAACAAATAACATATGGAACGTCTAGGGTTTACCAGAACTCTCAAAAACTCACTTGATATATAATCTTTCTGCAAGTTCTCCATGAAAATCTCATTGATATACCTTGGACACTAAAGTAGACTAATGAACTGTATTTGAGTACTTCTCAGCATAGAACCAAACTAGAATCCAGCAGGTCAATAGAAGGAGATTGTGTATACAACTTTTCTGCGGTGTTGTCGCTCAAATGTAGAAATAACATCGTCAATCACATCTTCCCAACGATCAGTTGCTTCAAGCTACACATTCACAAAACACCATAGGGTATAGTAATTGCTTAAACTTGAGAGTGGTAAAATGGTTGGTTCGGGTACGGGTCAAAACAGGCTGGACAGGGTTGGTGAGCCAACATGTCTTGTCCACAATGTTCTGAGTTTTATAATATGTTCATTGTATTCCAAGGAGTAAACAGTTGTAGCATAATTTGTGAAAAATTCTGAAAAATCGCTTTATAAGGTTGAAGACATCGAATAAAACTTAGGTGACATTCAACTTGATTGATCCACTTGGCCGGTCAATATTAGGTAAGTCCTAAAACATCACCGATTCGACCCGTTGAAGATACAATGTTACCAATATCAACCCATTGTAAAGCTAATGGTTTGAAATTGCCACCTCTAATAAATAAACAGAGTTCAAAAATACTAGATGCTACACACCTCTTGACACAATGTTAAAGTTTGGCGAGCACCAACTGCAGCCTCCTCATGGTTATCTTTTACTTCCAAGTTTATCACCAGCACAGGTTTTAGGAGAATTTGATCACGAGTATGAAGATCTGCACATAATTATCAACAGCAAAAGCAGTTTTATGGCCATTAAAAAATTTTGGTACAAAAAAACTACATGAACATGCAAACAACATTAACACAGTACATAGACCCCAATAAGTAGATTTGGCAAGATATGTAGGTTGGGTAACTAGTCAACTGACCCATTTAACACTTTGAACCATTTGGCACGTTCCGTATTTAGCTGAACGGAATTGACCCATTAAAGAAAAACAACCCAAATGGACTCACTGATAAGTAAATGGGCTACATTTCCAGCTCTACGAGTAAGCATCATGTCTGCTAGGCTATTCTTTATCTATTAGGTTCATGTACAACCTTCACTCTCGCATTTAACAGCATAATATGCAATACAAATCTAACCGTTAATCCAACTCCCACAAGTAATAAGCAACATACGATATACAAAACAAGTACTTCCACTGGAATATTAGAAGCACTCAAATTATACAAATATATGAATATACGTATTTGTATAGGCAACTCATGTGACCCAAAAGATGTAAAGGTGAGTGTACTAACCTTCAACAACCATATCAAATACTTTTTCCTCAAAAGTGAACACAACATCAAAGTGTCCATCAGGACCATTTTCTTGCCATCGTTGAGGTGCATTTTTAACCGCCAAGTTCCTCTTGAGCATAGGAAGTATGCCATTACGCTTATAACTATGCAATAGTTAAGAATACCAATATCTTCACAAAAATCAAGAACTACAAAACTTAAACAAAATGATTCTAGTTTTCAAACTTAAAAAACTTACCGAAGCCGTACATTTATTTCAACTTCATTTTCTATTTCAATTCATCACAATACAACAATATACGAATATGTAATATGTAATTAAATTATTCTTAAAGATAATAAGGATACAGCTCGGGGTCTTTACGCCTGAGTTCCTCAAACATCTGTTTGTAAGGAGTACCAAATTCGTAGACATTTGGTTCTCTTAACGAAGGACCAGGGAGCTTAACATGTGTACCCGTACCATAAGAACAAACATCAAAACCTTCCCTTTTAAGTAGGAAGTGAGCTTCCATACTTCGATTCTGATTCGAAGAGCATACCATAGCATATCGCAGTCTCATTGCTACTAGAACTAACCCTAACACCCACAGAACTTATAGTTCGCCTGCTTAATAAACAGTTTCATCTAGTTAACATCATAACAATACAAACATTAAAAATAGGTTCACGGAATAATTCATTAATTTTAGCATAAATTTTAAACTAAAGAGCTCCAACCTCCCTCCGCAAAGAATAATAATAATAAAATAATAAGAAGAACAACTGAAACCTAATTATTCGTACAATTTCAAGCATTAACGAGCGCAAAAGGTTGAAAAGTGGGAGAAACCCTAGAGGCAAAAGTGTGTGCCAAATTGGCACTATGTGTGTTGTTAGTGCGTATCGCAGTGTGAGTGCGTGTGTGTGGAAGGTGTAAAAATTACCGGTGAGTATCGCCGCCGGATTATGTGAGGAGAATGCAAGTAACGGTGGCGATCGGAGGATAGTTACCGGTGAAGTATTATGCGTTTATGATATTTGGGCTTACAAAATGGGCCTAAATGCTTAATTTTTAAAGTTATTAAACAATAATGTTGGGCTTCAAAGGACTAATAGGAAGATATAATAATGAAAATGAAAATTAATATTAATACAGTGAGGATTTTGCAATGATAATAATACAATATGTACCACACCTAGAAAAAATATATATATATGTAATTGGTTTACAGATAGGTATTATATAATTTTTTGAAAAGTTTTATAATATTTCTCAGTTATTAAAAGGAAACGAGAACAATATTTTTTTATTCTTGCCATTTTCATCTCTCTATGTTCTGTATACCGCTCTCTAGAGAAAACATAGAAAGAGGTTTAAAAACTCTATGTAGTATGTCTGATTCTTGATTTCAATTTTTGAATCTCAACCATAACTCGATGATAAGTAGAAATAGTTATATAACTGAGACAATCGTAAATAAAGTCACAGTGGATCCATATTCTATTTTCTTATTTACATGATTAGTTATTAGAAATATAATATAAGAAAAGAGAGTCAATTTAATTTACTGAAAATGACAAAAAAAAAATATAAAAAATGAAAAAAACAAAAGAAAACACGGGATAAAAGAGAACTAACAATAAAAAAAATGAGGACTAAGACCGTTCCCAACGGTTTCTTCGGTTGGGAAGCCGACGAAGGTCGGCAAACCGACGCCGATGGCACGGCTTCATCGGTTGCTTCGTCGGTTAGATCTCTTCGGTTTGGCGACGAAAGGCGACGAATGGTTGTGGGTCCCACGCAGGGTTTTTTTCCTTTTCTAACTGTTAACATAAAAAAAAGGTAAAATTTTAAAAATATAACGGTAATATATCCGTTCTTTTGAGAGAGAAAAAATTTTACTCATTTTATCCAACCACAAACACACTATAAATAAAGACACAACAAAACTTCAATTCACACACAATTTTCTCTTCCATTATCTCAATCAAATACATTATTTCACTCAATTATTCTATATAATTCAACACTTTTCTTTAAATCGTAACAATGGATTCAAGCTCCTCTTCGAGCTCGTCCGAAGACGATTAAATGCAACAATATTTAGCGGTCACGCAATGTTTCGATCCGATTGTAATGCTCGATATTGTTGATACGTTGGATAAACAAGATGAAGAAGAGGTTGCCGAAACTTCTAACGTTTGTGGCAAGATTACTTTGCCCCAAACCCCACATTCCCGCTGGATTACTTTCGAAGACGATTTCGAATGAGTCGGTTATTGTTTGAACGTTTATGTCAAGGTATAACATCTTATGCTCAACTACCAATACCTCCTTATTTTACTTATTTCCGTCAAGGCCATGACGCAACCGGTAAACTTGGTTTCAACATTTACCAAAAGGCAACGTCCGTCGTACGCCAATTGGCGTACGGTATCGCAGCCGATGCTTTTGATGAATATTTACACACGGATCAACAAACATCATACGATTGTTTGGATACCTTTTGCAAGTGTATACTTCATCTATTCTCGAGCTAATACCTTAGAAAACCAACACTCCAAGATGTTCAGCGTTTACACGCCAAACATCAAGAGTTACATGGTTTTTCGGGTGTGCTCGGAAGCATCGATTGTATGCATTGGCCGTGGAAAAATTGTCCGGTAGCTTGGAAAGGTCAATACACACGAGGTGATCATGGACATCCAACCATCATGCTCGAAGCGGTTGCCTCTTATGATTTGTGGATTTGGCACGCTTATTTTGGTCCGGCCGGTTCAAACAACGACATCAATGTCCTTAATGAATTGAATTTCTTTAATGATCTACTACAAGATTGAGCGCCCGCAGAACCGTTTACTATTGCAGGCCAAACCTTTACGAAAGGATATTACCTCGCCGACGGAATTTATCCGAAATGGGCGACTCTTGTTAAGTCGTTTAAATGTCCGATAGAGGAAAAGAATCTGAAGTTCGAGAGGTACCAAGAATCAGCACGAAAAGATGTAGAACGCGCATTCGGAGTGATTCAAGGACGTTGGACAATTATTAAAAATCCTGCAAGGCCATATAGCGTCAACAAAATTAAACGAATTATGTACACGTGTGTTGTCTTACACAACATGATCACCGAGGACAACGGACGCAATATACGTCAACTTGAGGAAGATTATTTGTCGGACCCGATAAACAGACCAAGACGTACGTGGGACGAGAGGGTTGCAACACAAATGCGCATGGACAAGGAACTACACGACCAAAGGGTTCATCATCAACTTCATAATGCTCTCATCGAACACATTTGGCACCTCCCACGTGGCTTCCTCGTCAAAACCGTGCTTAATTTATTTAATTGTTTTCAATAAATGTAAAAAAAAAATTACTTGTTGTATTGTTTTATTTTAATTATTGTAATATTTTTATTTTAATTAATGTAATTTTTTTATATTTAATGAAATAGTTTTTATTTAATTTGTGTTTAAAGAATTAAATTAACAGTCATGGGTCCCAGAAATGAAACTGAAAAAGGGACCGTTGGCAGTGTTTAGTCAGTCTTTCATCAGTTTTGGTTGTGCTAACGTGACGCTGAGTTGACAAAACTGGAGAAGCAACTGTTGGAAGTGGTCTAATACTAATTTTACTTGTTACTTATGTTTTTCACTTTTTACATATGTATATTTTCAGTTGTTTTTTATAACTTAACAGCATCTAAATTAACTGCAACAATCATTTTTCGATATTGAATCTAATAATCCAAACAATTATCAATTTTTAGGTTTTTCAATTCAGTGACATAAGAAATTGATGGCATCAAGGATATACAAATATTAAAAAATTACAAAATTATGTATGTACGGTCTCATGTACCTTTCAATTCAAATGAATATTCAAAGGAGTAATGACTTTTTATACAAACATGAAATACAATTGATATATTCCCAATAGTCATATACATATACATATCACTAAAAAATGAATGTAAACTACATATGAGACTGTTGGTTATCACTTCATAGTTGTAGTAGCATTCATAATTATTTTTATACATTTTCAATCAGTCTATCTATACTTCTATACTAATGTAAAAAGAATGTTCATTATTGAATATTATGGTTCTTAAAATAATTAAAATTACTAAATTACCCCTATTAATTATAAATGTTGAAACATTATTAAGATTAGTAATATAATCTTCTCACACCTTGACATTCCATAATTAAATTTTGTTATAAAGTAAGTCAACCAAAATTAAAATCTCAAATATTAAAGTATCTAGTACAAATTACATTAAATTTTATAATTAAATTTTATATGTTTACGTGTAGCAAAACTAAAAATGTATAATTGTCCGCTGTTTTGCGCGGATTTCATGCTTTGCGCGTATTTTGTTATAAAGTAGCAAACAAATTACAATAATAACTTTTATAGTTATGAAGTTTAATAAGAATTAATGTGGGTATAAATGGAATTAAAAACTTGAATAATATGTTACCCATTGATAAATATGTACATTTCGACTTTTATATGTTTATGTGTAGCAAAACTAAAGATGTATAATTGTCTGCAGCTTTGCGCGGATTTCATGCTAGTCTAACTAATACAAATATCCATTTCAATCCGTCTTAATGTCTGCGATTCCCAAACTAACAAGCACGGATGTATGCTTCGATTTACATTGAGCGTCACATCGTCTTTTTTCTTTTCTTTGTCGACTCTAATTTGATTAGCAAAAGTAAGAAATCATTCTCTTGACCTCCACGAATATTCATAGTCGTATATGTTCATCCTCAAGAGTCAAGTGACTCTTACGTGACTTAAAGAGGCAACTAATTAAACACAAATGCATCACAATATAGATCAAACTAGTCACTTCAATATTTCAACATGTTGGGCGACCTCATAGTATCTAATGCGGGTACACAACAATATAATGTAGCAACCAATATTCTTATTTTTGCACGTTAACGACGACAAAAGTTGTCATTATTTCATGGGGTTTATGGAAAAAGCTCACATATTTTACCATTGTTTAGCTACATGTAAACCTATTGAATTGAATACTTAAAAAAAAAAAAATTACTTATATTACAAGTGTTACCACAATTTCTCGTTGTGTACATTTTGATTAAGAAAGTAAAGCAAAATTACATATTTCGACAGATGAATCATGTCCAATTATTACACAAAAATGGCCCATTATTAAAGTAAACAATCAATTTTCATAATATCTCTTACTACCCTACAGAAATATTCCAATTTCATTTAGTGGGGCCACGAAGAGCCCTACATTTTTGGCGATCATGGCTTTTAAAGGCACGCTAAATGATTGTGATATAAATAAATAAATGGTCTATACACCAATAATGTTACGTTATTATAAATAAACTATAAACTATAACAGTTAAGTTATTAATTGTATTAACATAATATGAAAAAACCAATGATATAATGATTATAGTACATGTATTCATACAATGACCAAATGAAGAAGAAAAATGAAAAACCGACCCAAAGAGTGTTTGTCACGACCTGTGACATTTCATGTCAAGTGCGTGAATCAAGGCACCACCACACCACACTAAATACGCTAAGCTTTGTTTATATAAATTTTTTGAAAAAACAATCTTAATCTATATAGCTTAAAAGGGATAGAATAATTTTGTACTTTACAAAATTAAAATTGAATTTGAGTAATATTAAAAAATAGAAAAGAGAAAGAGGTTGAATTTTAATAGTGAAGTTAATTGTGGGTAAAGGTGTATAGCCGTATAGGTGGGCTTTAGCCCGAGCCGAGACTTAGAAAAAGCTCAAAAAGTCCGGTTAAAAGTTCGGTTTGTCCCGAAAGATCTAAAGAGGCTTGAAATTATTCATAAAAGTTCGGTCTGATTCGAGTCTGGATTAGACTTTTTTAGGCCCGGTCTAAGTCCGACCCGACCTGACCCAGACTTTATGCACCTCTACTTCAGAGTAGACCCCTCCACTTGATACGGAGTAGCATAATAGACCCCTCCACTTAGGGGTGTACGTGGTTCAAGAATCGTACCATACCGGATCAGAATCGAACCGGACCGCGAACCGTTAACTGAAAAATCAAGGACCATGAACCGTACCATGTAATTTGGTTTTGGTCCGGTATTGTACTGGTTCGGTTCTTGCGGTTCTGGTTCAAAACCGCAAACCAAATAATATATGCACATTAGCACATATAGGTCATGAAGAAGAAGATATCTAAAAGTAGGTAATTATCAAAATATTTACAAGACTTAGAAAATCGGAAAAACACGTATATTACAAATAAAACCTTGCGACAGCTCAAAATAAAACGTTAAATAATCCACTTGTTTAAGTTTTCTTAAGCAAAATCAAAAGTGTATTAAAAAAACTGCAGATGTTCAATATCATAATATAATTCGCCGCGTATTCTCTTGATTGGATTATAGCGATTAATCTACAAAAAAAATGAATTATTAAATAAGAGTTAATTTTAAATTCTATTAAATATAATCACATCTAGAAATTTATTCAAGTTCATCCAAATCTTCATCACATGTGTAGTCGCGTTTTGACTTCCTGATCCAATCTTGAGTGCATATCAAAGCTTCAACCGAAATCAAATTATCACTCAATCTCTCTCTCAAATATGCTACAACAATATCATTTGCGGATGCATTATCTACGGTTACAACCATCACATTCTCAGTGCCCCAATCACGTAAATATTCTAAAATTGCAGCTCCAATACCCTTTCCTTTATGACTAGTAATATGTTGAAAACTTACTATTCTTTTAATCTACTTCCAGTTTTCATCTATATAATGAGCTGTTAGGCACATATAGTTTTCTCGTTGAATTGACGTCCACGTATCTGTAGTTAAGCTCACTCTTTGTTTGGCTAAAAATAGTCTTCAACTTCATTTTCAAGTTACACATTACCCATCTCACTATCTAACTTCATTTATAGTGAAATTTATAATAAAAAATGTTGCGGTTCTAATGGTCCAAGCGGTTTTAACGGTTCTAGTACCGAACCGTACCACGAACCATTAAGGCTAAAAATTAGAACCGAGAACTGAACCATTGTGCATGGTATGGTACGGTTCTGGTCCGGTTTCAGTTCGGTTTATTGGTTCTGACGATTTCGAACCATATATGTACACCCCTGCCTCCACTTTGTCAGCAATGACCAAAGGGCAAAGGCATAACAATGACATTCCACTTGACTGTTTCGTTTGCTCCGGAAACTATATATATATATATATATATATATATATATATATATATATATATATATATATATATATATATATATATATATAAATAAGTGTACTCGCGGTTTCGATTACGATTGATATGCACGCCCAAATGATTAAACAGGTAGGGGCCATTTCACTATTTAATGTTTCTGCTCATCAAATATTCTATTCTATCTATAATTTATTTATATTTATAACATGAAATGAATTATTATACTATCTCATTTATTATAAGGATAATAATAATTAGGTGTGTAGTTAGACCAAAGCCAATTGCTTCTTAGGTTTTCTTCTTCTCCTTTTCTTCGGTTTAGATACTGTTGGTACGGGTTCATCACTTGGCTTCTTCGGTTTCCTTTCTTCGCTTAGCCGACGAAAGGTTTGTGAAAAAAAGTGGGTCTAATTTATATTTAATGTATTGTTATTTTTAGTTTAGTGTATGTAAATGTAGGTACATTGGTAAATGTGTGACCCAAAATTAAAGTGACGAAAGGACCATTGGTAGTATTTAATCAGTTTTGAATGTGCTGACATGACAAAACTGAAGAAAGCAATGGTTGGGAGTGGTTTTAGTGACATAATTTTTTTTTAGTGAAAATTATTGTATTCGAATAAGAAAGTTAAAGGAATAATTAGGTATAATTACAACACCTAATCCATCAAAATAACCATCCCTTTTATATCATATACTACTAAGAGCATTGGAGTGGCCAAATTTTTTGTAAGCGTTTTTTCCCTTCAACGACCGGAGCTCGGTGTTGACCACTCCCGGCTGAAGTTAAACCCCAACACTGATTAGTATGAATGATGAATAATTGAATATCCAACTAAAACTTGAAAACCATTAACCTAGATGCTTATTGTTCCTTTATTAGTTATGAGAAAATAATCCGTAAATAACAAACTATTTATGTAAATGCTAGAAACTTTGTGAATAAATTGTAAATAATTTTACCATATTTACCGTAGAACACCACCTATACTAAGTAATATTAACATTACCCATTTTATCCCCGTTAGTTATTAGTAGGATAAATCATTAATTACTAATAATAAATTAATACTATACTATATTTTCAACGAAATTTCTAGTCAACGTAATCGACATGTTTACTATTAATTAAATCATAGGATGGTTGCACAAATATAAACAATTAGTAAATTCCTTTTCCTTTGTAATTTGACATGTACTAATTAGGTTGAAATATATAAAATTTAAATTTAAATTACATATTGGAAAATATCATGCAATTGAACTTACATTAAATTAAAATAAGATATATATCAACCTTACACGTTAAAGATTCAGTGTTGGAATCTCCATGGGAGACAAAGTTTGATTAGTGTTATTGAATGTTGACAGTACCAAAATAGTTAAACAATTATATACAAAAAAAAAATGTTACGAGTTACAATCAACGAGTATTAATTTAATGATATGTTAAAGAAATAATAATTACAGTAATAGAGGTGGCCCAACTAGTGCTACTAGGCCCCAAGTCCAAATTTATTCAGCCCATTAATATTAATAAATCAGTAAAAAAAAGAAGAGAGATGGCTTTGTTAATCCAATGTTAAGATCTTTTTATTCAATAATCACCTTCTTGTTAATATTTGCTCAATGAATCAAACAAAGTGTTTGGGTTGATTATTTCAACTCCATGTATCATTTTTGTTTCTCAGATATTGTTATAACTAATGAGACGAAAGAGTTTTAGAAAACTTAAAAACAGAACTGCAATTCGAGATGAAAATAAGAATGTTGGTTTTTATTACATTATGGACAGTGGAATGATGTAAATGGAAGCTAGAAGCTAAAAGAATTATCTACAGACAAATTACATTAGAACTTGGTTAAGATTCATCGCGTAGGCATGTGCCAACTGCGTTTTTTGTGACACAGGCTACTTGTTTCATCTATCAGTTGATGACTTTGTTCAACTTTTGTCTGCTAATGCAAGTTTTATCTATTTTGAGATGTTGCGACTAACGTGTTCATATGGAGAGAATACTCTGTTATATCTTCGATTCTCCATATGAAACTGTTATGATTTCTAAGTCATGATACATCGACTCTATTAAAGTAGATAGCCTGTATAGGTTAGGTCTTTTAGGTGAATTAGCTTCGGATTACTTTTTCAGACTGTATCGCTCTAATTAATTTATGATTATTCGAGTTTTCATAGTTATATCTCAATCCAAATCTTTATGTATTACAGAATTTAACTCAAAATATGTCATTTGCATATAAACTCACCTTTAAAAAAATACATATCCAATGTATCAAACCATTAATTTATCAGCAGATTTCAGTACAATTTCTATGGATGAACTTTTTACCAGCAAATGTATGCAGATGTCGCCAGTAACAGTGATTAATCTATAATAAAATATGATCATACAAATTCCATTTCTATCATTATCACAAAATCAAAGTTAGCTCTAACATCACGATTAATGAACTAACTTGTATATAGATTGAAGAACAACAAGTAATCAAACAGAAACTGGATATGAGTATGATTACCTGTTTAATATTCAATAAAGTGTTATTCAAATCATCTTTACACTTGTAATCCAAAAAACCTAACAATGCAGATTACAACAGACTGAATTACTGAATTATAGTGCCGCCACAACCGAATCAAAACTCGGAACGATCTGGAGCGACAGTAACTAGCACTCTACCGGATGTTTTAACCGGCGTTTCATCAACAGGATCTCCCTCATTATCACTAACTTCATCCTCAGGCATTGGCAACGAAACCACATCACGAATTCCATGAATTACAATCCAATCACTATAATACATATCTGGAAACATAATCGAAACTTCATTCACCTTAAAACTACCACCAGATTTGTTAATTTTGACTTTAAATCCATCCAAATATGTATCAAAATTAGTTCCGTCATCAACATTAATCAAATCTCTCCATGAAACCTTACACGGTAACACATGTCGATGCAACAGTGATTGATAATCAGGAAACTTACCGGAGTAATCAACCATTACTTCATCACTAGGAGCAAAAATAGTCAACGCAGGTTGACTTTGAAACCCTAGCAATTGTAAATTGAGAAATGAAGCAATTACAGAGTAACCTCTAGATATTAACACATTCGCACCGTCATGAAACGAGAAATTACTGTCAGTAGGACCTTCAAACGACGCCGTACAGAGATCTAACCGCGAAAACGGAACCGATGAATCCGGAACCGTGAAATTCGGATCGAAAAAGGTCTCAATACCGTACACGATCAATGATCCGTCGTCAAATATCGGCGATCCGATGACTTTAACGTCGTTGATTGAGATTTTATCAGAGGATGACGGTGTAGTGACAGTGAGGAAGGTAGCGGTATCGACGGTCGGAATTTTGGTACCGAAAGGAAGAGAACGGATGCTGGAGAGAGAGAACGCCATCGGAGAGAAGTGGAGCTGAAGGAGGTTGAGCGACGGTTGACCGTGGTCAGCGAAGGAGGAATCCGGTGGTGTGAAGATTGTAGCGGCGTTGTGGCGAGATAATAAGACGTCGGAGACGAGATTTAGGGTTAAGGACATTGCGACGTAGCCGGAATTGGAGAGAGTGTCGGCGGCGTTAGTGAGTGTTTCCGACGGAAGTGCGGTGGCGTGATGGAATGTAGTTATGATGATAGCTGCTGTGAGAATCATCGCCAATTTCAATTTCACCGCCATTGATAGAGGCATAGAGCAATATGTGAGAGGTTGAAAGTTGTTACTGGATGTTGATACTTGTGATTTGACGTGATGTGTGATGGTTTTTGGCGGGAAAATCTGTTCCAGAATTTGGCCCTTTTCCTTTTGGATTTTGAGAGCGATTTTTTTTTATTTTTTCTCCCTAATTAATCCAATTTTTTACTTTTTTAACTTTTTCCTAAAACCACTTCCGACGGTGACTGAACATCGACTGGTCAATTTGTGTCAGATTAACGTCACGTTAGCTTTTTTAAAACAGACTGAAACTGACTAACCCCTGTCATCAGTGACACCGTCACTTTAATTTTGAGCCCGCATTTAACAATATACCTTTATTTATATACGCAAACGAAAAGGAAAAAACAAACTTTTTTTTAAAAACCAATAATGTTACGTTATTATAAATAAACTATAAACTATAACAATTATTAATTATATTAACGTAATATGAAAAAACCAATGATATAATGATTATAGTACATGTATTCGTAAAATGAACGAATGAAGAAGAAGGAAAAACCGACCCAAAAAGTGTTTGTCACGACCTGTGACATTTCATGTCAAGTGCGTGAAACTAAATCATCACTCCCCATTGATCAAGTCACCACCACACCACACTAAATACGCTAAGCTTTATTTATATAAATTTTTGAAAAAACAATCTTAATCTATATAGTTTGAAAAGGATAGAATAATTTTGTACTGTACAAAATTAAAATTATGTTGAATTTTAATAGTGAAGTTAATTGTAATTCAGAGTAGAGGTGTATAGGTGGGCTTTAGCCCGAGCCGAGACCTAGAAAAAGCTCGAAAAGCCCGGTTCAAAGTCCGGTTTATCCCGATAGATCTAACGAGACCTGAAATTATTCATAAAAGTTCGGTTCGATCCGAGTATGCGTTAGACTTTTTTAGACCCGGTCTAAGTCTGACTCGACCCGAACTTTATGCACCTCTACTTCAGAGTAGACCCCTCCACTTGATACGGAGAAGCATAATAGACCCCTCCACTTTGTCAACAATGACATTCCACTTGACTGTTATGTTTGTTTCAAGATATATATATATATATATATATATATATATATATATATATATATATATATATATATATATATATAAGTGATAAAAGTGTACTCGTGGTTTCGATTACGATTGATATGCACGCCCAAATGATTAAACAGGTAGGGGCCATTTCACTATTTAATGTTTCTGCTCATCAAATATTATATTCTATCTAGAATTTATTTATAACATGAAATGAATTATTAATTATACTATCTCGTTTGTTATAAGGATATAATAATTATGTGTGTAGTTAGTGACATATTTTTCTAGTGAAAATTATTGTATTCGAATAAGAAAGTTAAATGAATAATTACGTATAATTACAACACCTAATCCATCAAAATAACCATCCATTTTATATCATATACTGCTAAGAGCATTGGAGTGGCCAAAGTTTTTGTAAGTGTTTTTTCCCTTCAACGACCGGAGCTCGGTGTTGACCACTCCCGGCTGAAGTTAAACCCCAACACTGAGATTCAAACGTCGATTTTCAATGTTTTTTCTTTTTCTTAATTTTTTTATTTGATTGGTAAAAAAAACACTTGTGGGCCCTTTTAACCCCAAGTTTAACAGTGACTACTCACTCAAAATCGTACCCAGTATTGTACTACAATGTTAAATTTAACATTAAATCACTCCTCGTGCTTAATCGAGCTCGTCACAATATAATGTCATAAACCCAAAATTTATACCATAAATTATAATTCTATAAATCTATGGTGATAATAATGAAGTTATCTTGGCAGAATTAGTAAGTTTTTTTTTTTTTTTTTGTTTTCTCCAAATTGGTAATTAGCATATACTTCATAGATAAGAATATTCCATTTCATAGAGTATATGTTTACAATTGATACTTTGAAAAGTAAAGCACAAGTTGAAACTTGAACAAATGAGAGTTGTACCATTCTTGGTAAACTCCTATCCTTTCTTTTACACGCAAGATTAATCATATATGACGATTACCAAGTGAAGGAGGTAATGTGAAAAGCTTGAAGGTTTTGCATTTTGGATGCATTAACGAAGAGATCATCTAATTATGAGTTGAAGGGGGATTGAAAATCGAAAGGTGAAAATGTTACAAGATTTGAGAAATGACTAAGAGGATTAGAGGACGTAACGACGTACATGTAACACTCTTTCTTTCTTTTCTTTTTTTAAAGCATGTACTTATGTTTTATGAACATTTGTTTGAAAAGAGGCATATGAGTATTCTATGTAAAAGTTACTTATAAAATGGTGGATGTTTTTCTCATTGATGATCAAAATTTGACCGTAGGTTAAGAGTTCACAGGCAATAAACATTTTGAGCTATCTTTGAAGAAGATTGTTGGTAGCTAAATATTCTATTGATGATTTTGTTAAATTTTGCATAAAGAGAGGAAATAAGAGTTGATTGCATTATTGGTCCTCGTGGTTTAACACATTAACATATTTAGTCCACGTACTTCACTTTTTGCACCAAAATTTCGAAAACACATAAATTTGATGCATAGACTGTCCCTACTTTGTTAAATATACATCTCATCTGTCAAGTACATCAAACTGACTATTTTAGCACTTGATCAAAATTGACCATTCTTTGTATAATCTTCCACCATTAGTATAAACTATCCGTCCCTTCAAAATCTCCAAAGAAATAGGGGCTAAAATGCTCATTTTAATATATTTAACGGTGAAAATGTTAACTTTAACAAGAGAATGATCGTCTATTTTACTATGTGTAAACTACAAGAACCAATCGTGCAAATACTCATGAAGTAATGAAGTTGTTGGTTAGCAAATAAGGTAAAATCACGGATTTGGCAAACCTTGTCACAAATAAAAACTAAGGATCTTTCCCTTGTAACGATGAGGTTTAAATTAAGTTTTCAGTATCTGATCTCTGATTTACAACAAGAGTTTTATATTCATTTCACTGCAATTTTTTTTTTTAATTTAAAAAAACGATATTCTCAAGAAAAATCCTCACCCCACATGTTTTGAAAAGCCAAAAGAAGATTATTGTGTTAGGTGAAAGATAAACAATTGTCTATTTTCCACATCTATTGAAAAGCCACAAGATTTTAAATGGACCAATTGAAAAATAATTGCAAAGTGACAAATAAACGATGAGTCATCTCATCATTTAAAATATTAATTAATTCGTGTCTTACATATTTTTTATTTAATTTAATTTAGTATTTATTTATTAAGAGATCTCACAAAAGACAAATTTGATGGATCCAACCGATTAAATTAAATAATTGTTTAAAATGATTCGAAACTAGTAGTTGACTTTATACGTTAAACACATTTTATGCAAATTGTTAACCAAAAGATTATCCAACCTGGCATAAGTCATGCTCTATCGGCATAAGATAAGAAGTAATTAATGAATTTTAACTTGTCTTATTAAATTAAAAATCAACTTAAATATGTAAATAAATTTCACTTATTTCTTTTAGAAAAGACAGGCAACTATTAAAAATCAAAATCAAGTAAAAAATCGATTAAAAAAAACTCTTATAAATCCAAGCTACAAGATGTAACTTAGCCAAGAGAAAAACACATACAAGAAGAACCAAAAACAAAAACTGCCACTAACAATACATAAATAAAACAAAGGACCAAAAAGTAAAAGATACAAAACAACGGACAAAACAGAACCAGCCAACCAATCTCACTTCTTGATCAAACATAAGCGAAAAAGCAACATTAGGCAGCAGTAAAAATTAAAAATGAACAGCATAAAGGATTTTTTCAAGAAGCCCACGATATCTTTATATTTTTATCTCTAGTCGTGGCCCACCCATACGATTTAACTTGGACCTCCTTCAATAAATCTAAAACTACCTCCGTTTTATTGTTGAACACCTTATTATTCCTGAAAATCCAAATCAAGTACAAAGAAGGCCACACACTCACCTTCCAAGCAAACTTTTTATACTTTGAGAAAGATGTTACACCCTCATGCATAATTAAATCTTCGACATAATTAACATTAGTTTGATCCACTCCCCACCAATTAAACATATTAGACCAAAACTCCTTTGCGTATTTACAACTGAAAAAACAATGATCAATTGACTACACTTGTTCATCACAATGAGGACATAATTAATGTGTATTGATTGTATTTTATATGTGAATAAAGAAATTTACACTTCATTAATCATTTCTCTTTTATAGTATTGTGACATAATCACTTTTAGTGTAGCTTAACATTTTTAATAATTTTAAACACTCACTAATAGAATATCTAACGAGCCCTTGTAAGCTTGAACTCTGATTCGCTAAATTTCAAATTTGTTTTTTGAGTAGATTCGAGTCAAAACTCAAGTAACTCGATTAAAACACAAATAGTTTGAATTTCTATTTCAAACACCATGAAATGTTTATAGCAACAATTTACGAATTAAATGCATGTATTTTTAATAAAATTAACACCAACAATCTGTAAATTAAATAAGATAATGGTCCAAAAAGGATTCAGTGATCACATGGCAATAAATCACCAAATATCACTTCACTTGTGCCCATAAATACCCACACACACCCACAATCCAAAATCACACAAACACAAAACATATTTCAAACCCATTTGCATTTCGCATTGTTTGATCCAATTTCTATGCAGCAGAAAGGGAAATCTTTCAATAGCCGATCAAGATCTTTCACTAGAGCTCGTCTTGCAATCGAAGGCTCATAATCACTCAATTAAATACAACCCATTTCCTATTTTTTCTCAATCTTTTTATTTCTTGTTCAAAGTTTGTGTCTTCTTTATTTTTCTTTAATCCCCTTTAAACATCTCTGCAATGGCTGCTGTTGTCAATGGTGATTACTTCCTTTCTTTTGATCTTTTTTCTTACACCCTTTTTATTTTCGGAATGATATTTAATTTAATTTAATTTAATTTTGTTGATTGATAATTATGTAGGTGAAGAACGTGAGATTCAAAAGAATTACTGGGTGGAACACTCTGTCGATCTTACTGTTGAAGCAATGATGCTTGATTCAATGGCATCTGATCTTGACAAAGAAGAAAGGCCTGAGGTACAATTATAAAATCATGCATATACATACATAATGATATATATTGTTGTTGGTTTTTATTAATTGGTTGACTGGATCTTTTTGTTGTTTATATAATTTCTAGGGTTATTTTCGTTTGTTATGAATCGTGATGCGGTCATGTGGGTGTTTCTTATTGGCTAATAGTATATATTGATTTCAAAGAATCTTGAAGTCACTGCACACAGTAAATAGATTATCTATTTTTTACAACTTTTGATTATCTTTTTTTGGTTTTGTTATTGATTTATTATTTAATGAATCGACTACTTTTGTAGTTCTTATTATGGATATTACTTAATACTTATAGTAGAGTGGAATAATTTTGTGTTTATGATTAAATTTTTGCTTAATTTAAACTGTATGGCCATAAGTTGATAACTGAAAATGACAGTTTTTTTGTTTTTTGTTCTAACCTATTCTTAAGTAAATGAGATTCCTTTTCCATTTTTGTTGCCAGCTTCTAATAATGTAAGATTAAAGGAAGCCTTATTAACCGAATACAATTAACACGTTAATGATGAATATTCTTTTGCAAGGCAAAAAATGCTCCGTTTATGATCTTACACTAAAAGTTTATGAACACTTGAAAGGCAAATTTTGTATGGTGGTTGCCATGGATTTACCGTGTATGCGAGACTGTGATGAATATAAGCTAGATGATTTGTCCAAGCATCAAATTGATGTTTGATTATATCATACGTATATATAAGTTTTTCATCAACAAACAGAATAGAGACACTCTACAAACTGAAATCTGTTGCTATGCAAAAAATTTATTCATAAAAATGCTATTTGCATCATATTGCATTTTTTTTTATACTTATATGCTCTGTTTAATGTTCACTGATTTATACTGATGTAGAAAATAGGTTTACTATGTGCTTTTCATGCTTGAAGTTGTTATAATCACATTAATTATTAAAATGCTTTGTAAATTCTGAATACTTTAGAAATATCAGATTAAATGTCTGAAATGGACAGTTTTGTGATAAAGGAATCGGTGAATAAGTAACGCTAAATGATAGTAAAAGCCTTAATAATTATGTTAAAAGAATCGGTGAATAGGTAATGTTTGCTTACCCTTAGATAATCAGTTTTGTGGTACTCTTTTGTTAGGTACTGTCCCTACTACCATCATATGATGGGAAAACAGTCCTGGAACTTGGAGCTGGTATTGGTCGTTTTACCGGTGAACTGGCCAAAAAGGCGGGCAAGGTCATAGCCCTTGATTTCATTGAAAATGTGGTAAAAAAGGTATACATACCTCACCATGGATAAGAAGTTTATATTCATTTTATGATGTACTTTTTGTCATTTATAATTACTTATTCTTGCAGAATGAGAGCATCAACGGGCACTTTGAAAATGTCAAATTTATGTGCGCTGATGTTACATCACCAGAACTGAACTTTCCAGCTGAATCGCTCGATTTGATTTTCTCAAACTGGTTATTGATGTATCTTTCCGATAATGAGGTCAACCTTGAACCCATTAGTGTAATTTGATGTTTTTTTTTTTCATTTGTATCTATATTTGTTGATCCAGATCTTGTTAGTAGCCACATAATTAGATGTACCATTAGAATTGATATTTGGTGAAGTTTTAGAGAACAAATAAATCAGATGAAATTTTGTTCTTGTGATCAAATGAATATTTTTTAGTTTAAATATGGCTAACATGCTTAAGTTGTTTCCTTTTCGGTAAGTGTTTACACGTTTATCTGAAGTATTTAAAATAAATTAACAAGGATCAACAATTCCTGATACGGATTATGACTCGATTTTATGAAATCACTATAGTATGAGTGTTTCTATCCAAGGGCTATTTTTGTGTTTTCACACTTTGTTTCTTTTACTAGTTGGCTAAATAGTGTTTCTTTTGTTTTTATCTGGTTACAGGTTGAATATGTTGCGGACAGACTTTTGAAATGGGTGAAGGTGGGAGGATATATTTTCTTCAGAGAATCATGCTTTCACCAATCTGGAGACCATAAACGAAAGCACAACCCAACACACTACCGTGAACCTAGATTCTATACCAAGGTACAAATTGTTATACCTTGGGCTGGATCACGTATATCAATATTTAGGAGAGGTGGCGAGATGGGTGCGCTGGGGAGGTTGGTTAACGGGTCAAAAACAGGTTCGGGTTGAAATGGGTAGTTTTTAGCTCTCTTGAAATGTGCCGAAATTTGTTGGCCTGCAATAACTTTGTTTCCATCTTTCATGATTTTTTAAAATAATTAAGGTGTTAACTATGAATATGAAACAGTATTATTACTAGAATCATAATTTAACTCTTGGAATAAATATGGTTTAGGAGGTTCTACCATCATATTCATTAAAAATTGACCTGGGCAATGTTTGATCTATTTGATCCATTTGACCCGTTTAACCCGCTTCCCTTTTAGCTAAATTATATGACTTGGCACATTTGACTTGTTTGAGATAGAGCACAACCCAAATCAACCCATTCATAAGCAAACGGGACAAAATTGCCACCTCTTATGGTCATGGATGTCTTTTGTTGCATGTAATTGTGGGTTTTGACTTGACCCAGACTAAGGAACATGTTTAAGTGTTTAACTACATGTAAAAGTATCTAACAATTTGTTGTGCTGATTGTGATCAATAATTTAAATCTATTCAGTAGTCATGAAATGTTACAATTTCATACATATAACAACTATAGACTTTTTGCAGTTTTCTGGGAGTATAGTAATATGTTACAAATCCTATCATATATGTCTTTTCATATCTTGCTATAACTTGAATGTATAGATATATAATACTTTTCTTGTTGGGTATGGTTGTTTAGGTCTTTAAAGAATGTCACACATCTGATGCATCTGGTAAATCCTATGAGCTCTCTCTAATTGGATCGAAATGCATTGGAGCTTATGTACGCAGTAAGAAAAATCAAAATCAGGTACTTTGTTTACTATAATATTTTTTGTTCTTTTATTTTAATTATGGTCTACTGAATTCTCACTGTAAAATGAACTCATGTTGGTGTTTATTGCCAGATATGCTGGATATGGCAAAAGGTGGAGAATTCAGAGGGTGATAGGGGCTTCCAGCAGTTCTTGGATAATGTCCAGTATAAAAGCACTGGCATACTACGATATGAACGAATATTTGGACAGGGTTTTGTGAGCACAGGAGGAATAGGTATTCCATATTTACTAAAGGGGGTTGGGACCAAGTTACCTATTTTAACCTCTTTTTTTGTTAAATTTGAGTAACTTTTACTCCCATAAGTCTCTCATAGTTCTTCTTTTTACAACAAAGTCTTTATGCATAAGAAAGTTTATCTAAAAGAGAAATGGGCCAAATGGGTTGAACGGTTTAAAAGTAGCCTAAAGTATCTTCAAGCTTTCACAACCTTTTAAATTTCTTACTTTATACATTCCTCTAGGAATAGCCTTTTGATATTACACACAAAGTTCGAAAAAATTGAGAAAAAAGTGTTGGTAGGTCAACTCAACCATTTACCCAACCTGCCCACCCAGCCCATTCTGCCACCTATAATCAAAGATAATGACTGACAAGAAAAGTTGTGCATCTTTGTTAGTTTGCGTTCTTTTGTACTTCTCTGATTATCAAATCATCTCCAATATTTTTTTTCCGTCTGTTGTGATTGTTGCAATGTTGTATTATGACCAGACACCACAAAAGAATTTGTTGCAATGTTGGATCTGAAACCAGGCCAGAAAGTTCTAGATGTTGGATGCGGTATCGGGGGAGGCGACTTTTATATGGCTGAAAACTTTGATGTTGATGTTGTTGGCATTGATCTTTCTGTAAATATGATTTCGTTTGCTCTTGAACGAGCCATTGGTCTTAAATGTTCAGTTGAATTTGAGGTTGCTGACTGCACTAAGAAATCGTATCCAGATAACACATTTGATGTCATCTACAGCCGTGACACCATCCTTCATATTCAAGTAAGATTCCACATAATCATAAAGTTGGCAATTTCGACCCATTTACTTATAGGTGAGTTGGTTTGGGTTATATCTAATCTCAAATGGGTCAAATAAGAAAAGTTATAATATAAAGTTGGCTACAAAGGAAATGGATCAAACAGGTTGAAAGTCTCTCAAAGTGCATTTATTATTCGTAAAACCTACTAAATCATTTGATTCATACAATTAGACCAGCGGTGAAATATTATAGTTTTTGTAATCATATATGAAAGTTATTAATAAAAGATCAATTTATTTGCACAAAAAGGGTATGGGTTCAACCCGATCCAACGCCTACCTTTGACCCTTTGCCCAACCCGCCCATTTTGCAACCTCCATATGATTATTAAAAACACAGAAAGTATACTCCATATAAACAGTTCAAAATGCATTATAACCATGTTTTTCTTATTCTTTTCCATTATGTTTTCTAGGATAAACCTGCGTTATTCCGCACCTTCTACAAGTGGTTGAAACCAGGGGGTAAAGTTCTCATCAGTGATTACTGCCGAAAATCTGGAAAACCATCTCAAGATTTTGCAGAATACATCAAGCAAAGAGGATACGATCTCCATGATGTGGAAACTTATGGCCAGGTAAATTAAAGCATCACATTATGTATATAAATCAAGTCGAAAATCTCAGTTTATATCTTAGTGTCTGTGTGTATTAATATATCTACTTCTATTATTTAGATGCTTAAAGATGCTGGCTTCGGAGAGGTGACAGCTGAGGATCGTACAGAACAGGTGCTTGCATACTCTTAGTTATTTAGTTTTAGTTTTGAGTGTGCACATGCATACCTTAAATTCTCTTTTCAGTATGAGAAAAGAAAAAGAAAAACTTGTTATCGTAGTGCATACCCAAATATTATTTGGACTAGAGCTTAGATAGCCTACATCTGCTACCAATTCACATATGGTATTTTTTAATCATTTGTGATAGGAAGTTAGGTTCATAGGTAGAAATTCTGAACCTTGTGCTTATGAGTGGGTCAATTCGCGTTACTATTTTTATCCAACGGTCAAACGATTGAAAAAAGATAGCTTAAGAGGAAATGGGTCAAACATGTCAAAAGTCACCCAAAGTTTACTTCTAATACATAAACCTAATAAATCACTATAATAAAATATTGCATATTCAAGTGACTCACTTATTGTAATTTATTTTTACTGCACCGTTTTTCTACAATCTATAATTGGTACTATTTCTTTCAGTTCAAGGAAGTCCTTACAAGGGAACTAGAAAGGGTCGAGAAGGAAAAGGAAGAATTCATCCAAGACTTCACTGAAGTGAGTATTTTACATAACTTTTCACACACACTTAAATTCTTACAATCTTTCTTTGAAAAATTGGCAGTAGAATGACTTTTTTTTAATGACTTGTGTCACATATATATAATATCTGCAGCAAGACTACAACGATATTGTTGGAGGTTGGAAGTCAAAGCTAGTGAGGGTTGGTCAAGGGGAGCAGAAATGGGGATTGTTTTTTGCAAAAAAGAAGTAATTCCAGTACGGGTCTTTATATTTCTAGTGTTTCGAAGTTATCAACGTTGTGTTGAAATAAAGACTGGTGCTGAGCCTCAGATCATGTATCGTGGTGTGTCATTAAGTACTTTGTGTGTTGTAGAATTACTGTCGTTGTTGATGTTTAATGGTATTTTTTGGGCTTTCTAAAGTTTGAATTCAGTTGTTCCATTATTTGGTCCCCTCGAAAGATGATGCATCAGTTTGCTTGATTTATTGAAAGTTTATTTTGATTTTGATTTTTATTTTTTTGGCTTGTCAAATTGGAGTGAAATCATAAATGATTAAAATAGAATATGTGACATACTGTTACGTTGATATTTATATTGAAAGATACTTGAACAGGAATATTCACAAGTGTTGCATTATGCATAGTTATGTTTATACTGCAAAGTATAAGAAAGCTCATATAACTTCAAAACTATTACAGAATAACACGTTGAAAATACAAAATAAAAAATGTACAGAAAACGAGAAAAGATGGGTTTGGTGGATGAGGAACAGCCATAACCAAAACGAAAGGGCGAACAAAGGGAAATTATTGGAACTATGGAAGACGATAAAGCAGCATATATTAATATATTAATGTGTGTGTGTGTGTGTATATATATATATATATATATATATATATATACACTAATCACATAGAATAGAATAATAGTCTATACTCTTGTACAGATTAAAATAATAGCCACTTGTTGATCAAGCATTATATATTGATAGGATGATGAATGTGATATAATACGATTCTGAAGAACTGTGCACTCTTTTGATCTTACTATTTGATTCTATGGCGTTTGAGCTTAACAATGAAGATAGGTCTCAGGTACGTATTGATTTCTACTTCTTTTATGCTATTAATTTTGTCTTCAGTGATATTGCTACTTCTGTTGATCTCTGTTACACTGGAATAATGGGTCATTTTTGTTGTTTTTGTTATTACCAGTCTTTTAGCTGGTAATGAATGAACAAAATTTATGTTTAAGTCACTCGAGTTATGACCATAGGTTGATGGCAACAGCTTACAGCTTTTTGTTTTTGTTCTAAGCTTTTTGCCAAATTGAAGGAAACTTATTTCTGTAATTACAAATTAGGGGGTGTTTGGATGTTCAAAAATGAATATGATAATAGTATTTGATTATTATTTCCTTAATTTTAATAATCAGCTTCTTACTGTTTAAAACTAATTTTGACTATGATTATGTGACTGCTTAGGAGGTCAGATAATGACTTTTGGATGAAGTATTTATTTATGCCGTTCTTAATTCTTTTCATGTATAAATATTTTGGATAAAGTTTTTTCAACAGAAAAAAAAAACAAAGGTAAACTTTACTACTTTAGGTTTTATAAACCGATAACTATGATATGCTAAAATTCTGTTTATGGAAAAACTGTCTGTATCATCTAGCAATTCTTAGTTTTCCTGGTGTATGGTTGTTACCTTTTTCTTACTTAAATGGGATTTTCTACATAGGATTTCAGTAAAACCTTTATTTATTACCATTTGTGTGATCATGTTTTGATTGCATTTAGTTTTTTCTGTAAACTATGTGACTCATGTTTACTGTTTATGTAGGTACTGTCATTCATCCCACCATATGAAGGGAAAATAATCCTGGAACTAGGAGCTGGTATTGGTCATTTTACCAGTGAACTAGCCAAAAAGGAGGCCAACGTAATAGCCCTTGATTCCACTGAAAGTGTGGTAAAAAAGGTATGAATACCTGATCACACTGGAAAATAAGTTATATTTATTCTAAGGCTATTTTTGTCGTTTATAACTACTTACTCTTGCAGAACGAGAGTATTAACGGGCATCATGAAAAGGTTGAATTCAAGTGTGGTGATGTTACTTCGCCAGACCTTAACTTTCCAACTGAATCAGTGGATTTAATATTCTCCAATTTGTTATTGACAAATCTCTCAGACAAAGAGGTGAACCATGAATCATTTTCTTTAAACTCTTCCATAAGTTGAACAAATCTAGCATAATAGTTTCTTCATGAAACAAAGACAGTAGAATCCTGTCAATGTGGTGTTACAATCAAGTTGGTTTTTCTATTTGTCAAAAAGGTGAACCAAAAAAGTGTTTGTGGATTGTGGGTCAAGCTGGCCTGTTTTCGACCCAAAGAAAAAATGATTCGTTTTGACACGTTAGTCAACAGTCAACACACTAAATATGCCACATCGAGTAGTAGGGCACTTATAAGTACTTATAGCACAATTTTATCTTTGTTATCATTTGAAGTAGGTACAGGTAATTATTACTAATCTTCTTTTTTGTTTTACTTCCATTTTTCTGCTAGAATCTGGTTTAGAAAGTCAACTAGTTGACCTTGCTAAAAATTGTTGTTTTCCTGGTTACAGGTTGAAGATATTGCTGAAAAACTTCTGAAATGGGTGAAGGTGGGAGGATTTATTTTCTTCATAGAATCATGCTCTCTACAATCTGGAGACCATAACCAGAAGACTAACTTCCGTGAACCTAGATTTTACACCAAGGTACAAATAGATTCAATTTACACATAGACCAAGTAAGTTGTTTTTCTATTTGTCAAAATATCTAAAATACATTTCAGTAAGAAGTTGAGAATCTTGTGAGCTGAAATCAATAATTTGTAGACTTCAAAAATAAATAAAAAATTCTGGAACTTTCATTGACAATGGTAATGAATAATTGAATATGGTTGTTTAGGTCTTTAAGGAATGTTACATATCCAATGGTTCTGGTAATTCCTATGAACTCGCTTTACTTGGATCAAAATTTATAGGAACTTATGAACGTGACGATAAAACTCAAAATCAGGTACTTTGTTTACTATGATCTTTCTATTTTTAGTTTTTTAGTTTTTCTTATCTGAGTTGCTGCATTGCTCACTGTGGAATGAGCTCATTTGGTGTGTGTTATTGCAGATATGCTGGATATGGCAGAAGGTGGTGAGTTCAGAGGATGATAGAGGATTCCAGCAATTCTTGGATAATGTCCAGTACAAAAGCACGGGCATACTACGTTATGAACGAATATTTGGACCAGGGTATGTGAGCACTGGAGGAATAGGTATGACATATTGACTTTTGTACAAAGTCAAATTTGAGTTGCTTCAATGTGTCAAGTTGGGTTATGGGTAAAACTAAGAATATTAACAAAAATAAATAAATAAAGAATTTAAATGTGTTGAACAGTTAAAAGTTGCTTAATGATACTCAACTTACAACTTCCTAAACTGATGTATGCAAAAAAATTAGTGTATTCCGTATTTAGAGTAGTTTATGTCAACTGTATTTCGTCTATTAATTTTTTGCAGTACTCAAAGAAAAGGAGAAAAATATGTTGGTAGATGGAGAAAAATATGTTGGTAGATGAACACAATCTATTTTGACCCATTATCAACCCGCCCAATTTGCCACCTGATATTGCCTAAGAAAGCGAAATGTGCCCTTTGTTAGCTTCTATTCATGTGTGCCACTATGATTATACAGCGTTTATTGCTTTTAAGTGAATAGTGTCATCAATCTGAAAGCTAGTGATATCAAGAAGCAGCACTGAAAGCGGAATCACCTAGACTGTTTGAAAACACAGTTAATTGAATGTCCAAATATATTTTTGTCCAAATTGTTGCTATTTTAAGAAAATTATTTCTTTGTGAGCAGACACTACAAAGAATTTGTTGCAAAACTGGATCTGAAGCCGGGCCAAAAAGTTTTAGATGTTGGATGTGGGATCGGGGGAGGCGACTTCTATATGGCTGAGAACTTTGGGGCTGAGGTTGCTGAATGTACCAAGAAATCATATCCAGATAATACTTTTGATGTCATCTACAGCCGGGATACCATCCTCCATATTCAAGTAAGATTCAACAAACATTTATTAATTACTTTCAAGATGCACATCCCAACACCCTATGAATAGTTCAAAATGCATTATAACCATGTTTTTCTTATTCTTTTCTGTTATGTTATCTAGGACAAACCGGCATTGTTCCGAACGTTCTACAAGTGGTTGAAACCAGGTGGAAAAGTTCTCATTAGTGATTACTGCCGAAAAGCTGGAACACCGTCTCAAGATTTTGCAGAATACATCAAGCAAAGAGGATATGATCTCCATGATGTAGAAACGTATGGCCAGGTAAATCAAGAACTTATAAAAAAATATACATTAGAAGGTGGCGATTGGGATGTTGATTTTGAATAAAGTGATTTAAAATTTTGCATTGCATTTAAAGTAACACTTTGAAAGGCTCGACTTTTGGCTTAGCTAGTTAAAGTTGCAATCTCTAATGAAGATCAAGATGATAGTCTTAGTTTATATGGTAGTATCGTGCGTATTGATCCTTTTACTTTTATCCTTTAGATGCTTACAGGTGCTGGGTTCGAAGAGGTAGCAGCAGAGGATCGAACAGAACAGGTTCTTGCATAATTTTGACATGTTAATTATTTTTTTAATGAATGGAGTTAATTCAGTTTTCTGTATCTATAACCCATAAAATGAATAAAATAGAAAAATTAATATAACTTAAAGGGAAACTACTTAAAAATGCCAAAAGTTGGTCAGAGTATAAATTTAATACATAAAACCTCATGAACTATTGAAATGATAGTCGTTGTAATCCTTTTTGACACAAAAACTATTAGTATGAAAAAGTTCTAAATAATTGGACAAAAAGGCTTTCGAGCCAACCCAAATGGAACCGTCTTTGTAGTTATTTCCTTGTTTGTGCAATCTATAATCGGTACCATTCCTTGCAGTTCAAGGAAGTCCTTACAAGGGAACTAGAAAGAGTTGAGAAGGAAAAGGAAGAATTCATTAGAGACTTCAGTGCAGTAAGTATTTTACTTGACTTTTTGTGCACAAAGGACAGTAAAATGTGAGTTTTTGTTAATGTCTTATGTCGAATATGACATCTGCAGGAAGACTATAACGATATTGTTGGCGGTTGGAAGGCAAAGCTGGTGAGGGTTGGGTCAGGGGAGCAGCGATGGGGACTGTTTTTCGCTAAAAAGAAGTGATTGCATGATAGGACTCTATGTTTCTAGTTTTTTGAAGTTATCAACCTTGTGCTGAAATAAAAAGAGTACTGATGTCGACGCTCAGATGTCTTGTACTCTTGTGGGTTGTAACTCAATATTTATTGCATTATGCATTATGCATTATGTGTGCTTTCTAAAAGTTTAAGAATTAATGCTTTGGTTATTTAGTCTTTCCTAGAGACAATAAACAAGAAACAGATCAAATTAGTCAATTACAAACAGGGCGAATGTAGAGGGGCAGCTGCCCCCAAAGAATTTTCAAATCATGTAAAAAAGAATTTTTTTAAGAATATTTATGATATTTTATAAGTTTTGCCCCCTAAAAAGGAACAAATAATCAAAAACAAAAAAAAAAACTATCCGTCAATTAGTAAATCCTATCTCCGTCGCGATTAGAAAACAATATTCTGTATTTATAACGTCTAGACATTATTGAATAGAATTTCCAAAACATAACACAATCATAATCACAAAAAAAAAAAAAAATCAAATTCCCAAAAATATCATCAAACAAAGTTTTCAGATTGATTAATAGAAAACAACCCCCCTGCCTTATAATCAATTTCCCTAAGCCTTAAAAATTAAATATTGTACCTTTTTTTAACTCCTCACTCTCATAACCAAAATTAATAATAAATAATAAATAAAATTAATTAAAATAAATAAAATATAAATATGAAAAAAAAAACTCCATCCGAATACTAAGAGAGTAAAAGGAATCCAAAATTGGCAAATATAATAATGAATAACATAAACAAGACCTCACTTCCGTAAATCTCTCTCTCTCTTCCACCGTTCCTTCTGCAATCATCTGTAAACCCTAATTTGATACTATTTGATTTAGATTAAATCTATCCACCTAACCGCATCTGATTATATATCCACCTACCCACATATATATTTTTTTCTGTCCTTGTATATAACAGCAATAAAAAATTTATATATCAGTGATTCACACATTGATCCATCCATCCTATCACTGAAATCAGTATCACTTACCAATGGCGGACCAAAACCCACAAATATTTGAACTCGATAATGGAACTATGAAAGTTTTAGTGTCCAACTATGGCTGCACCATCACTTCCTTACTTGTTCCTGATAAAGATGGTATTTTTATTTTTTATTTCTTTGAAAGTTATGTGATTATTGACGATGTTTTTGGGAATTTGATTTTTCATTTTTGTTTTTTTTAAGGAAAATTGAGTGATGTTGTACTTGGATTTGACACTCTTGAGCCCTATATTGTAAGTTCCATTACAATTCACTGTAAGAAAAACTAATAAATAAAATTAATCTAAAATTGGATCTTGTTTTTGATGTTAGGATAACTAGAGTTCATGGTTTAATATAAGAACAAACTTCAAGTATTTGGAAAAGGTTTGATAGCTACATTTGCCATTGCAGCCGTGTTGCAAATTTTAAAAATTTAATTTCTCTCTTGATTGTAACAAGATTTTTATGAATTTAGGTTCTTTGGTTTTGGATTATTGACCAAATGTTTAAATCTAGTCCCTTTTTTTTGGGATATAAGGTTTAAGTAAACACTTAATCCGATATGATTCAAGTTTTTAGATAAAGGAACAGACTTTTGAGTATTTGGGGAATATTTGATAGCTACTACAGTTGGCATTCTAATTGTATGCTGATAAATTTGAAAATTGTTGTTTACATAGTTGTAGCAAGATCCACATCAGTTTGTGTTCTGAGATTCTGGATTTGAGCATTCATGGGAGCTTGGAAATGTAGCCAATGATATTTCGATGCTTTAGTTATTACTAATTGGTTATGAATTTGATTTCCTATATATGATGCGTGTGTGATTCATTTTTGTTTCAACAGAAACGTATGGCACCATATTTTGGTTGCATAGTTGGAAGGGTTGCAAACAGGATTAAAGAGGGAAAGTTCACACTCAATGGGACGGAGTATACTCTACCGATCAACAACGGTCCAAACAGTCTCCATGGTATGTGGTTAACTGCCTCGTGTTTTATATATATGCATATAATTGTCTATTATAGTTGAAATTTTTTGGTTAATTTTTATTAAAAGTATCACTACAATGAATAAGCACCATATATTAAGTTACCTTGGTAATGAAAATATTATTATGTTTAAGAGCATAGAATTCCTTATCTAAATGACTAATTTCATTGTTCTGTTAATATAACTGCCAAAATGATTGGAAAGAGTACTTCTATTTAAATAAATAATCGTGTCAATACATTTCTTTTAGTTGTTTTGGTCTTTCTCGTTTCTTGTTTGAAGGTGGGCTTAAAGGATTTGATAAGGTCGTTTGGCAAGTCGTTGAGCATAAACAGGGCGACACTCCATCAATAACCTTTAAATATCGTGCTCTTGATGGGGAAGAAGGTAATCCTCTTTCTCTCTCTCACACAAAAATGTACTTTTCGGTCATATTATCTAATCAATTTCCTTATGAGTCAGAATGTACCAAAAACTTGACTATCTTATTGTTAAACTTCAAACTGTAGACTCATATCCAAATCACTATTTTATGCGACCTGTTTTTTTTTATCAGAACTGATGATCTAATTCTGACTAATGTTATTCTAATTAGGTTACCCCGGAGATCTTTCCGTCACTGCAACTTACACACTTACTTCAAAAACCACACTGAGGCTCGACATGGAAGCAGTACCCGAGAATAAACCAACCCCTGTTAGTTTAGCTCAGCACACCTACTGGAATCTAGCAGGCCATGAATCCGGTACAATTCTCGACCATTCAGCCCAGATATTCGCGAAACACGTAACACCCGTTGACCCAACCCAAATCCCAACTGGCGAGATCAAGCCGGTTGAAGGAACTCCATTTGATTTTACCACCGAGAAGAAAATCGGTACCAATATACAAGAGGTTGGTGTAGGGTATGACCATAATTACGTGCTTGATTGTGGGGAAGAAAAATCAGGATTAAAACATGCCGTTAAACTTAGGGACCCGTCTAGCTCACGAGTTCTTAACTTATGGACCAATGCACCTGGGATTCAGTTTTACACTGCTAATTATGTGAATGGGGTTGTTGGTAAAGGTGGATCTGTTTACGGAAAGCATTCCGCAGTGTGTTTGGAGACGCAAGGGTTTCCAAATGCCATCAATCAAGCTAATTTTCCGTCGATTGTTGTTCAACCTGGTGAGAAGTATCAGCACAGTATGGTGTATGAGTTTTCGATTGAATAAGGTGTTTGGTATTTATGTTATGGAAACTAGGTTTGAATAAGTTGGTGAACTTGTGTGTTTGTTTTAGAATAATGTTTGCCCATCAGTGTAAATGCTTCTGAACTTTTGACCTCCTTATAATTGAAGCGTTTAATTTAATGAGTTTTTTTGTTATGTCGAAAATCAGTATATATGTGTATGTATATATATATATATATGTATATATATACACACACACTAGAAGAATAACCGCGCAATGCGGCGGACAATATTTTTCACAGTATAAATGACACAAGTCTTTAAATATTGTGAAAAAACCTTACGGTGATATAAAAATACTTAAGTTTGAAAAAACTGAATACGGTGATAAAAAAAATTACGGGAATATAGTTATCCGAAAAAAAAACAACTTAAGTTTGATATAGTAGTTATTTCACCATATTCAAATAACTTATAAAAAAACTCTTTTGAAAGTTTTTTCAGTTGACGTGTGTAGAAGATAAGTATAATTCGCTAATGATATTCAGTGTTTTCATTCTATTTATATCAAAACAATCATAACTGACATTTCAATATCCATTAATATGTTAGGTCATTTACATAAGTTACAATACAACCAAATAACTATGGGTTAAATATTTTGTAACCTAAATTAATTAATTTTGATAAATCTCATAATTAGTTATTTAATTGCGTTGATTTTTATCGCTTAAAGACCACTTAGGATTGTTAAAAGGGTAAACTAGTAATTTGTATTGTCTCTCTTTTTAAAGATTAAGGGTGTGTTTGGCGAAGAGCTTTTAAGAGCTTTTTGAAGCTTTAGCTTTTTGTTTTCAAATTGAAAAGCTCCTCATTTTTAAAAGCTTCGTTTGGATAAAAGAGTTTTAAGCTTTTAATTTCTTTTAAAAGCTCCAAAAAGCTTGTAAATGAAAAGCTAATCCTACAAGCTTTGAAAATTGAAAAGAGCTTTTAATGAATATATTTACATGACTGCCCTCGTTATTTGAGACTAGTTAGTTTATAGGCACTAGCTATCCAAATGATTTTTCGAAGTTATTGTCCTTTTTGTTTTCAATAAATTAATAAGGAATTAAACCTAATTTGTAATTAAAAAATAAATATAATAAACACTTTTCAAATATAACAGTGGACATGTTCATATTAGTACTACGCGAAATATAGTATGTAATACATTAACTCATAATCATTATTGTATCAAAATATTTAATACATATACATATAATTTTGATATTAAGAAGTGATATTTGAATCATTATCGTTTTTACACTAAAATGTTATTTGTCAAATTTATATTTAGTTATATTTATTATATTATTTCTATATATATACTATACATATTATTTTATATTATTATAACACAGTAGTTTCATATTATAACTATTAACTATACATATTTTTTATAATGTTACCCTAATTATAAGAAAACGAATATGTTAACCAAAATATAAATAATTTAGTTATTTATTTTATGAATTATTATATTAAATATATATACCATTTAATTTTATTATTTTTATCATTGTCCTTTATTGTTATTTTACTCATTTCAATTATAGCTACAGCTACTTTATCAAACACATTTAGAAAAATATATCTACAGCCTACATCTTCAATTAAAAGCTACAACTTACAGCTACTACTAACAGTTATAACCTACAACTACAGCTACAGCTTACAGCTCGTTTTGTCAAACATACCCTAAGACTCAGGGCCTAAACTCTTTATTAAGTAGTATAGATATACATATATACACACACAGTTGATATACGACAACTAGGCTCACGTTGACCAAAGGCTAGCAGATCGGCAGTTATGCCTTAGTTCGAGCAGATCAGCAATTATGCCTTACTTCTTATTTTTTTGGTCGAGGATCGGTACGGATAAATGTACCGAATTTTTAGTACGTACAACCATCAAACTAGGCTCGACAATTCATGCAGAATGAAAGATTGAAGTTTACTTTCCGTAGTGAATGAGTACAACTTTTATATTTATACATATATAAAAAGAAAAATATTAATAATAAAAAAATGACAATTCTATGTGTTTACTAGTGTGCTTTTATCTTCTGAGTCGTATGAGAAATAAAAATTATTTGTTACAAAATTAGTAAGACATAAAAAAATTGATTGATGAAGATATATAACTATAATAACGTCCCTTAATTCCTTGTTTGTTGTAGGACTAGCATTTTAGTTAAGGTGTTTAACTAATAATCAGGAATTTAGCATGCAAATTTTTTGTAAAAAAGAAACTTATGAACCATAGTTAATAGTTAAAACTGCGTTGACAAAAAACTATGCTATTAGTTTTGTGAAAATAAAGTAAATTTTTATATTTTATATTTTCAGCTCCTCAATTTTCTTAAATATACACATTCAGTCCTTTGAGTAAAGCAAAATGTGCGGAATTTTTCACCTTGTCTTTATTTGAACTTGGAAGGAGAAAAGCTGCGGTATCCTGGAAATACAAAAGAAAGAATGGCGGATAGCAGATCAAACAAGCGAACAAGGAGCCAGGTATATTTCTTCAATATCAAATCAAACGAGTTCTACCACCCAAAACCCTACAAATTTCACCGTTACATATTATTTAATTTGAATTTAATGTATGTACGTATGTATGTATACAAACAGTTAATGCAAAGGAAGAAACGGATTGAAGAGTTCATCAAATCAGCTTATGCTTCAGATAAGGATCATCTTTCCCCGTTTCCTCAATTCCAACATTACAATAAAAATGGTCAGTCTCCATCATGACGTAATCATTATCTTTTTGTGTTTAAATTCACTTACAGATATGTTCTGGCCATTTTATGTCAAATGAACTTAGGGTTGAGGGTGTTTGGATGCGACCTGATTAGCAACTGATTATTTAGCTGATTGAGAGATCAAAGTTAAATTACTTAAACGTTTCCAGCTTCAAATGCAGAATTTAGGTTATTCTGAAATGTAAAGTTGAATTAATTATTTTAAACAGGGTAAATGGCACAAAAAGGTACCAACTTTGATCAAACAAAGGTATCTAAGGTTTTTCTTTACCACAAAAAAGGGGTATTTTTACCTTTTGAAACATTACTAGACAAAGAAAATGGTTTTTGGACGGTCGTGGGACTACATTTTTCCATTTTTTACGATCAAAGACATTTTTTTTACCTTTCTAAGGTTTAAACACCCAAAAGATTGCTATTCAATACTTCACAATAAAAAAAAACTTAAAAACATTACATTTTCAAAGTGATTATAAAAGAAACATCTTTCTTTCAGATACCATAAATGAACTAAAATGAAGTTGAGTACCCGAAATGAGAAATATTACCTTTTTGTGCCATTTACCCTTTTGAAAATGTAGGTTAAATTGTTAGAACACCCTCTTAGGATATGTTTGGCAAAAATAACCGGAGTGGCAAACTGGCAACTGGCAAGCTATAAGGTGCTTTGTTTGGTCCCACAGCGTAGAAGAAATAAGAATGAAAATGATTGTTTTTCTTGTTTGTGTTTCCTACTAATGCCCCTTATTTAATAGGCCTATCTTTATTCCTCAAGCCTGGACGTGGGGATAAACTATCGTCTACTTTGAAGCAGTACATCCAAAAGCTCCTTAAGGTAGTATTGTAAAGCTATTGTTCAAGCCAACCTGACACCGGTCGGTTTCAACTCATAAAAATTAACCCATATCTTATTACATCTTCTCTTTGGTGCAGGTCAATATGGAGGGTCCATTTGGAGCAGAGTGGCCAGAAGAGGAAAAAGTGAAGCGTAGAGAAATGTCATCTCCTGAAGCACTATATATTTTTGTATACAAGGTTCCAAGCACGCCAGATACTAAGGCGTCCATAATTGGATTTGTACATTATAGATTCACCATCGAGGAGGATATACCTGTACTTTACGTGTATGAATTGCAGCTTGAACCTGCTTATCAGGGAAAGGGACTTGGAAAGTTCCTAATGGAACTAATTGAGCTAATTGCATCCAAGGTAATCAGTTTTCATCAAGTTCATTTTATTATTATTATTATTATTATTATTATTATTATTATTATTATTATTATTATTATTATTATTATTATTATTATTATTATTATTATTATTATTATTATTATTATTATTATTATTATTATTATTATTATTATTATTATTATTATTATTATTATTATTATTATTATTATTATTATTATTATTATTATTATTATTATTATTATTATTATTATTATTATTATTATTATTATTATTGTATATTAGAAATTCTGGAATCCGGATGATATAATTAGTACAGATGGCGAAATTGGGCGGGTTGAATAGCAGGTCAAATTAGGTGAATATTTTTACAGGTCAGGTTGTGATGACATGAAACACTATTACTCATTTAGTCCAACTTCTTATTAATAATCAGTGTTTTAGATATGGTCACATAACTTATATCATTTAAATATGAATTATTTCTCTTTTAATAAAATTATTTTTGGAGGTTTATACATTTAAAGTACGCTTTGGACGACTTTTAACTGGTTTGCTTTTTGCTAACCTTTTTCCCCCTATTTGATATGTTAGAGATCAAGCATAATCCAAATTGACCCATTCATAGGTAAATGGGATGAAATTGCCACCTCTATTGATCAGTTTTATGTAACATTCGACCTAAACTAGCTGCCTTGAACCTCAGAAATTCTTGCATTTAGTTATGTTCCATTCGAAGTGCTTAATGGACATTGCATAATTATCTATTGATATGTTTGACTGTTTATTAAATATTTCATTTTGTTTGTTTTCTACGTCTCCTAGAACTGCATGGGTGCTGTGGTGCTCACTGTACAAAAACAGAACACTTCAGCAGTCAATTTCTACTTGAATAAGTTAAGGTAACTTATGAGTTATGAGATTACATACAGCTTCTTTTTTTGTTATTATTATTTTTTAATATATTAATATTAATTAGGGGTTAATCTGATTTATGGTGTTTCAGCATAATAGTTAATCTTAATTATTCATGCTAATATGTGCTAAGATTTTATTTTCTTTCTTAATTTCAACTATTTTAAGTACCAGCAGAATGAAATTAGCGGTGTAAAGGTATTGGAAGAGATCATATCTATACATGTGTCCACTTCCATTGGACGTGGATACAAACAATGTATACAATTCTACATGTTATTTGATATTTGATGATTATTATACAAGTATTCAGTAATATCAGTTATATTATACATCTTGTCTAATCATTAAATACATTTTTTTTTACCTTGGAACTAGTTGAAAAAAATGTCTAGCATTATTATTATTCAATCGAAGTTATGCAATTAGTTGCACAGTAAGCTCTTATGTAATATTAACCATTCAGTAAAACATCTTGTTTTCGACTTTATTCAACGCTAGCCTGATAATTACTTCCTTTTATAGATCCTAGTGCGCATTAGTCTAGTAACAATATAGAATGTTCTGACTATGTAATCTTGCTGCTACATTTATTTCTGAAATTTTGATGTGCAGATACAATATATCAGCCATTTCTCCTTCAAAAGTTTATCAGCTGGTATGAAATTGTTTTCTCAATTGCAAACCTGTCATTTACTGGTGAACTTTTGTTTGCTTGACATTTATATGGTTATCTTGCAGATGGGAGTCATCGGAGAAGAAAAGAACTATGAGATTCTTTGTAAAACATTCGACCTTGAAGCTAAAGCTGTATTAGAGGTAATTTGCTTCGTATATCTTCTTTAGTTTAGTCCACCTTTATTATAATTATAATAACATTATCACTACAAGAAAAATGACAAAATACGACAGGCACCTTCTGCGACAAGGCATGTCGTTCAGAAGTCCCACTACGCGACAAAAAAAAGTTACTTTTTTTACTGACATTGGTCAAACTTTCTGCGACAATGGTATCGTCGCAGAAGGTATAGAATTTTTCCATTTTCTTTTTTCCCATTACTGTCAACCTTTAGCGACCATCTAGTCGCTAAGAGTGATAATGTTTTTTATTTTTTTCCCACGAAGGAAAGAATTTTCGTGGTCACCCTTTAGCGACGACTATATCATTGCTAAAAGGTTTTAATAATATAATAAATATTATATAACTTAAAAGGAATATAAATTAATTCAATAAATACCTTTAGAGGCAACATTGTTGTCGCTAAAGCTACTTCATAAAAATTAAATTTAAATTACATTGTTAAATAAATAAATATAAATTATTTAAAATATAATTACATGTTAAATACATGTTAACCATAAAGAATCAACTTTAATTACATGTTAACTTTAAAACTCACTCTAATTAAGTTCATTCACGTAATCTTTTTACATGTTAAACGTAGTTTCAGTTACATCTTAATTACACGTTGACTTTACTTACATTTTAAAAGAATAACTTAGTTGCAAAGTGACTCAAAATAACAATACGACATCGTCATTATATATTTATGTCATATGTTTACAGCGAGACCCTCATAGGGGTCAATTTCCCAATCTCATTGAACAATTCGTCAATAATCAAGAGTATGTCAACCCAATTGCCCACTAATGTAAATAATTATTTTTAGAATGGGTTAAATGGGTCATCGGTCATATGGGTCATATTTGAATAATCAAAACCAAACGCTCCTAATAATTCTTCTTTTTAACTACAAAGTAACAAATGGAGGCATTGCGTGATAGCCAATCGAGGACTTCCACTCCCATAAGTGACGAGGCTATACTGTCACAAGTCTTGGACGAACCTTGTGGGGATAATCGTGGACGGGGTAGAAAGTTACCGGGTGTTTTATCAACTTCAAGTTCAAGCGTCCAATTAAAACAAAAAAAAATGTATACACAATACCAAGTTAACAAACTATTCGCTAAAGTAGTCGAGGCTCAAAATGCACAATTTTCTTCCATGTATAATGCCTTACGAGCCACGAAAATTCCTGTTCTTGTGTTTCAACCCCTTAACATAGCGAATATTGAGGAAGATGAAGAAGAAGATGAGGACAAGGATGAAGTTGATTTTTGAGGTGTTAGTCGTGTTTGTGAGGTCCGTGGAAACAATGTTTGTTAAAGAAACAGTATGTTTGTTTTTGAACTATACTTGGTATTTTCGTATGTTTGTTTTTGAATTTTGAGGGACATTAGTACATTTGTGTGTTTGTTGTATGTTGATATGAAAAAAATTCTGAGAAATTTGCGCCGGAAAATTGCTCGTTTTAATTGGAAAAAAACTGGAAAATTTGCAAAAATTGTAAATTATGTCAATATTCTAGTAACTTTTGTTGTTGCTAAAAGTAAATGATTTCCATTAGTCACTGTTAGCACACTTAGTATCGTTGCAAACACTTAAATAAATATTTTGTTTTTTAATATAATACTTTTAGCGACGGCGGATGTCGTCGCAAAAATCTGACAAAAGCAAAAGGTGGGCACGTAACTTCTTTGCAAAAAGTGACAAATTTCATTGGAAAATCCTTTTGGGCACGCGGCTTTTGCGACGACAGTGCGTTTGGCGATGACTTTCGTCTACGTTGAAAGGCATTTTGCTTGTAGTGTCTCTTGTTTTACTGTATTTAGTTTAATCGATCGGATATTATTGGGGCCGTTCTGATCTTAATTAACAAAAGCAAAACAATACACTTGATGCTCCTGTGTCTAACCGAATAACCATTAAAAAAACAGTTAAAGTGGACTTAAAATACATTTTTGCCCATTTATAAATTGTTAATGTGTTATACATGATCTACGAATAAATATATTGTTACAATAAATTCTTTGTCTTTTGAATAAAGCATTTTAAGAAGTTGTATGCAATAAAATACAGTTTGGGCAGCATATTGACCCATTTGACTTGTCACCCCTTAGCTTTTATTTATAGGCTTAATTTGCTACCTCTAGGTTCAACTCATTTTTTCTAGCTTGCATTCAAGTTAACTATTTGACTCATTGTATTATCACGTCTGCAGGAATCATGAAGCCCAGAAGGGAGTTTCTCAAATTCTGGATTAGCGCAAACGTGGTTAAAGAGAGATTCACCTTTTGATCACCTAATATGTAAATGGATCAGAAACTCACAAATTGAGTTATCGGTACATTCTTTATGCCAATATGCAATCAAAAACGGCTCTTAAGACAAACATTTGCAAAGCTAAGAACTTGGGGTTTCATTCGTATGCTATTATACCATCTTCTTACTGTTATTGCCTTTAAGATTAATCTGTTCGAGCTTCTTCTCAAGATCGAGATTTGGCTAACCTGTATATCTCTATTGCTCTAGTATTGCATATGGTATTGTAGCATTGCGGATCATCGTATACTTGTTTGTCTTCAAGTAAATTGGTGCAGGGTGAAAGTGACATTTCGGTTTGGGCTGGAATTGAGATCTGTTTCCGATTTGAGTTTACGAGTTAGGTGTTTTGGAGCCATTATCAAATGCAAACCAAGTAAACGTTTAATGTTAAACTTAATCAACCAATAATCTGAGTTTCATTTTATTTTTTCAACGCAAATTGGAAAAAAAAAAATCAGGGAGAAAAACATTAAATACCATATGATTTTTCTAGCAAGATTTTTTTCGAAAATATCAAATATATTTTCTATTTTCATCTACACTTTATGAAAAGTTCAGCTTATAGTTTTCAGCTATATTTTTTTATACATAGAAAAGACATATTTTATAAACTAAATAAAGAAAACATTTAATCTTATTTCACTTTTATTCTAGAAAAATAGAGATGGAATATTTATGTAAAAAAATTACGCAACTAAATGTACATGAGTCTTTGCTTTAATCGTTACGTTATTATTTCTATCTATAGTCAAAAATTGAATATTATGTTTTTCAAAAGAAAGAAAGTTGTGACAAATTAAGAATAGTAGAATAATATCTATAATACGACAGTAAAAGTAATGTTGGTAAATGGTGGTGGTGATGACGCTAGTGAAAAACTTAAAATTATTACATGTGTGATGAATATACTATATAGTATTACTATTTTATTTATATGTATATAAGTTAATTTTAATATAATAATAGAAAGAGTAAATTCTATAAAATGGTCTATGTGATTTATATTGATTTACAAAAATCGTCCTTAAACTTTATTTTTCACTTTATTAATCCAATAAGTTTATGTTTTACTCGAGAACGGTCTATTTTCCACCTAAAATTACTAAAGTACCATTTATGTTGTCATTTTTGGATAGTAAGGATCTAAATGGTCAAATGATATTTTAATCATTTTATATGGATGACGGACTATTTTCAAACAAAATGAAAACTTATTGGACTAAAAAAGTAAAGTATAAGGATAATTTTCATAAATTGGTATAAATCAAGAAACCATTTATAAAATTTACTCTAATAAAAATTATATAGATTTATATTCATTATATTTAGTTAGAGATTATTATATTGTAGATTATGGATATATATAGTAACAGTAGTAATAGATTATTAATATAAAGAGTTTTTATTATGGAAATGTTTAGTTAGAGTTAATGTGAAAAAAAAAAGAATAAAGAAAAAAACATTTGCAACCTGTTTTTGTTTTTTATTACAAAAAAGTTATTTGGGATTTTTTGTTTCTGTCGCTCCAAAAATTACCCAAAACTATGAACACCTTATTATATCTTCGGAAAAATCATCAGTTTACTCCGTGACAAATTATAAATGGCGGCAACAATGGTTGGTACGTGTAACCCTAGATTTTGTTCTTCATCATCTTTATCTTCTTCGTTCTTCTTACGGTCTACACCCGCAATTCCTATGTGCCGTACATTATCTTCAAAGCTTTCAATTAAATCTTCAAAACGCCAAAATTGTTCTCAAATTGTAGCCTGTGTCTCTCCTTCACAGTCACAGAATACAACTACTAATGTTAATTTCACATCCTCTACGAAACTCTATATCAGTGGTAATTTCACTTTTCACCCACTCAAATTTTATATCTTTATGTTAATTAATTGTGTATATTTAGTGTTTACTTATTTATATGTATTATTGTTTTTATAAGTTGATCTGTTAACTTCGCATAGTATGCAACACTATTTCATCTGATATAATACACATAGGATTGTCTTTTAGTGATGACAAATATGCGATAATTAAGGATTAGATTTATTTATTTATTTTTATTTAAAGCAGTAAAGTTCGAAGCTGTTAGGAACATGTTTTTACTCTAGTGGAAGAAAATGTTTACTTGTGGGTAAGCAGTGTGTAGTTAGCTGAATACTAATTATCGTGTTTCCATATGTTTAATTAGTAATCAATAACTTAATTGATTGACAAAGAGTCAAATGGCAGGACTCTCATTTCGAACATCAGAGGAGAGCTTGCGAAATGCTTTCCAGTCATTTGGGCAGCTTATAGAAGGTATAAGTGATGCCAATTAGATCTTATTTTGCAAATACATTAAATAGGTGGCAATTTTTGTCGATTTACTTGTGAATGAGTCAATGTTTTTTTTTTTGGTCAACTCAAACGGTTTAGCTTAAAGGAAAGATGCCAAACAGGTTTAAGGTCGCCCATAGTTAAAATTTACTACATGTATACTCCAAAATTAAATTATTTAAAGATTTAGATTATTATTGTTGTAATACTGTTTTCGTACCAAAAATGACTTGTTAATTTTTCGTAGAAAAAAGGGCAAAAGTGTTTATGTGTTAACCCAACCTGACCTGTTTTCACTTGCTACTCAACCTGTTCGAACCGCCCATTTTGCCACCTCTAATACTTTCTTTGTAGTCCCTTACCATCATTTTGGTACAAGTATTTCTATAGCTGAAGTTATAGCCTCTAAACTTTCAGTGAATCTGGTGATGGATAAGATTGCTAACAGACCGAGAGGATTTGCTTTCCTGCGTTATGCAACAAAAGAGGAATCTGACAAGGCCATTGAGGGTATGCATGGAAAGGTTAGTTATAAGTTATTTTTGTACATTTGATGCTATATTTTCTGAAGTTGCAGTTCATAGAGTTGTAAACTTCAGCATTTAGTATATAAACATTTTATTATTTAACCAAAATGTAATTGTGTAACTATGGATACTTTTCAAGTTGGAGTATATATATCAGACATCGTCACTACATAGTACATATTATTAATCATTATTAAATATATACATAAAGTTTGATTATACTATTTTCTAGATTGTTTAGGTTTGATTTTGTGAGTAGTTGCTTGTTATAAATAAGCTTCAATTAGAATAGACATATCTGGTTTTCACCGATACAGAAAACTGTCAGTTATATAGCTTTGCAAGAATTTGTGACTTGCTAAACTTCCTCTTCTGCTTGTTTCACTTTGGCAGTTTCTTGATGGCAGGGTTATATTCGTTGAATTCGCCAAACCCAGATCTCAACTTAATCAAGGCATCAAACAGGATTCAAAGCCATATCGATGAGCCTATGCATGCCAGCCTTTATAACATTTCCTGTTAGTGTGTTATGCATTGGAATATTGAATACATATATGTTCCCCAGTTACATACATGTGAACAATAGTAAGCCCGAAAAATCTCTGAAGAGGTGCGAAATTTACAATATTTATTATGATTTGTGTGTGTACATAATAATATCTGTCTACGTAGGAAATGGGATTGATTTTATTCAAATTAAATTATATTAGTATTTAAAATAGACATATTGCTTGGTCAAACATCCAACACTTTTCGTTTATAGTTTTTAATTCCTCATACCAAATTATCATCTTATTAAATACCAAGTTCCATGATTATATGGTCTAAAATCAACCAAAATACCAGTAGTTTGTGTACTTTTTATATTGTTGTTTGATACCTCAATAAAAAGATATTTTGATGAGCGAAAAGTTGTAATCCACATGATTCACATGAATCTAAAGATTATATCCATTAGATTAGATATTTTCCTAATAATTTCATTTTTTATAAGGGAAAGTTATAATCTAACGTTGCGTTTGGTTCGCGGAATGTTTTTAATTGAATTGGAATTTCAAGCAGTGTGATTTCCTTTGAGTGAAGGAATTTGATCGCTTATAAACCAATTCATTCGTGAATAAAACACTCTTATGAAATGAAATTGAGATTTCAACTCCTTTTAATTTCACGAAGTAAACGCAACGTAACTATCATCAAGACGAAAGCAAATTGTAATAATAAATAATTGGGTTAATTATTTGGGGCTCAGATGTAAATACCAAAATGAAAACGCATGATAAACATGTGGTGTGTTACTTTCAAAAAGGTTAGAAAAAATTATTATTTACCAAGTTTTTAGTCGTGGTGATTTAACGTTTAATAATGTTTTATAGTGAGTTATATTATAAAGAAAGTCTCAAGTTTATTATATTCATTTAGATTTAGATATAACTTGGAACTATGAAAGAATTTTTGGTATGGGAGTTTCTAAGTGTATAATAATAGGTATATGTGTAATTGTATATAATATACTAGCCCTTAAACCCGTGTACATACGAGTTATGTAAAGTAAAATAGTTATTCTTATAAAATTTAGTTGTCTTTTTTAACATGTACATTGTATATAATTTTGGTTTATTATGATCACGAAAAAAAGTAAAAATACTAAATGATTTTGTCACTTGTATAAAAATTCTAACCCCTACATGATATATGAGTGATTTGTTTAAACTTCAAAGATGAAGTCTCCTATTATTTATTTACTAATAGATCGAAAATATAATTTGAAGGAAAATAAGATTTTCAATTGGTTAATTAAAAGCTATAAGACTTCTTTTTAATTAGTTAAGACTTTGTCGATAGTGTATTTGGATACGAATATGATGATTCTTGATATTTATGAAGCTAACAATTTAGTGATTCATCTGATTTTTTTATTTTGATAACAAAAAGTAAGAGATTAATATTTTTGTTTGGCTAACATGTCATTAATTTAATGTCGTATATGTCGTATGTCATAAAGTAGAGTTAAAAGATCTTAAATGTAAGTTAGTGATCGAAAAGATCAATGTATTTGGTGTTGCAAATAAATTGTAAAAGATATAGATAAAAATAAAAAAATAAGATTTTTTAATTAGTTAATAAAACTCATATGTAAAATGGTTGTAAACAAACCTACATGATTGCAAGTTTAATTCGCACAAAAAAATGATTGCCTTTTATAGTAACTACTCCCTTTGTCTCACAAAAGTTGTCCCACAACTTTTTTTTTGTAATTAAGATTACTTGGGTAAATGTCAATTTTACCATTATATTGGAGGCAAGTTTGACAGAATTTATTAAGTAATAAATGATTAAAAGTAATAAATGAGGTACAATTATGAGTTTAATGCATTTTAATAATTATTTTTTGCAAGTAGGAAATTATTTTGGGACAAATATAAATTAATGTGTATATCAATTTTAACACATAAGAAGTATTAAATACAATAATTCATATTTCATTTATTACGATAGTTCAATAATTTTATAAATATAAAAATAAAAAAATATTTCAAGTTATTTTTAATCTTAAGTGCAAGTTAACTATAACATGTTAGGAACCCAAAATATGATATAGTAATGTCAATTTATGTCAAAGTCATTTAGATCATGCAATTACCTTTTTAAAAAAATTATTTTAAATTTGTGGCGTCCGATTGTATAATCTAAAATTGTAATCGAACTACAAATTAGTTAGAAAATTCACCGAAAATAAAATAGAATAAATAACTATGAAAGAAAAGAAAAACTTAAAAGAAAAAGAGTAATAAATTTGAGATATATGAAAACTCAAATTCGTTAGCCTCAAAATTTTATTAGATTATTAACGAATATTCATGATGTCATCTTGTACTAAACGACCCGTAGTATTGTTTATTTATATTTTATCGTCAAATTTGAGGTATTTTAATGATTTTATTTTTAAATTAAGTGAAATTGAGGGACTAAATTGATTTATTACAAATTTGATAATCGATGACATCATAAAGGTGTTTCTTACATTATATTGTATTTAAGATGAGAAGTTGCGATTTTTCATTCTAAAAATAAGTTTCTTACGATTTCTTTTCTTTTTAATTATAGCATTTAACCGTTGCACCTTTCGTAGGTATCTCTCTAATCCCCCACGAAGTTTCGTTGCGACGATATTTGAATTACATTACATAAACAAATATCGTACAAGCCAGTTCCTTTAAATCTTCAACGGAACACTTTTGGGGTAAAGGGGGTATTCCCAGTAAATATTCAACGAAACACTTTTACCCGCAAGTGCAACAGTTTCTGGTCGAGTTTGAATAGAAAATCCGAGTCAAATTGATAAATTTGCTATTAACAGTTTTATAAACCAAACCTTGATACTTATGAAGAGGAAAATGAGTATGTTTTTATGAATTACCTAGATTTACATAGCGTTATGGAATAAAAACAATACTAAAATAAACCCTAAAAATAACTCCTTTTTTACTCTATCCTCTTCAATTCCACTCATGTAATAAATTAAAAATGACTTTTAAAGTCAATACATGTTAATTCCAACTTTTCATCTATCATCTAAGATACTTAAAAGTAAACGTGTTTTTTCAAAGTAGTAAGTAAAAAAAATCTTTAAACAAAGATCTTTTACATTAATTTGGTCCATGTGAACTCGAAAACAAACAAGTCAGTAAATAAAAAACAGGACATGATTTGTGGCTTAAATGTAAACGTCGAAACAACCCATAAAATACACAATCACACATGATACACATGTGGTGTGTTACTTTCAACAATATAATTAACTAAACTTTGTAGTTGACCAAGTTCTTGAGTTACCACTCCACTCTATTGTTCGTTTATATTTATAACATGAAAAAGTATATTCTTTTTATTTTTAAAACATGTATTAATGTATCTTATGATTCTCATGTCCTAAGGGCATCGGTTAAATTTCATTAAATACATTAACAGTTTTCATTTTGACTTAAAAATTCAAGTAATGATATTTAACATACGCCCTTAAAACATAAGTTAGTGAAACTCGCCGTTTAATAAATTTATTTAACTATAAACTAGATGATTGCATATATAGAGCTTAGTAGGGTTTGTTTTTGGTCCTTATAACAATTTGTACTATATAAACCCTTTTCTCGCCTTAAGGTTGGGTGTCAATTAACATTTTTTAGACTAACACATACATTATATACATCTTAATATATTTGTGCATTAATTGATATTTGAGAGTTGAATTCAAGTTTTTCTTAATTGACGACGAGTCACTCAAATGAACTCGCATTATTTAAGTTCACAAATCACTCAAATACCACAGTACTGAATAGATTAAAAAACATGTCGATCACGTTAGGTAATTTTGTTAAATGAATTATGTGGTTCTTAACATTTTATGATGGCAACATTGTCTATTTTTATGGGACCAATTCTCCGTGTTTTTCTGTTGTCATGGGACCTTAAAATGTAACATACAATTAAATGACCATTTGACTAAACGCATGAATAATTACTAAATATAATATTTGTTGCAATTAAAATTTGGTATACCAACAATATAACTTTTTCTAATACAACCCCTTTCTACGACCAATATACCATCTCCAATGTTTGTATTTGACCTCCCAAGATCTTCTGGATTCTCGTAATTCACCTTTTTATCCATTTCTACCATATTTCATTTTTTATTTTTAATATAAAATATAATACAGTAATAATTTTAGTTACATATATAAAAGGGTCCATCATCATTGTTCTAATCACAATTTTTTTTCTTCCTTTTTTCGATCTGGGGAGTTATTGGTATTGATCACCAACCGCTTTGAACTTAAGTTGATTTCAAGAATTTCCAACTGCAAAAAATCATTTTATTTCATTTAATTTGATTGGAATGTGAATTTGAATTTGGAATCAATAAAAAGCTTCAAGAAGATTGATTGGTTGGTGGGTTATTAGTTGGATCCATTGATTCCCAACTTCTTTTCCAATTCTTTGAAGAATAATTTACCTTTATTGCAACTTGGATCTGCTTCAGGTGTGGTAGCTTCAATCAGGTTCACACATTTTTCTGATATATATCAATTGGGTATGTTAGAATTTGATGTTTTTTTAGTAGTTCAAGAAAGTTGTGTTTGTGTGGGATTTGATTTCTTGATATGAACTACTTTTTTTGTTTAATTGCAACTGGGTATGTTGAAAATTGATGACAATTTGCTGCTTTAGGTTATGAAATTTGTGTTCGAGGGGCTTTGAGCTGTTGCTATCAATGATTTAGCTTATATTTGCAATTCGGTATGTTCAAGATTGATGAAAAGTTTTGGCTTTAGTTCAAGGATATTGTATTTGTGTGGTTTTAAATTTTTGCTATTAGCCTCTTTATAGCTTTATTTCAATTAGTTATGATCAAAATTGATGAAAAATTCTTGGTTTAGCTCAATAGAGTTGTGTTTACGGGATTTTGGACTCGTTGATTTTAAGGAATTTTCGCTTAATTGTAATTGGGTATGCTTAAATTTGAAGAGAGAAAAAACCATACTCTATAGAATTCACCCAAAATAGAAATCGCGATCAATACTAATATTACTCTCTTTTCATAAATTTTCATTCACCCAAAATAAATATCAAGATCAATACTAATGTTACTCTCTTTTTCATAAATTTCCTGAACCTTGACCTGTTGATTCTGAAGGACAAACAAATCAAGAATTTGGTGTTGTTCTCAAAGGACTCTACAACGGATTCCTCAATCGAAAATCCGGTGTTTGTATCGGTGGCTGGTCTGGAGTGCATATTTAGCATTATCAGGGCCCTAAGGATGGGGTCCTGCTTCTCTGCAGAAAGCAGGACCCCTCTTCCAAATTCTCCAACAACGGGTCTTGGGATTAAAAAAAGAAAGAATTCCAAAAAAAGGCCACCGGGATTGCGAAACTCTTCTTCGTTTGATCACCGAAGGGAAGAACAACTTCATAGAATTACAGGTCGAATGTTTTTGAATGGGTCAAGTGAAGTTGCATCGCTCTTTACTCAGCAAGGCAAGAAAGGAACCAATCAAGATGCCATGGTTGTGTGGGAGGTTCGATTTCATATTAGAGAACTCTTTCTTTTATCTTGCATTGAATCTTGTGTAGGCAATTGATTGAATTGGTTTAGTTGTACGGATTGGTTTGGATATCGATTTTCAAATTAACTTGTGTGGGATTGTGGCCTGAAGAATCAGAAGTAGATAATCATAGAAGTGGTGAAATGAGCAGGTTGGGCAATGGGTCAAAATGGGTAATTTCTTCATATGGGTAGGAAGCAAGCGTTACAATAAGGGTTTATAAATAATTGCTCGAGGCAAGAACAGAGAGAGCTAGCATGAATTCCTGAATCCAATACTACCTATTGGTGATCAGTTGGTTCTAGCCAGTATCTAATATTTGACCTTAATTGTTCATACAATCATAAGCATAAGTACGTCAACCAAATATTGGAAAATGATTGTTGTGATGTGAAGTCACAGTAATCAGATAATCACTTTCAAAATGGACATTCAGACACCCCTTAATAATTTTTACAACAAATCACACATGGGCACATAGTTATGTGTCTTCAACTTTTACGTTTGATATATGCTATGGTTATTTGTCACTATAAGGATGAAATAACTTCTGTAGAGATGAAAAAATGGGAGGATCGATTCGGTTGTGTAACTGGTCAAAACAGGTAACTTTTGGTTCTTGGTTGAAACGCATCGGGTTGACCCCAAGTCCCAACCTCATAAAGTGCAAAATTTTCAAAAGTTCTCTATTAACAATTATTGTCTCAGTTATATAATACTATCAAAATCACATTATTTCAATATATTTATATTTTTAATCAAAATGTTTTATGCATTAAAAAGTACACTTTGGGCAACTTTTGACCCGTTTAATCCATTTGACCCCTTCATATTGAACTAATATTCTTTTGATTAACACGTTAGGAATAAAACAAAACCCGAATAGACTCAATCATAAGTTAATGGGTCAACATTGCTAGCTTTAGTATCTGAATTACGGATTCATGAACTTTTACTTGATTTTAGATTAATACATTGCGGTTAGTGCAAAGTTTTATATTTAATACTTCAACTTTTCAGAATTTCGGGTCAAGAACAGACACGGTGTTCTGTGGTGTTTTCGATGGTCATGGGCCATTAGGTCACATGGTCGCTAAAAGGGTGCGAGATTCACTCCCATTGAAGCTAAGTGCACACTGGGAAGTAAACCTAAAAGGTAGCACTGATGTCCTTCGGGAGATCTTGAATGCTGAAGAAACATCCGTCAATTTACCCGATGATGATTCACGTGGCTCGAGTTTTGAAGATACCTCTAAGAACCCTGAAATCTTTCAAACGTTGAAAGATTCGTTTTTAAAGGCTTATAAAGTCATGGATAAGGAATTGAGTATGTATGCACATGTTGATTGCTTCTGTAGTGGGACGACTGCAGTAACGTTGATCAAGCAGGTCAGATTGTCGAAAAGTAGAGGTGGAAAAATGGCTGGGTTAGCGAGTTGGGTAGTGGGTAGAAAACGAGTGGTATTCTGTATGGACTGGAACGGAATTGGCTTGGGTTGACCTGAAAGTCCGAAACAAATTTTTTTCTAAAGTTTCCTTGTAAAAAGTTAGTGTGCAAGACTGCCAAACATCATTACAGTACTTGGTTTATTAATAATAATCAAAATTTTCAACAAAATGATTTAGGAAGTTTTCATGGATTAAAACCAAGTTTGGGTGCTTTTTGACCCGTTCGACTCGTTAGGCCCATTTTCCTTTTAGCTAAATTTTATATTTATATTTACACGTTGGACCAGTCTAGATAGACCATAGCCTGGATTGCCTCATTCGTAAAGCATAAATATCGTGGTCGAAATTCTTGCCTCTATCTAAAAGACATTAATTTAGTGGGAATTTTTTCTTGGGGATCTGAATGTAATTAAACAATGGTTTTCTTGTTTGGTTATAGGGGCCGCATCTTATAGTTGGAAATATTGGGGACTCGAGAGCAGTATTGTGTACAAGGGACAATGATAATTCTCTCGTTCCAGTACAGTTGACAGTGGATCTGAAGCCAAACCTTCCAGGTTCCTCCCTCTGAATCCTTACCTCGATGCAAACTCATAAGACCTTACTACTAGTTTTTTTTTTTAAATTTTATGTCATTGCAGTCTTTGTCCGATGGATGGCCTTAGAGAAAAGCCACTTCATTTATATGTAAGTTAGGTAGGCAATGGATAAAGTTTCCGTTTACTAAGCTGTTTTTAAATTTCTAACACATGTAGCGGAAGCTGCACGGATCCGTAAATGTAAAGGACGTGTGTTTGCCTTACGAGATGAACCTGAAGTTGCTAGAGTTTGGCTGCCAAACAACGACGCTCCGGGGCTAGCCATGGCTCGCGCTTTTGGGGATTTTTGTCTTAAAGATTTTGGTCTCATTTCGGTCCCTGAAGTCTCGTATAGGCACCTAACTGAAAAGGACGAGTTTGTTGTCCTGGCAACCGATGGGGTGAGAACTCCCTCTGTTTGTCTACCACTTAGTCTTTTACTACTGAATTAGTCAATTTGGGTTTTCATCATCTTTAACGGGTGACATAACGACTCAAATGAGTCAAACTGGCTGAAGTTATCCTAAAATGTATATTTATATGCATTGAACCTTTTTTTTTGTCAATATCATGATTTTGGGATCATATATATAGGATATGGAATATGGATGGATTGGGAGAGAGATGTTTTTATGGACAAGGCTGAGAAACATTTCTTGCCAATCTCTTAAGTACATTATATATATTTTGCATTATTTCAATTAATTAGGTAGTTATATTTTCACCGGTGGGCTCATTAATGATTGGCCAGGAATGTTTTCTCAATCTTCAAACCAAAAGAAGTCCTCCCATATGATCCTGATTATATATAACATACTAACAATTTAATATTATATAAATAAATAAACTATCTGGACAAAAAGTGTTTGCTGGTCAACCAGACCAGACCCGACACCCTACCCGACACCCTACCCAACCTGTCCAACCTGCCTTTTACTGCCTCTAACTATGATTTACATAGATATCTGACATATGTTTATTTTTTCAACACATTCAGATTTGGGATGTGCTTTCAAACGAAGAAGTGATTGAAATTGTAGCGTCGGCTGAATCACATTCCCGTGCAGCACAAGCACTGGTGGAGTCTGCAGTTCGTGCTTGGAAGCACAAATACCCGACTTCAAAAGTGGACGATTGTGCGGTTGTGTGCCTGTTTCTTGACGTGGATACAACAACCACTTCCGGCACTAAATTGAAGAACATGGAGGAAGAATCATCATCTACAATGTATATGGAAGGAGGAAAAGACTGGTCTGCCCTTGAAGGGGTTTCACGGTTGAACACATTATTAACACTCCCTAGGTTCAGTCCTGGTGACGATGAAGAAAACCATGAGCCTGGAGGGAAAAGAAAGGTTTAGAGATGATTAAAAAAGGTTTGGTCATTATTCTCAATATTGTAATTTGGTTTTGTTTTCTTTTATTCATGATTTCAGTTTCTGTGAGCTTGAAAACCAGAAAAAGAATCAGGAATGTAAAAGAGGTTTCGAGCAGTTAGTAAAACAAACAGCCTCGTAGCATATGGTGAAGAACCCGACTGTTTTAGAGAGTCGTGGATATCGTTTTCTTTCTTTTTGCAGGGTGGAAATATAATTTTGTGAAACCAAATCGTGCCTCTCTCTCTCTTTTTCTTTTTGCAGAATTTTGTGAGTTTTCAATCATATGGTATGTTTATCAAAATTATATGGTGTTTTGTTTGAATGAAGTCTTCACTGTAATAAATGTCATCATCAAACTTATCATTTTATAGATAAAAAAAACGGTTATACATGACTCGCGTTATACAGATTCTTGAGTTCTTATAAGCTTATAAACGAAGCTACTTGACTTTATTATTTTCATTAACCATGTTCATCCCTAGTTGTGTATGTGTATGAACAATCTAGCTGCATTTTAACGTCGATTATTCTATAATCACATAATGTTCATGTTTGATGAGCAATTTCACTTGCGTATAAACAATAAGTCGAAATTGGCACCTTTAACAAAAATATGCATATGAAATCGTATTACACATCTAACTAAAGATTACAAATGACTTAACGCAACATAAATACACAAACTACATTAACCATAGCGAGCGAGTTTATAGTGTTGTCATATAACATCAACTCGACTAAACAATGTGGAATGAACCCGAATAACCAACCACCATCTTTTTCTATTTCTAGCAACTAATAACCTGAAAACTACATTAACGGACTTGTTTGGAGCATCATTGTTGACGTATTTTCCACCAAATTGTGATGATGTCAGCCTTGCCTATCCTTCTAGCCCAAGCAAAATATAGTACACAAGTGTGATGGGTAGTGCTATTAGCATCCCAAATATAACACTGCAAATATAACATAATAAGAAATAAATGTAAGTGAATTATTTTTGTTACCACTATACTATCTCAAGAAAACCTACTTTACATGATATGGGAAAGGTTTTTTTCATGTGCCTCAAATGAATCTTTAAAGCACAAAAAATGTTAATTTTTTTATACATTTTGGATTAAATAAAATAATTTTGAAGAAAAACGTTTAGTTTTGAAAGTGAAACAAATCACGTAGCAAAATTACTAATAACCAAATTACTGGGAAAAACAATAAAATGTAAAAGTAAATTTGTAAGAAAAACATAATAGTTACAAAATGGAATCTATTTTGGGGCAAAAAAGAAAAGAATAAAAGTAAAGTGAAAGTAAAAGGAAAGCAGAAGCATACCCAGTGCTTAGGATATCAGGATGAACGTTGTACTCCTTTGCAAAGACAAAGGGGACAATACCCTGTGGTAAAGCAGCCTGTTTGTTTTTTTACACAGTTTTATCATCAAAAAGACAAACTTCATTAGTTAAAGGACTAAACTTGTACAACATTCAAACTTATCAATACATATATGAGATCGTGTTAGTGGATATTTCAAGGACATTTTTTATACATTGAGTTTGGAATTTATACATGGATTTGTTGGATTATTGAAAGATAGTAAAAAGACAAACATTAAAGTTAATGAAAGATTAAAATAATGATTTTTATTGGATATTTATCCTTTTAAGGTTATATGGAATAATAATAATAAATATTAAAAAGAAAAAGAGTGGCAGACAAAATGGGAGTGTCGGATTTAGTGTGCAATTAAATAAACTGAATGCACGCTTTGCTTTGCTTTGATCAAGGCATGGACATCCCCCACGTGACACTCACATGACCCTCATTATCACCTTTTTTAATTCATAAAAAAAAAAACGTTCACTTTCTAAAAAAGCAAGTTTTAATTTATTAAAATGGTATGATACGAGTACATAATTTCGTGTAAAGAGTTTAGTAATTTTAGGATGCTTCAAGTAAAAAAGAGTAAAAAAAAATGAGTATATAATTAAAGTTCGCATAATATACCTGAACAATGGCAATGCGTAAAAGGACTCCACGTAGACCAACGGCAATGGAAACAGCTGCCATGACAGCTGGACCGGTAACGAATCTCACGGCCATTGAAAAAGCTGCTACAGAATTCCCACATGCTATCATTCGTGGTTGCAATGCCATAAACAATCCTACGTGTCATCCATCATTCATCGTATGTCAACATACACATTCATTAAAAACTAAATTAGTACTATAATCCATCATGTCTTTCATAAACACTAATAATCTTTTTATTTTTTTTGGTTGTAAATAAAATAAGATACATATTTTCATATAACAGTCTTGCAATAAAGGACAATGCAACAACCAAAATAAATCTACATATTTTAGTATATTATTTTTTGGTTAAAACAATGAGTTACTAAAGTTATACTCGGTATTTGATTGATTGTGAGACTGGTCAGTAAATGTTCTAAAGAATGAGTTATCCCCTTTCTTTTATAATGTAAAGTTATCTAGAAAGCAAAAAAAAAGGGAACAAAAACCAAAAAAAAACTTTTGTTTTATCGTTACAAGAAAATTATAAATACTTTTGACTACATTTTTAAAGAGTCGTTCAATATTATTATTGACAGTGTAGACAATAACACCGTGAACAAATAGTCAATGATAAAGCAATGTAAAAATATTTTTAACGATATATTTTTATGTATATATGATTAAAATGGAATTTTGGTAAAAAAATTGAATAAAAGTAGAAAGTTTTAGTATATAGAAGTGGGGTTTTACAAAATTACCCTTTTAAGAGTTGAGGTAGACTAGAGTAGTTCAAAATTGAGATATTGTTATTGATACCGAATAAAAATGAATAAAGTAATTTTTACTTTAGTTTCCCGACAATCTAAAACACCTTTACATCATGATCCCCACCAGACCAGTGACCACTACTGCTTCTGTTTGTGCTTCTAAGTAATCATCGTCATCATCACCCCTGCCCCTGCCTAACTAATTCCATTTTCTTTCTTTTTCACTCATTAATTCAAACAACAAAACAATTGATTTAACACATTTTGTTTCTTGTATGCAACACTATTTGAATTTAACAATTATATCTCACATCTTTTACAATTGTTTTTTGGCTTTTTTCTAAATCAAGTGTTAAAATATTGTCAAATTATTAAAAATGTGTTACCTAGAACGAAAAATGATTATTGTGTCTAAAAATATAGGCCTAACTATGTGCCGAACATTTTCATTTGTTGAAATATGAAAATGATCGGTGAAAATAAGGAAAGAGAAAGAGTGGAATATGTGTGTTAAATATTGTATAGATTTAGCATCCATATTAGATATATTTAGCATTAATCAGCTTGTCTACAAATTATTTTTCATTTTAAAGACGTGTTGAATCTTCACAGATTACCCTCTGAAAAGAAAACAACATCTCACTTTGCATATAGTTTACTTGGTAACAAAATTATTATTATTTGAAAAATTGTGCATTTGATCTAACACATAATTCAACCAAAAGTGAAAACTTTTACTCCTGCATCATATTTAATATTAAGCACATGTTGTACAAACTTACTATCATATATTATATTATATAATTATTACTGTAGTGAAGTAAGTAGGTAAATCTGTTAAATTAGCATGGTAGTATTAAATTATAAATGAATATTAAATATATAATAATAATAATAAATAACAAAAGATAAGTGGACATAAAGTGTTTTATTTTTCTTTTGTAGAAAAAAGGAGTATGAATACTTAAAAGAAGCGGGTAACATAGACTTCACCTAATTACTTTCCTTTTTTTTATTCAAATGGTCATACATTGCAAAAGACATGTAATATTTGATTTGATTTAAACCACTTAAAACATACTTATATACAATTAATATAAACTTAAATAAATACTTTTACTACTATTAAATCATTTTAAACTTAATCATAAAACCAAGGATTAGAGCTTATTAAAACTAAACTTTTCATCTATTCAAGAAATATAAAGCAAATATTTTTCTATGTCAAATGGTCCCAAAAAAAACAGAAAGCTTCTTTTTCCGGAAAGATTCCTTTTCAAATTTACATATTATTTCTTACAAACTCACAAACAATATATAAAAAATATATTTACTAGAAGAAATAAAATATATTAGTAATTTTTAATACACTAAATATCAAATAAAAATAAAATAAAATAAAATAAAGGATTATAGTAAGGAGCATGTTTCATGTTAGAGTAACAAGACATGAAATATGGATAGAGAGAATGTTTGGTACTAACCAAGACTGAACATGGCCATGCCAAGTCCTGCATCAGACAGTATTGATATGGACTTTGCTATGATTGCTGGCATTTCTACATTCCATCTACACAAATTAAATTAAAATTAAAATTAAAATTAAATATAAGTTTGATACACTTTTTTATTTAAGTTATTGAGTCACATTAAAGTAAAGTAACGTATCAATCTATTTTGTACCTGAATGATACTAGAGACCAAGTGAGACCGATCAAGCTCGAATACGTGTTCGGGTTCCTAATCAATTTTCGCCACACCATGATCAGTATAAGCCTTGTCATAACGCTCGTTGGCGGCATTGCCTTGCCACCAAGGGCACCTTTCCCAGTTCCTTCTATGTTTATGTTGTTATTCCCGTAGCTCTCTAAGTACTCTTCTCCGTTACCTAAAATAAACACAACATTTGATCATTATAAGACGTTGGTGAAAAAAGGCGACTGAAAAAACTATTTTGAGACGAAAAGAAACCTTTAGCAGGCGATATTGGCACTTTTAAGTCTTTTGTGGTTGGTGGATCGACTCCTCCGTATTCACGTGCTGCAAATACATCAGATACGGGGGAAGCGCTTGAGCTCCAAACGAACATGTGTAGATCATTAGACCCTTCGTCTGTTTTTTGCCCGTTGGCCTTTTTGGTCAACGGTGCAATTGGTTTCCCCGTTGACGGAGAAAACATATCAGGGTTGGGTGCCGGGTAATTACCACCTGGCACCCCATGATGAAACCGAGATTTATTGTTACCACTGCTTTCCTCTTCATAGTTGGAAGGACGGGGTGTGGGCCCTCTAGAAACGGGAGGCCCATAAACATCGGAAGCCCCAAAGTTTGAATTCCTTCCACCACCGGCCATAGAATAAAAATCAGTATGATTAAAACTCGACCCTCTTGGAGTCGGGTTTCTGGACGACTGTAGAGAATAAATCTCAGCATTCGTCAGATTAGACGGACGAGGCGTTGTAGCGCCAAACCCTTGCGAACGTCTCGAGAACACATCTGATCTTGAGGCGTTTGATTTCCTAACTGTAACGTGTAGTTTTCCATCCTCTTTAATCTCGGCTTCGGTCTCCAACATGTGTCGTCCATCCAACGACATAACATCCGAATCCACATGAATCGCAGCAATCGACCCAGCCGTACCCGGAAACTGTTCATTAATCAACAACCTCGCACCACGAAACTCGAACAAAAACAACATCAAAGTATACCAAATAATGCATTGAAGAACCACAATCTGAACCATTAAACTACCAGATTCACCACCATACATTCCTTTAAGTAAAGGAATCCCCATAACAAGTGTATTTGGTAACGTGGATAACGAAAAAAGCGTTATCGACCATTCTAAACTACCCCTTTTACTGAGGTTGCTCCATACTGCTAGCAAACCCAATACCACTAGTTTCTGCAAAGTATCAGCTGCAATGAACCTAAGGTTCATTTTGTAGGGATTGTTGGTTGAAATGAAATGGAAAGATAGTAATGGGACCGCGAAAAGCGCGACAAAACGGTTGATACCGGAGCATTGATCAGGAGTGAAAATCTTCCACCATTTGACTGAACCATAGGCTAAGATCATGGCGACATAAAGAGGGACAACTGCTGTCATAACATGGTAGAAATCTGAGAGTGTGATCATGGTGAAAGTGTGGTTGTTTGAAGATTGTGGGTATGAAAAAAATGGTAAAGGTTTTTGAAGGTTTTAAGAAGTGGGGAGTGATATTAAGAAACTGTGAAGAGTTTGGAGTGTTCAAAGGGGTGGAGTTAAAGTATCTTTTGGTTTGTTTTCTTTTTCTTGGTTTGTGTTTGTGGGTTTTTATATGTAACTTTGGTTGGTGGAAATTAAATATTTATTGATAGAACGGGTTTTTATGCGTATTTTAAATTAGAAAAATGAAATAAAATGATGGAATGTGTTACTAGGATGGTTTAAGTTTGGATGTAGCCATTTGTATGGAAGGATGTGATTTATTTATGTACGTAAAAAAGTTTAAGCTTTAAAAATGTAACTCATGTTATAAGATTTATTTTGAGTGTACCTGACTTAAACGTTGCTAGGAAGTACACATATATCTTATGCCGTTTAAATTTATTATCGGTTTTTATTTAAAGGGAAAAATATTTTGAACAGTTGAAAGTTATATGTCTAGGTCACACCGTTATAAGTAACATGGGAGACTGTGAGTTATTACTTACTGACTACTGAGTATTAACTAAAGGCATAACTAATGTTCTGGTTAGTGGTGGAAATATATTACTAATGTTCTAGTTAGGTACTAAAGGCTTAACTAAAGTACCACATAATGAACTTTGTTTAATATAAAAATGTTAATCACACGAGTAGAATCGATAAAAATTCTTGAAAGAACAAACAAGTTGTGTTACAATTACTTCTTTATAAGAATAATGACACTTTAATTTTATACAATTATTATTCACACAGGCAGAATCTTTCTCGAGGCCAAACAAACTTTCCAACCACACGAACCAAGATTTTAGTTGTTGTTTTTCCGATTGATTTAGTTTTTAGGGTATATAGATATATATATGTATATATTTTAGCTTTTCATATTTCATATTTATGTACAACTATGATGACACATGGTTGAATTAGCAAATTAAGTACTTGTTTCCAATGGCCAAAACTAAAGTAGGAGCAGAAACAAACAAGTTATAAGTATTGTCTAGATCAAAAATTACATAGATATGTGTACCAAAGCACGAGCATGGGAACTACTGTCTTGGTTCAATGTCATTCAACATTCAAATGGGAATTTCAATAGCAATAAAAAGTTACGACTACTTTGTGGATTATGTCGGCTCACAATGCACAACATGCGAAAAGATAAGTTCGTTTTTAGTGCCTCAACATGAACATTATTGTTTTTGAAACATGTAATGGAAGATTGTCATTATTTTGGAACTTTTCAAGACTAAAACGATCTTGATGGTGAATTGGTGATGAATTGCTAATCAACGAGCTTAAATAAGTAAAACCGACTTTTCAAGTATAGAAGCCCCAAAAAAAAGGGGTGAGACTAATATATATACATGGTGACATTTTTGATAATGGATCACAAACAACTCAATTTAGAATACAACTGTTAGTATATGAGATGTTATTTCAAACGCTACAATGAATCTTAGAACAAAAAGAACCATGAGACCATTTCACCCACTAACTGTACAAAACAGCACCACCTAGCAAACACTGATATTTTTACAAGAAAAGGCTATTTCAAATCTCACCAAAACTACAATACAAACACAAAAAGGAATGAACGAATAAATTGAATGTTTCAAGACCTCAAAAATCTAATTCATACTCTACAAACACAGGAGATTTAAAATGTGTATCTTATGTTTAACGGGGATGTGGGTCCAGCTTCGGTATGGAGTGCCTTCACAAGAGCAACGAATTTAAATAAGCTGATTTCACTGAACCACCTTAGCTTCCAAGTAATGGGGACGGAAGCTGCACCCCAGGTGTTGCACGGTTCATTTTCTGTTTTCTTGGCCAATTCCCGAGGGAAAAACTCTGTTGTCACAGAGCTTAGAACTAATGTCACACAATAGCTCTCTTTGGTGTCTATAACCTGAAAACAGACGGAGAATAATGTGGTATTATTAGTAATAGACTAGCATGACAGTTTCAATCCGTTTAATAACGAATGTGTCATATCACATATGGATTGTGCTTTATCTCGAACGGATTAAATAAAAAATTTAACTATATGGTCAAACAGGTCAAGTACTAAAGTCGCCCTAAGCCTATTTCTAATGCATATAACCTTTAAAATCTCCTTCATTCAAAGTTTTACAGTAATATTGTACCACAATTGTTTTCTAAACATACTTAAACTAACACAATAAGTGTTAATAAAAACGTTTCACTAATAGAAAGAGAGTGTGCAAAGACCAACCCAACCTGAGGCTGCCTGTTCCGACCCAGAACCCCTTTTGACACGTCAACTCACTCACCGTTTTTGCCACCTCTGCAATTGACAAAAGAATTTATCAATTGTATGTGGAGGTGGCGGCATGCATTTCCTGTCAGACGGTGACTTTTCGATAATATAGTATTCAAATGGGGCAGAGGTGCTATCATCTACAACTATAACTATTTTCTTCCTAATTCATGTGTTGTTAATTGCTAATGAATTTAGATTTAGGCACCAGGTAACAAAAACAGAAAATGAAGTGATGATTTACCATTTCTAATGCATTGACAATAGAACAGCAGGTATCAAGTGAGAAGTAGGGAGTGAAGTTGTCCTGGGAATCAAACCCGAACTGCGAGATATCTTCAATGCACACAAGCATATGCCCTCCAAGAACAAACAACGATCTCGAAAACCATTGATCATCTGATAAGGACAAGTAATGTTTGAAAACCTGCCTATCTTAGCAATCAGGAATATAAATTAACAAAAAGTAAACAAGCATACAACCTAATAAATTATTTAATTCAAAGATTTAGATAAGTATCGTGATAATAAGTAATATTTATATTTTTTGTTTCCAAAATTAAAACATTAAATAGCTATCAAAACTTCCACTTATACGGATAAAAAAGTGTTTGCGGGTCAACCCAACCCGAGCCAGCCCATTTTATTTCATACTACATATGAAATGATTCAACCCAACCCATCTTTCGCCCGTTACCCAACCAGCCCGACCCACCCATCTTTCCAACTCTAATTTTTTATGCAAATGTTATGATTTTACCAAACAGATGAAGAATTAATTTCCTCTAATGTTCTTGTTAGATAGTAAGGTATAGTTCATTTTCTCTATCAATATATCTACAAGAGTCTAAAAAACAATACCTTCAAAATTGTTGTTCCAAAATAGCACCATGGAATATTGAAGCATGTTGGTTTTTAACCCACCACAAACATCTCTCTCAAACAAAGCAACCTGGATTTTATCCAAACTGACATACAATACAAAGCCAGGTCATCAAAAAGAATAAAGAGGAACAAACTTATAAAAACAGAAAAGTGGTGTTCTCAGTACCAACCGCCATCATTACAAGGGTGTTTGGATTCGTGTTTTATGATGAGTTTTTTTACTTGTGTTTAGGTAGAGGTCAAATAAAAAACATTCGATGATAAGTTTCGTACCAGCTGCGACAAACTGACCATTTTTTAACTTAATTAGTGAAACTTTTATTCCCACTTTACAAAACGCTTCTGCTTTTTTTAACAAATTGTCCTCTTTAGTCCGTTTATCTATTTATTCCTTACAAAAGTATAATTTTCCCAAACACTCAAACATATGATTATCTACTTATTACAACTTAAAGCAGCAGAAGCATATTCAAACACTATTTTCAGAGCCCGTTTATTAAAAGCTGATTATATGATTCTGAATATTCTCCATCACATAATCACTATCAGAATACACGTCTCTACACCCCTTAAAGAAACAAAGTCCACTTTAAAGTTAGTAATCACCTTATTAAAGGAAACCCTTTCTTCTTGGCATTTGAATGAAAAAATTCCAATACAGATATAAGCAGCCTTGATTTCTCTATACTCCGAGTTATGAACATATACCTAGCCCCTCGTTTAGCATACACCCTGTTACATCAATAATGGTAAGATTAAAGTTTCAAATGGCCAAATGGGACCAAAAAGAGAGGTTGAGGTTGAAATGGATTTGTGGTAATACAAAAGGAATTTTGCTCAATGACATCTCCCACAAACACAGAGATTATTTTTGTAGATACCAGACAACGGAAGTAACAATAAGGTCAAAACATAAAATATAGTCACATAAACAGTACTTAGAAGGTTACAAGTCTTTCATCTTTTTATATATTTTGCCACAAGTCATTCTAGTTAATCATTAACACGTGCGGACTATAATTGTCAGACACAATTTGTGTTTGGATCTATTTTCCGACATTGAAACTGTTATGTATGACTTAAAAAATATTTGTCAAGCAATGATAAACCGACTAACTAAAACGGATTAACATGGGAAGAAATTTATTATAGAATTGAACAACTGAAACAACTGACGTGTGCAATTCTATTCACATTTCTAATAATTTCACAAGGGAAAAAGAAACTACAAAAATAGGATCCAATTGTTGCTTAAATTCGAAAATCCATTGGATCTTGGGAAGAAATAAAAAGACAAAAACCTCAGGTGGTGTGGCTTAGAGCTAAAGGTTGCAATTCTATTCACATTTCTATGAAAATGTCAGTTTGAATTATGTTCGAATTATATTCTAATAACTGGCAAAGCGGATAAAATAAAATGAACATAAGTTGTAAAGTAACAAGTCAAATCGGGTTGAACAAGACAAAATGTGGATGACAGTCAGCCCTAGCGTAGTTATAATGCATAAATGAGAAACCACCTAAATCATCTTATCAGAAAAGAAATCGTGATATAATTTAGTAATCATATTTGACATACTAATTATTAAAATATACACATTTGGATATAAGTGTTTCGGGTTGAAACCAATCCTACGCGTGTCAACACGTACAAAAAATCTACCGATTTTTGCCAAATACCCAACCCACTCGACAGTCTTGACCTGGCTTTCGCCACCTCCAGTTGGAGCAAGAGTTAAAGTGCTGATTGCTGACTCACTTACCTCACTGCCTGAAGTCCTAAGCCTGCCAACACCTCTTTGACATCTCCGGTCCCGAGGCAACCAACTAGACTTGGGCTGAATCCTACAAGACGGCAACTAAAGAAACTGAAAAGAAAGAAGATGCATTTGCATAGGTAGTACTACGGGATTATAACCAATTTAAAATTTTCAATTTACATAATGCTCATACCGCAACAAACCTAACCTGAGCCATCATGTCGGCCATTGAGAAGCACAACATACAACTTCTGTTCACAGCTCAGCAATAACGCCTTTCCACTATCAATCCACAACAGAAATAAAAATAAAGCTGCAGTGAAGAAAACTATAAAGGTATTTAACCAAATGTAATATGTTGACATGCATGGCAAACATAATTATTACTATTTAGAGCAATCATGGATACAATGTATAAATATTCCACGTCAATTATGTGTATGCTTGTTGTTGACCACCCAATTTCAAGGCTATTGAGACACAACCAGGTAATAAAAAATGGTGTCATTTCCTTCTTTCAACGCCCCACCCACAATTTGAAGTGATTAATAACTAAAAAAATAAATCTAACCATGAATACAACATGGAGATGTCAACCTATAGGAACGGTCTAGAGAGTATAGGCAATCAACTTATTTGTACTCCTTTAAGTCTAACTTCAGTTTAACTGTCTTCAGAATGGCTATGAAGAATTCCCAGTAGACTCCAACACCGTAATTATTTTATCATATTCCTCAAATCTTTATCAAAAATTATTACTTGGTGAGTATTGGTATTTAGAGTATTACAGCATAACATGTAAATATGAAGAATAAATCATCTAGATATATGGCATTTACCTTCTACTGCAGCCAGATGACTCCTCTACCAAACAACTGCAACACACATATTGCCTACATGTTTCTTGAACCCCAAAATCTGCAAGATCTACTTTGAAGTTCTTTGAGATAAACTCTTCAGTCCCCAGGCCTGATAGATTTTTTTCAAGAATCTCTTCCCCTGTACTGATAGAGTGTATCCCATCGACCAACATCCGGTAATCGTTAGCATCATCGATAATTTGTGCACTATAGTTCAATATATGTGAATCATTAGCATCGTTTATTAGTGCTGTCTTCTCTGTAAGTGATACAACTCTTGGCTTCGGTTTTCTTCTGCACATTTTCTTCTCCAACCAATTTGCTTCTTGCTTCACAAGACCGACTACTTCACCATCATGCAGACTTCCTTCATAAGTGTTGCCTAATTGTTCAGAATCCCTACATTCCGTATCGAAGTTGTTCATAGAACATGAGCCGTTTTCTATCATTTTCTGCAGATCTTCACATGTGAAATAAGATTGGCTATCCATACTTCTTGAAAGATCATCAGTTGTTGATCCATTATACATATGTGATCGCATTCCACCATAATCATCTCCGCTATCACTAGTATCGCTATCTGAAGATGCTACTGAATATGACTCAGCAGATAGCTGCAAAATTTCTTCCTCCAAGTTATGGCGACGATGCAGAATGTCCTCTTGATAATGAGGAGGTGATCGTGCATAAACTGAGGGTGAATGAGCATCGATAATATCATCAACAGTGTCCAAAACTTTCATTTCATCTTCTTCAACTTTGGTACCATTGTTGGAATGTAACTCCTGATCTCCTAGTGGTTTAATATTTCTAGTGGAATTAACCCTTTTATCATAATAGGACTTCAGTTTCATATGATTTGAAATAGACCCATCTTCAGTTTCATGAGATACAGTATTGATAGACAAATCATCATATGGGTAATAAGATTCTTGAAGTTCCATTCGATGTTCATCTTCAAAAACTTCAGCCGAACCCGATATATACCTTGATTTTTTACCAAAATGCTTTAGCCTCATTTTCTTTCTAGAATCTTTTCCTTTGTTAGGAATTAAGGTAGGCCCGCTTTCTTTATCACCCTTCTCATGATCATCAGACACATGAGTCATCCACCGTTGAAACTCCTCTAGCCATAAATCAGAACTTTCTTTTTTCATGAACTCGATTTTTCTCATGAAATCGACAACTTCAGCTTCCTTATTTAAATCAGCATTCTCCTGCTTTCCCCCATCATCATCATCACATGTAACTGAGTCATTATCAGAATACACAATTGTGCTCCCGATTTCACTTTCAATGCTGGCAACACGAGATAGTTTCTTCTGAAAAACAGGTCAAAAACTAATCATGGTCAAGTAAATTCTAGAAAGAATCTCTTTTTTTATAGATTTCTACTCTCATTTCATAAAAAAGTCCTTTTAGTTCATGTTACCAATTATTTACTATAATAATCAGAATTGTCAAACACTAGAACAGCTAATATATTACTATTACATGTATGGCCCATTTTATACAGTTAATTATCAGAACATGATCATATAGTATCTCGTGATCACTTTCAAAAAGCAGATGCCAACAACCGCATAGGAAATAACAACATTAACCAACCATTTTTGTGTTAACGCTCCCTTCTCTTTCAGCCTCATCTTTGGCTGGAGAATAAAATCCAAAGCTAGAAGGTTGCTTATGCCTACTAGCAATTATAATCTGACGTTTCCATCCCTCTCTAGTTGAAATCTTTTTGTCGTCCAATATCAGCTGCAATATCACACATCAAACAGAACACTAAATGCGTTTTCAATAACTAATTCGCAAAAGTAAAAAATATACTATATACTTAACAATACTAACCTTATCTGGATCAGCGAAGAAGCTATAGACTTGCGCTCTGTACCAGTTGGCAGAACATACTGGATTTCCTTCTAGCCACAAAGCCTTTAGTGATGGAAGACCAGCTAAGACTTCCATCTCAGAAAAGTTCGAAATAATATTGTACGATAGATCGAGCCCCTCAAGTGACTTAAGATTCTCCACCCCACGTATAGTAGTAAGAGCATTATTCCTCAACACTAGTTTCACTATTTGACATGAGACCTGAATAGAAGAATATTTTTGGAATATTTTGTTTATCCGTTCAGCTACCACAAAGATTTAAACAACATAAAAACATTGCATGTAGATTATTTGATAGCCGATTATACCAACTCATAGCTTCAACATAAAGTAAAATTCGATTCACTACAAGAAATACTATGTCTTCATGTAAAAACAAACAGAAACTCAGAAAACAGATACTTGCAAAGATTTACAACAATATACCTTACCTTACTGAATGATGAAATTGTTCTCAATTGATTAAAACCGAGATCTAGGTGCTTCAACCTGCTACATCTCCAAAGATTATCCACTTTAGCAAACTTGTTCCTACTTAAATCAAGAGTCTCAACAACAGGCAATAGTCTCAAAGAATCATCCATCAAAACCAAGCCATTATAAGCACAAGATACAAATGACAATCGCTTCCACTGAGGCGAAGTTTCTATGTCAGCAATCCTACTAGCAAAAACATGTCGAAGCGCATCCTATTTCACCTCAACAAGAAACAAAAACCAACAATTATTAAAACTGTAAGTATAAGTAATCCAATCATTATTATTGATCTATCTCATACTGTAAAAATTGAGCAACTAAGTTCCTGAAAACCATTAAACATCAATTAGAAGTATAAATTGATCCTATTATAGTTGTAATATATCCATCTCTTACCATGAAATTGAGCTATTACGTTCATGTAAACCAACAAATGTCAACTAGAAGTCTATAGGTATACTTTATTCTACTATGCTTAGAATCCATCTGTCTCATACTGCAGATATTGAACAACTAAGTTCATAAAACCCAACAATAATCAACTACTAGCGTATTAAATCCAGTTATTATTAAGACGTATCCATTACATAACATAAAGATAAAGATTGAATAATTAACTTCATAAAAACCAACAATTATAAACAACAGTAAAACAAATCCTATTATTATTGAAATCTATGCATCTCATACTTAGAAACCAACAGTTACTAGAAAATCATATTGTATAAATTGAATAATTAAGTTCATAAAACCAACAATTATCAACTCCGAATAGAACCAAATAAATTATTTGAACAATTGAGATCATGAAAATCAACATTTATCAACAACCAGTAGAATCAAATCTATAATTATTAAAAAATTAGCATCTCATACTGTAAAAACCAAATAATTAAGCTCACAAAAGACATGCAAAATCAATCTTACAGTTGAATTATGGCAAATTATCTTCTCAAGAGTATGTCTAAGTTCTAAAAGCCCTCGAGCAGCAGACGTAGACAAATCACATCCACGAAGCTCCAAAACCTTCAATCTACCAAAGGGCAACAAACACAAGGGTGTAGGATCTCTACACGATTGCAACGGAAGCACGGATATAACTTTAAGTGACGTAAGTATTCGTAAAATCCGCCGGAGCTGTTCAAGCGCACGGTGATCACCTAGATCAGAAACATAAGCACGGAGGTAATCCACCGGAGCTCCGGCGAGAAGACGTTCAAGTTCCGATAACGATTCGAGTCTAGATTGTACATAATGAAGCCCTACCGGATTAACCTTCAAAATTAGGGTTCCTTCGATTAACGGACCTGCTTGTTTTTCAACGAATTTCACTAGCGATTCGAGATACCGATCGCCGGTGACGATTGCGGTCATGTTGACTTAAACTAGGAATTATTTTTGTGAATATAATTACATAAATACAAAATTGTGAGGTGAAATTGAAGCGTCTTATTGTGATTATTACACTGTTTAAGCATCTTGATTTGGTGAATCAAAGTGTTGATTTCGCATAACGATTTGATTTCGATTTGCGTAGAATTTACTCACACGCCGTGTTAAGATGGTTTTGAGTCGGTAAAATCAAAACTATATATATTGTCTGTGTATAGAATTGTTGTAGCTATGTTTAAATTGGAAAGATTAATTTTTTTTTGAAGAGACAGGTCACCAAATATGGAATCTAGACACTGGATCAAGCATTTTAATTTTAAAAGGTTACATAGTATTTAAAAGCACATTATTATTAATTGGTATCAATTAATATTAATATTAATTATCAGTTAAATAACTACTATTTAATAACATGTGCACATGCTATATGGTAGTTGATTACTTCCAAGATAGGGTGGATGTCATCAATCATTCAGTTGCATAGATCATTCTACATCCCAATTCATGAATAGTTTAGATTTGGAAATTGATAAATGAGCAACAACGAACTTGACACCTTACGCTGTAAAAATGTATATATAAATTCTCGCTGTAAGTGTCGCATTACTAATTGGCACTTCGTTAAGTTATTTGAGTATTCATGTGCCAATTTTTATTTATTCTTACATTGTTTTAAATTTTCGTTACTTGATATTTGTAGGATTTTCTATTATACGTTTGAATGAGTCATGACTAATATGGATGTCACACTTCGAGGCTTCATCAATTTGTCTATTTTACAAGATGGTGGTCATTTTAAAAGGGAGCACCCCATTTGATATTTTTGTTAATGAAATGATGATTTAAATTTGTGATTATCCTAGGGCATCAATGATTTGCACAAGTATGAGTTAAAACTAACTATAATCCTAATTCATGAATAATGGTAAGAATGTTAAACAAATATATTATTATGGATAATAAAGTCTTAATTCGTACTATAATTGTTATATGAATATAAATTTTCTTAGCACATGTTTATTATAATCCTTGCATGCTTGCTTCCCTTTTCAATGTGGTATATATGCTTTCAAATTGCTAGAGTAATTCATAGTACATGTCTAATATAAAATATTTATAGACAGCTTTTGAAAGTGATATATGCTACATATTAGGTATATTGCCTGTCAAATCACACTTGAACAAAACAATTCATATAATATGTGGCTATGTGCTACATAATGTATTGGTTATTGATTTATAAAGTACATATAGTTGATGATTCTTTGTTTTGCAAATTGATATGTTTTTAGTGTATAAATGTTGCACATAGTAAATGGTTATATCATCGTTCAAATATGATTTTTAGCACCACATATTTATATCTTATTGGGAACACATGAAATCCTTTTTTCTTTAAGTTATAAACTTATTTTATTATATAAAATTACTATTTAGGATTAAACTATTTTATAGTTAAAAATTATTAGCAAGTACGTAAGATATCGTAACATTAATAGATGGCGTGCATCGCACGGGTTATACACGAGTTTTTTATAGTAGAAAGTTGACACTGGTGATGGTATGAGAGAGAAAAAATGAGTGTCCGCATGTTTTCTGAAGATGTATAATATGTGTTTTGTGTAGAGTGTTTGTTTATATATAATAAGAAATAGTAAGTTAATGTTTGGTTGTTGTAATAAGGAAAGAGATTTTAAGTGTTTTACCAAATTTGATTTGTATAATTTGGTAAATGAATGCAAAAATTTCAAGTGACAACATATGAACAAAAATGCTTGGGTGAAAAGAATTCAAATAAGGGTCAATGGCTTTCGTTGATTGTGGCATGTATTTTTTAGGAGGCGATACCAATTTGAAGTCAGACAATGTACTAAAAGTTTTGAAGTCGGCGAAGAAATAAAGACGTCACGCAATTGCAAAATGTGGCAATTTTTAGAGTTTTCATGTCTACATGTAGTAGAAGTACTCCCTACCTTAACCCAATGGTCCAGTATCAACTTGGATTACATATATAAGTTGAATAAGGAATTGTTGTCGAAACTAATGAAGTTTTCTACCATGACTATAAAGGAGAAAGAGAGGTTGCATATGGAGGTATTAGAATCATGATATTAAAGGAACAATGCTATAACATATAGATCGAAATGATAAGGAACTAAAAGAAGAAGGTTTTTGAGTATTTGATAATGTTGGTAGGCCAAGGTGGTAAAACAAATGGTTGTAGTTTAGGGGCGGTATGATAGATGGGTCAAGAGGTAGTATGAGAAGTAGGTCAAGTGTTGGTTTCAAGTATTGCGGGTCAAGTGGTGATCGATGTTTTCTTAGGTGGGCCAAATGATGGATGAAGAGGTGGTGTGATTGTATATGTGTCTATTGGACAAGAGAATTGATTGATAAGTTTAATATGCGTAACAAAAATCAGCATGACTATATGATGTATTGATGTAAACATGACCAAAAGAAGAGATTACGAGTGAGAAAATGGTTGAGACACACATCAATCGTTGAGTGTAAAGATCAATTATTATGTCAAACGTATTGAAATTGTACATCGTAACTCCAATAAATGTGGCTGAAAATACGTTTTTAAAGGTATAATCATATCATAGACATATATATTACCTTGTTTGTTGACACGAAATTGATGGTCCAACATCCTCTCCAAAATGATACTCCTTAGTAGAAAATCAATGATCGAAGAAACATTAAAAGGAAGCAACCACTTGTCTAAATGGTCTAGTGGTAGGGTGGGCTCTTGGCTTCTTTGAGGTCAGGGGTTCAATCTTGCCCTGGATAAACATTTAGCATGATAGGTACCCACACCCGTAAAATACATGGGGCCCTGAGGGAACTTACGGATAAAGGTTCATTCCAACTCCAGACGCTCCCACTGTGCCAGGAGAGTTGACCGGAGTCATCCTTGTGGGGTGAACAATGACTGGTATCAAAGACACACGGGACCAGGATGTTCCCGCCAATTTACACCTTTACGGATTAAAAGGAAGCATAAATTTAGTCCCAATATGATTTGATCGATGGATGTATTGTTTCGATTTTGAGTAATTTTTATGTAAATTAAGGTCAGATTTAAAATACTCTTATATGTAATTTAATCAATACGAAATTTAATAGATGCCTAATTACAACATAAACGAAAATAAAATTTAATGCATTTTCAATCAATATATCCTTAATTTACCTGTATAAAAAGGATAAATTATACATATGCTACATACTTATTTTAAATAGCATTATATCACATGTAGCATTTTACACAAATATATATACATCAAAGTTATAAAGTTATAATCGCTTCTTGTTCTTAACATGTATATTTGTATACTTGAGAAGCCTACCTCGGGAGCTAATTTTATTTTATTTTTTTTTGTTTTTCTGATATTGATAAATAAAAATAAAATAAAGGGGGAGAGACTGAACTTCACAAACTCACAAAAATGTCATTAACAGTGATGACATCAACAACCTTCAATCCTCTCTCTTCTCTCTATACCCACCATACCCTTTCCCCAATTTCCACCAATTTCCCAGTAATTACTCTTTTTAATTTCCAATTATATTTACTCAATCATCAAAGTTTGATTCATAGATGAAATGGGTGTTCTTGTTTTTGCAGGTATTCAATTGCCCGTTGCGCTATAATGGTTCAAGGCTTCTAGGTTTTGTTCCTCATGCTATTACCTCACAAGACCAAGGTACACCGAAAATTAGGTCTTTTTATATATTTTTTGGTAATGTTGTTCATATGTGTTAACGATAGCTGTCTAGTTAAATTTCTATATTGTTTCTTTTTAATGCCACATTGGTATGTTCACTTTGATTTGTATTAGTTGAGTCATTAGAATTAGTAAAAATGTATCCTTTTTGTCATTTTTAATGTCATAAATTAACAAAGTACCTTCTCAAATGTTACATATAAATCGCGGTTACATGCGAAAAATGTACACTTTTCAGCAAGTTTAAAGACTGTACTGATAAATAGAGATAATTATATAACACATTGCTATTAGATGAAATTACCCCTTCTTTTGTGTTTTTCTTTATTTAGTATAATGTTAACTGTATATCGATGATAATATATCTGAAATTATATTGCTGTTGTTTGTCGTATGCGATTTGTGCCATATTGACTTAATTATGTACAGGAGTTTTGGACTCTGAACTACATTCTGTACTTCAGTTGGCTACAGGCTCTGAATTATATGAGGTGGAAAGAATTCTTTTTGGCACAAGGTGTAATCTTTTGACCTGTTATTTGTGGAAATCCGAATATAGTCTAGTCTAATTGTGAAATTAATCATAAATTTTATATGGGGATATCTATATATCGTGGAAAAAGTTTCTAATAATGATATTAAAATCCTTTTTCACTCCAGTTACTTTAGTCCATTGTTGAAGTCCATAGCAAAACCGTCCGCTATTGATTATGTAATGATTGAGGAAGACCCTGTAGAGAGAGACTATTTTATAAGTATTTTGGAATCAAGATTCTTCTTTCTTGCGGCTGATGCTCGATCTTCATTGAGGTTCAGAAATGACTTTATTCACGTCTTAGACTCTTATTAACGAATACTTTGTAAATTGGTAATGGACTACGGAACAAGATATAAATAATTTGTTCGCGCACTTTGGGGGTGGTTTGGATGTGCATTTCCAAATGATTACTGTGTCTTCAAGAACCCAGATCAGATAATGTGATAATCGGTTGCTTAAAGCTGTGAATAGTTTTGTGATACTAAATTTGTTTCAAAAATCTGTCTTCTTGCTACAAATCCATGTCTCCTTTTATAATTATCCAAATCGAGTTATGTTGACCATACATAATCAGAATTTCAGAATCACAATACAGTTTAAACGCACATCCAAACACCCCGAGAAATTTAACGTTTTAAGTATGCTTTAGTATAACCTCTAATCAATCCATTAAATCGGAGCAGGGGTTGGCGACCAACATATAGGAATGTCCTGCTTGGCGTGAGAAAAGAATTAAAAATACCATGTTCAACAAAATTATCAACTGAAGATTTGGAAGTAGAGATTTTTCTTCATTTGTTGCAGGAATATTCAAGGTAAGGTAGATATTAAAAAAAAAGCTCTGAAATATTTTATAAAGATCCTTTGGTGTCATGCTTTCTTTCTCTCTAGTGAGGTATGGTTTCCAAAAATAATCTGCATACTTCTAAGATTGGACATGATTATGTAGTACATTGGTAAAATGGTATGAAAAAGATGAGCAAGAAGACATTTTTTGTACCATACTTGTAGTTTGCAATTAAAACTACTCCCCGATGATTGTTTTGGTGCAATAATGAGAAATTGAAAAGGATTTTGTTATAAATGTTAACTGATGATTGGTCGAAAGTAGTTCTATATATCATGTGTTTGAAATCCCTCTTGGTCCATTGTTGGTCCCAAAATTCATTTTTTAGGCCTCACTTTCAAAATTTTGCCAATTTAATATATTTTTGCAAGTTTTTGTTATTTTTTTTATTTATGTAAATTACCTGAAATTCAAGGAGAATTTCAATATTTTAGCTTTAATATATTTTGGGAGCATGGGAATTATGGTAGCATATTTTATGAGGGATGCGATGTACGGGTAGTAAAGTTATCCTGCAATATTCTGTAATTCTCTCCAAGTGTTCGTTTCTCGTATCAATTTACTAGAGTATCTGGTGTGTTTCATCAAACTTCATACACAAACCAGTTGGAACTGTTTGCAGTGAAGGTTTGGAAAGCTTGAAAAGTGCTTCTGATAGTCATGGTAGTTTAGAAGTTGGCCTAAGTTTGTGGAAAGTTCAAGCTTCTGCTGCTTTAGGACGTGGTGCAGACGAGTTCATTTCAACGCTTCTGAAGGTCTTGCTTATTTCAGTATAGTGATTCATTTCACATTTTTTATTCTTGTTTTTTTCTGTCCCTTAGATATCATCTGCTGCCTTTTGCTCCGTTTGGGGTGTCAGCAATATGTTATAGTTAATTGCTTTAGAATTCACTCCTTTGTGGCTCAAATTACTTCCTTAATTTAAAAAGTTTCAGATAATTTTTTTAACTTTGAGGAATATTTGATAACTTACTCCACACTAGCTTATGAAATACCTTGCATAATTTCAAATAGGCCTAAAGTTAAACTTTAACCCCTTGCTGATTTATTTATGATGCAATACGTTCTTATAATGTCGCTGCACATATGTGCCAAAAGTATAATAACATTTTGCTTGGTTGTGATGCCTTAAGGTGTGTCTATGTATCTATATTCGCTTAATATTGTAGGATTATGTCCAGTGTCAATTCAAAAGTTTGTTTTGACCACGAACTTCAAAAACGATGGTTAATTGTGATAGTTGTCTTCTAGGGTGGAGGAATGTTTACAGTGGGAAGGCTATACAAACTGGTAAGAGATTATCCATAAATACCTTTTGATTATGAGTTCCCATATTAAAGAAATGAGCATAATTCCTTGCTGTGATAGATATCAAGTAAATTATCTGGTAAGGTGTTCAGGGAAGCAGCCAACTATCAAATAAAGAAGGAGGTTCTGAAGGAGGTAAAAACTTGATTGACTTGTCAATAACTATACGTTTCTTTGTGCATTTTATGATCTCTGGTTATCTGGATTTTGAATTTAAAGGATTCATTATAATAAGAGATTGAATTGTAGAACTAGAAAGAAAATTTCTTATTTGATGAAGAACATCAATCTTCAAATAAGACGGTTTAGTTATAGTCTCATAAGAGCTCGAAGCAGGTAAATTGTTACTTTAACATGAAATAATTATGACATATATTAACTAATTTTATAAACTTGCTATTCCATCAAGTGTAGAGACTTTCTGGTTAAACTGATATCCATGTAGAAACGTGTTATTTAATATTCTTGCTAGACAAAGTTACTCAAATCTGCTCTTATGTTATCAATTCCTCATTCACATGGTTCAGTTTCTCCACAAACAAATAGTTCATTGCTGTGTTTGATTGGTATAAATTCTGAAGGTGTTTAATTTTTCGATGCACAGCATATGTATCACATTATTATGTCATGATTGTTTTCAGGGTGGACGCTTGGCAGCTATTAACTTGGAGTCAAGAGCATCTTTACTTGCAGCAAAACAGGCAAGTGAATACCATTAAATTATCTTTGTAAAGGAATTTTCTTGATTTGGTTCATATTTTGCGTTTTCACATTTTCTAAAATTTCAGACTTCATATTTAGCAACATCTAGTTTTAATTAAATTTACTAATGTTTCTGTGTGTTAATAGAATTTCATCCTATCGTTGCTTGCAGATGATTGCACATCCTTGCAACTCTTCTTTTCTAGAGACAGCCTTTGTTATTTATTTATCTTTCTGCTAGTTACAGATGGTCGATACAATTTATCAAGTTACAAATATTTACAGATGATTATCTTTGTGGTCATTATGAACAGGGGCTAGCAGGTGCTGCATCCCGATATCTTGGTGTCAGGAGCATTATGGTGTTACTTGGGCCAATGTATGCGCTTTTCTCGTCTACAATATTAGTGTTTATCCTTTATTTTTATGGCTTATGGCTTATAATTTATACTTCACTGAAATAGTTTCTAACTAGAACTATGAGCTAATTTGGTGATATCAAGGGCTTCTTCTTGAACTCGACCATAATGTGGGAGTTCTAGTTACCTTAAAAGTTAAAACCTGATGTGGGGGTCTTATGATCTTTCCTAATTTTATATTTGTTGAAATTGTTAGAGCTAATTTCTATCAAGGGTCGTGTGGGTTGGGCAACTTGCAGTATTTGGTAAGGCTTGAAACGGGCCGTCTTATTTTTTTTCTTTTCTAATTGCATGTAGTTACTGTCTCAAATAGGATTACAGTAACTGTATTTGTTCCAATGATCATTTAGTTTAGTAGAGGCTTGATGCATTGACCAATTTGACCTATTTTATTAAACCTGATCTTTTTTATCTTAGCTGTTAAGTGGTATTTATGTGCAAACTAGAGTGCTTATTAGAATGAAGCAAATGAAAAGTTCTTGATGAAGTTAAGGGAAGATTTCATTCTGCTAAAAGACATTGAATTGTTTCTGTTCCTGGAGCGAAATAGTTATGCAATCTCTATGATACAATCAAACAATGAATCTTGATCATGGTGAACTGCTTTTGTATAGGCTATGGGGAACATTTCTAGCTGATGTTGTTATTCAAATGCTTGGAACTGACTATGCGAGAATCTTGCGTGCAATTTATGCATTTGCACAGGTACAGACTCTTTTTTCTAAGATACTATTCTCTGTAAAAAATTGGAGTACTTATTTTCACTATCTGTAGGTGGACTTAAAATGAACAGATGGTTTAATGTTACACTAACTAAGGTTACATTTCATCAAAATATGGTCGATTTGATGTTACTTTGTCATTTTTCTTGTGCTCCAGATCAGAATCTCACGAACATACAAGCTACCGTCTGATAGCAGCTGAGAGTAGTCACTTTTTTTTTATCGTGTTGTATTGTCATTATTTGTACATATATATTTGTAGTTTGAGATGTAGTTACTTTACACATAAATATTAGTTCAGTGATATTTATTGACCCAGAAGGTTGGTAACATCCGGTAGGGTAAAATGTCGATGCTTTTGATAGTTCGACCCATCATTAATAGAAGTATGTGTTTACCATGTCATTTGACAATCATTTTTATTAGTCGCGAATTATTTGTTGATTTTTGGACTCAATAATGTTTAGGAAGCATACTAGTTTACTCAGCATTTTATGCAAAAATACTTTGAATCTTTGATGGTGTGTCATTGAGCAATAACAAAACCCATCATTGAAGGGTATAAATTGTACCCATTTGTTAAACCAGACCAAAGAGATTTTCCCATTTCATAAGGCACTACTATTGTATAAAGAGGAACATAAGTAAGACAAGTAAGATCATTACAAATATTTTTTTATTTCTTTTTAGTTCTACTCTACAAAAGTACTACAAAAAAGGATTAGGATATGAACACGCATACCTAAACCTCCTACTAAATCCGATGTTGGTCCAATCCAACCAACATATAAAACGTTCTAAGACACGACAAACAACCGCAACCACATTCAAAGAGTTAATGGGGAAGGTCGATCCAATGCAATTCGAGTTCAATTTCACCACACTCAACATTCCGCAATTTAAGAAGCAAATTTTGAACGACGTTACCATCTTGCCACATTATACAACTTTCTTCGGACAAACAATTTGAACTAGAAGGCTTAATCCTTTTTAGAGTAGTACCGTTTGGTACAGAGTCAGGTTCCAGATTCATCTTTTGTGTCTCAAGAAATGGTTTGATGTCAAATTCTGCATCTCCCATTTCATCGTCCCTAGTAAATGTGTCATGGTCGTACACCAACTGCAACAATATATATCAAGAAATGTTAAACTTGTAACTATAAGTTTTTTTTAAAAATAGTAATAATAATAATAATGATAATATCAATCATCGAAAGAAAGATTTACATACCAACTCAACAGGCATATCTGAATTTTCGATGGAAAGAGTTAAGTCTTCATTCCACACAGGGTTGAGGTTTCTATCAACTATGTGAGTCTTTAGTCTCTATATCAAATAAACGAAAAATATAGTTAAGTTAGTTATGTGGAACACACAAGAAACATACATACATACATACATACATACATACATACATACATACATACATACATACATACAGGTTCTAATCTAATGTTAATGTAAGGAGCAAATTCAAGATTTGGGGTAAAACATAGTATGGGTGACTTCCATCTCCTAGACCAAACAAAATATCAAGATCCATAACTTATCACAAATGTATGGGGATTTTCTATATATGTACGTATTTCTACGAATCATAGTTATTGAAAGTGTTTAAAAACTGAAACAGATTAAAGGTGGAATATTAACCTGTTCGCCCAGGATGACAATGCAATAAGGATCGCTGGAACGAAAATCACGAATTGCGAGATTTATACCTCTTTTAATTCTAATTCTAAGGAGACCTAACAGATTATCCATTACACAACAAGATCCCCAAAACTTGGTTTTGAAATCTCTCTCTGCTAGAACAGCCCATACAATTAATTATCCAAAATTTCAAAACACCAAAAAAGAAGAAGTTGGCAAATTATGACAAATGCATACAAATATCTTGATATTGGAATGAGATGGAGGGTTTGTTTAATTTTCTGGGAAAAGATTTGATTTTGAGGATTGGGTGGACATGCATTTGGTTAATTAATTTTGTTTATCACACATGTGGTTGCTTGTTACCACCAATTATCATGCCAACTTTTGTTTAAATCTAAAAAGAATATGAAATGTGGGATTTTTGTACTTGATGTTTTACATGAGAAGGTTAGGAAAACATTTTAAGCTATGTATATAAGTCTCATACATATCATTGATAATATTATTGCATCTTTTAAAACCTTTCGAAAAGGTTATAACACTTTCGGGGTCGATTATAGAAAGAAAAAGAAATCCCCACTCGATCAAATTTCCTGTCTGAAGAAAGTCGTATAACATGAAAACGTGACAAGATTGTTCAAGAAATGTATCTTGATTAAAAAAATGTGGAATGTGGTGAGGTCGAACTCAAATTGACTTGGATCGATAATCCAGCTAGTGCTAAATGAAGAGTTCACTGCAACAACTATATCATTTCTTTAGAGTTCGTTCAAACACATGAAACTAATAAATTTATGTCCACTTAAATAGTGAAACAAGAAAGTGGTTACTTGGGTTTGTTTCCATTACATGTATGGCAACTTTAACGAAGTCATAGAACAGGGCCTGCAAGCGATAAAAGCTACTTACTCTACTTTAGCATGATCAAAATAAATACTTGGTTCTTTTCTGTCAGAAAACTGAGATCATTGAGGAGGTGATGATTCCTCGGGTGGTTTTAAGTCCGAAAGTTCAGCTTTTTGATTCATAGGCCGGTATACCGCAAACTGGGTGTCAAGTGAGAAGGAGCCTGGATTAAAGCAAGTAGTACCCGGGTACTTGAACTTCTTCTGTTCGCTTCTGTCAGCCATTACAATCTGTAAATAGGTCAAAACATCTTAAGTATAACATGCCCATAGCTACCTTCATTATAACAGCATTTAAAATAATAAAATAAAGTTTAATTGCTATTCTCCTCATAATGGGTGGAAAGATAAAACATTTGGATCAGATGCAGAAATCTACAACTGACTAAACAGAGTCCTTTATGTTCTTTGAAGACTGTAATTTGCAACATCTGGTTTGATAGATGGTTTAAGTATATGCTATCTAAATACCCTTTAATGAGCACACATAAAAAGAAGTTCGTATACTCAACCCAATATTGTTAGTTAATTTATAATGATAACAATGGACCAAAAAAGTAAATTAAATTGGACTTCTTCTAGGAAATGGAAATGTTGCTACTTTTAGGGAAGATTCTGAAGGATAAGTGCAGTGATTGTTATATAATAGGGGAACTAGGATTTTTTTTCTCTCTTTTTTTTTGACCTGAAAAGAGTTGTCATGTGACATTTTGTATTACTTCTATTGAATGCACTATAGAGATCATTTATATAGGCACGTGTAAGAACTAATAGAATAAAATATTAAATTATTAGATAATCATGTGGATATTATAACTGATAACTCATGCAACATAGGAGCAAATAAAAGGTAATGGAGATAATGAAAGGAAATATGAGAAGTTCACCGTATGTGGAGTTGGATAAAGGTGAAGACAGTGGTCATAATTCCAAATGATGGGCTGTACACTCAGAGGGAGAGGACACAAATGACTTTGATGTATTATGGTAGCAACAAGCTGCATTAAAGATATTATTTTCATAAGCAGCAAGATCAATAACAAGTATTTAACTTAAAGACTGCAATATGAGTGGTGCGGGAAGGTTGGGTAACGGGTCAATTATATGGGTTGATCAAATATTAACCTATTCATCACCTCATGTCTAAGAGTTAGGTATGATTTCCATTTTTTTAGTGATACCATCCAATCAAATCTTTTGATGGTTAACTTGGTAATGAAAAATAATCTCTTTTTGAATAAAATTTTTGGAGGATTTATGCACTAAAAATACACTTTGGCGCCTCAAATTGACCCATTCACATGTAAAAGGTCACAATTGCATCTCTACTTTTAATCATGTGAAAGAATGTAACTCACATGCTCAAAAGGCTCTTCGGTTTCTTCTTTTGACGGAGGAATCAAACAAGACCTTCTCATTCTGTGAAGTAGATCCTGGCGGAAAAATACTATTTCTTGGGTATACCACTTTATTCTGAAATAAAAACAGAGAAGTATCACATGTATAAACTTTTGAACCACAAAACTTATTCAATAACGAGTTTAGCAGAAAACAAGAGATTATAGATTAAAACATCTAAAAAGAGAAAATTGCAGACGCACCTGCACGGATTACTTGAAAATATGGCATTTGGGATGTGTTTCTGGAGCTCTTCAGTTATATATTTGGGTAAAGCACACCTAGGTAAAACCGTTGAAGGACCTATACGATAATATATAAAAAAATAAATTCACAGAATTAAAAGAATAGGTAAGGGAATCAACAATCTTCACCTGCATCTTCCGGCCCGGGAATGAAAAGGAATCTACTGTTTTCTGTCAACCGCCGATGGTTTCCAATCATTTGTCCAAGTTTTGCAAAATTCGATCTGTATAGTATAGTTATATTGTTTTTCTTAACTCAATAAAAATAATGAACTCGGAGGTAAGTAACAGAAGAACCACATAAGAGATCTCACCTGATACTCGAGAAAGAACTAAACGAAAGGTTAAATGGACGGGAACAGAAATTTCCCATCAGCACGAAAAGAGAAGGAACAACCACTAGATTTTCATAAGTATCTAGCGCAGTCTCTAGATTTGCCATGGTCTTCTCTAATGAAAAGTTAATCAAGATATTAGGCAATGCATGCAAAAGGTTATTGCTAACTAGAGGTGGCAAACTTTGACCCATTTATTACAAGTGGGTCAATTTGGGCTATGGATTATATCTAAACACGTCAAGCTGAATTTAGCTAAAAGATTTAACAAAAAAGGAGACGGATCAAATGAGTCGATCAGTTAATGCTAGAAAAGTAAAATGTCATCCAAGATGCATTCAAGTGCATTAAACAAAACAGTTTTAATTGTTAATGACTCGATGTAATCTAGTTTGCAAGTGTAACTAAAACATTCAGTACTCACAAAACTTTTATAATACTAAAGCTTTTTTGTTGGTCAGCACAACTCGTTTAAACCTGTTACCCAACCAGTCCATTTTGCCACCCCTAATGCTATTACGAACTCGATACCTCCTCATCGTCCAGCCAAATATCAGACAGTACAACAAACATTTCATTGTTTGCCATTGATTCCATCTCTGCAAGTTTATGCTGAATAAACAATCAAGGAATCTTCCAACCCAAATTCTCTAAATTTCATCTAGCAACTCAAGCCCCGATCAAGTTAGAGCTCGTTCCCTATAGCTTTATAGAGCTCGAGCTTAAAAACCAAGCTCGAAACATATATCAAGTTGAGCTCCAGCTTATAAGAGCTTGGCCTGAGCTCTTATCAAACCTTTTCGAGTCTCAACTACATAGTAATTCGTAGGTGTATATGTAACTTGGGATTTGTAAATGATGTTATTTTTTTATTTTATTCCTTTCAAAAGGTTTTTGAGTTATGGTCAAGCTCTCAAGTTATTCTTTTTATAAATTTTACAGTTAAAATTAATTTATACATATATCTGATATAAGCTTGGTTATCAAATATATCTGATATATTTCTTACATATATTCGTTGAGCTACTGAACCAAGTCTCAAGCTGAACCTCAAGTAATCAAGCCAAGCCCCAGCCTTGTCAAGCTCTCGGCCCGACTCGCCTGGAGCCCTTAAAATATGCAATAAAGTGACATCACTATTGAATTACAGTTACATGAAGTGAATTATAAGAAATAAAGGCCTAAGAAAGGATACAGATTCCTCTTTTGTAATTGTACCACTACCAAAGTAATCAAGCCCTGTAAATAATGAAGTTGATTTCTCTCTATCTTCTAATGGTGGGAACCCAAATGTTTGAACCTGCATATTATTAAAAACTACAATAAGCCAATGATATTAGAATTTCTAGTATAATATATTTTAACATGATTATCACTATATTTTGGTTCACAGATCAGAATCACATGTCTAATCTGAAGATGACATTTCAAAATAGTATGCATGTGCAAAAAAATAAAACGAAACGTGAGATATGTATACAGGATTACAACGGAACCAAAAGAAGGGGAACAATTAACAACCACTATCTCACTTTATTGAGGTCCATGGAATGAGTACATTAGCTGTAACGAGTGATTCATTTACTTATAATTGGGTCAATTCAAGTTATGTTATTATCTCTAATCTGGCCTCCTTGTGGCCATGTTGGATTTCCAAAACATAGTGGTCTTAGTTTTCTACGCTTCATCAAGTTTAAAGTATATTTTAAAACTCATATATATACTGTGATCAAACAATATCCGTTGGTCTAAACTTCAAGGAGTATCTCAGAGTGCTGATTACTCGTTTTCTTTGTGGGTGCCACTCAGCATCTGTACAACTCAAGAGTTACTATCAATAACATTATTCCAGAGTTACCACCCTCCTTTACCCAAAACAAGTAGGATAAAGAATTAGCTTAGAAAGGAAACAGCTCAAATGGGTCAAACTTGTCAAAAGTGTAACTTTAAATGCATAAAACCAACTAAATCATAATATCCAGAACCACTAAAAAGGTATATAAGGATTGACACTACAATTTATAGAATGTAACTTCTTTGGAAGAAAAGAAAGTTTTGGTCAGCCCGATCCACACCAAAAATTACCCCTTTGATCTGAAAATGGTTGACCTGTTACCCAATCCCAGCCAGCCAATTTTCCACCTCTAACTTTACAATTCACCATAAATAAATTTTGCCAATATGAAGAACCAATAAAAGGGCATAGCAAGACTAACCTGGAAAGTACCATCTAAGAGCATCTCCCCTTGAGCTAGCACTATGGTGTTCTCAGAAAAATACCCTGTTGTTATTTTGTAAATAAGGTTAAGAAAAATACAAGGTTGCTACTTGTCATAATTTACTAATATCAAGAAAATGTTGTAAGCTGAAGAACCGCATAAGAAAACTAGTAAAATCTTCGGTTATATATATGTTTATGATTTACAATCCTCTAGTAAAATTCTAATTATCTTTTAAGCAGTCAATCCACTGTAACATATATCAAGTAATTAAGGATATTGCATTTGAGAGATTGATTTCCACAGCTGCTGTCAGGTCCTCGAGGTAGAAATGACCATCTTCCAATTGAGATATGACACCCATTACCCAGCTAATTCCAGTACGTCCAACCAGAGATTGAATTTGAGATATCTACAAAGTAATGAACCACGACATAAAGTTTAATTCATAACAGAATATAAGATCATCACGGCGTTAAATAAAATTAGTCATTGTTACAAGACTAATTGGGTGGGTTGAATAATAAGTCAAAACGAGTACAGTTTTGGTATGTGTCGAAACATGTTGGGTTGACTCGAAAAATTTTTGTCCAGCACTTTAAATTCTTTTTATCAATATTATATGAGGTAAACATTTACTCATGAAAAACTTCTAGTCTTGATAATCGAATTTTTTCAATTAATATTTTACAAGGTTAACGCATTAAACATACATTTCTGGCCCCTTTGATAGGTTTCTCATTAAACTAACAAATTTATGGTTACCCGTATGAGATGTTAAGATAAAACATAACCTGAACCGGCAACAATCATAAGTCTATGTTCGAAATTGCCACCACTCGGGTTAGAGAGAAAATAAAGTGATAATGAGAGGGAGAAAAAGAGATGACCTCACAGCTCCCAAACTCAGATAATTCTGTACTAAATGAAGGCCTAGAAAATTGTGGAATCCGAGATAGCCTCTGAGACAACAAAAGAAACCTATCCCTGTACAACCAAGCTTTTGAAGGGGCATCACCATGAATTGGAAGTCTCCCTGTGTGTCTACATGATATGAAAAAATTTTCTTTCAATGTAAGGGGAAGCTTAACATAAACAACGACAGTTCAGTTTCAGTAAACCATATATCTAGGCAAATGACTTACTCGCAAAACATCTTTCTAATTGGATCATAGCGGAACTTTGGAATGAGAAACGCATCAATCACGCTAAATGGTGTGTACATATTTGTATTACAGAAATTATCCTCACTTGCAGCTTGAGCGCCAATAAGCTGGCTTGCAACCCGCTGTACAATCTCCTTATCCAAAATCGAAGACTTCACTGCCTCATTATATCACAGAAAAAAAATATGATAAATCCCTCTAAAATATAAGCCAGTTAGATTCCAGACTAGATCCTAACCTAAGACACACACACACACACACACACACACTAATTAAGAGAAAATTGCCATATAAAGGTAACCAAAGATCTCAAAATTAACAATTGACAGTACGGGTACCAAAATTATCCAGAGTTCAACTTTACAAAAATAGAAACATTTTCTCATAATTAAAACAATAAATGGGTCCGTAAATTAGTGGAAATTCCAGTCAAAGGATTCACAGATTCGAAATTCCACACTTATACTCTAAAATTTGTCAAAAGTTGACTCTCACTAGTAAACATGTCAAATATCAAACTTTCAGACTTTCATCATCAGGAGTTCAGGACCTACATTTCTGGGCAATTTTCCTATTATTTAAACCTAAAAAGTATAAACTTTTCAATGCAAAATTGAATATAAGTGTTCAAAATAAGCTAAAAAGCACTTGTATCCAAACACCCCCAAAAAAAGGTAGCAAATTAGTACTACTAACATGACAAAATTATAAACCCTAACTCTGAGTAGAAAATAACAAAACAGTTATAAATTTGTGAATCGAAATAGTAATAATAGAATAAAAAAGGTAGGGAAATAGAGATAACAAACGTGATCGATTGTGGAGTTCGTCAAGAAGGATATTTAGTGCTTCATCTTGTTGAGTTTCCGGAGAAAGATCTAGATAGTTGTTTATATAATTAAGGATCTCGTTTAAAGCTTCAACTTTGAGAATATAACCTCTCATTTTACACTGTTTCTGTATCTTGCTTTTCATCGTTCCACTCATTTTCTTGATTTCTTGATTATTTTTTTTGGGTGAATTGATTTGGAAATAAGACTAGCAGAAATAGAGAGAAAGACGAAATTAGTCGATTTTGCGGCTGATAAATAAAATGGCGGGAAAATTGCTATCAATTTTATTTTATTTTACATCTCCCACCATTCGATCAATTATTTATAGGTTTTTCTTTTTCAATTTTCAATGGTCAGTGAAAAAATCAAATTTGGGCCGGATCCAAGCCCATTTATGATTCAATGGCTTATCCATTTCAAGACTTCTGCCTAGAGCAGGCGTGCACAAAACCGGTTATTTTCGAAAATCGATTCGTGTACAATAACCAAATCGGTTATTGGTCAACGGCCAATAATCGGTTTAGCTAAAAACCGGTTACAAACCGAACCGGTTACCAAACTTAAAAATCGAAACCTATAATAACTGGTTACAAACCGGTTCGGTTACAAACCGGTTCGGTTACAAAAAATCGGTTATTAGTGACCGTTTTTCTAATGGCTGGAAAAAAATCGGTTATTATAACCGGTTTGGAAAAAACCGGTTACAACCCGATTTTCAACGGTGAAGTCATAATCGGTTACTAACCGACGGGTTTTTAATAACCGAACCGGTTATTATCAAAAACCGGTTACGATCGGTTTCGGGTTTTTTCGGTTTTGGTTTTTTTTTGGTTTCGATCTCGATTTTTTTGGACACGACTACCTAGGAGTTGAGACATATGATCAAAGAAAACTATATTGTCATGGATGCTTGAGGGTAAAGCTAGTGAAACTAGCTCTTTAGGCTTCCAAATTCGTAAAGCTCTAAAAGTTTTGATGTCATATATATTAGTATAAGTTAACGACAAGAATATCCAACGTTTTTTTTTTAATTTTATTTTAAGGTCTTGGAGAAAATACACTCTAAAAGATTATACCTACAATATATGAAAAAAAACCCGACATTATAAGGCTTCTAAGAGTTTAAGTCGTAAAATATTAGGCATATTTTAAGTGATAAAAGTTACTAGGCCGATTTTTTGTTAGTATGTTTTAAATAATTTCGTTAAAAATATTACGTCATTTTATTTTTTCATTTCTTTAATATTAATCTTTATTTTTCATAATCTATCATCAAAACTATTTTATGATAATATTTATTTTTTCATGATTGAATTCCCCAATCATTCTTTTTACTCATTATCATTTATCATATTGCTGAAATACAAAGCACAATCACTTCAAACATGACTTGTGGTTAAGTTGATAAATTAATTCTAAATCTCATAATTAGTATAATTTAATATTACATATAATTCGGCATTAATATATCATTCGATAGTCTTGAGGAAGAAAGCACGACATATATGATATCAATATATCAATATAGTTTTTTTAGTTTATATGAATAAAATACGTGAAAGTATCGTTATATTTTCTATTCCTAGCTAAAAACTTTGATAAACCCTAAGTCTACGATTGGTCAATAACTCGATCTCCTTTGAAGACTTCATATTATATAAGAAATATATTTAAGATTATCTTATTTGAAAGGACATTTTAGTTTGGTAATTATTTTTTTTCCTTTTTATCAAAACATACTAAATCAGTAACAAATTATTTTTCGACGTAATATATCACAACAATATGGATGTGTTGGCCTTTTTAATTTAGAAAATAGACCGTCTATACTATACCGAACAAATTTTATTGAATATGCGTAAAAAAGGTGTAGATATAGTTAATTATATTAAGGCCTCATATCTTCAATTCGCTTTAGAAAGGCGTAGATATGTATATCGATGCGTATCTTGTGAGTCTATAATTAGTTGGTACTAGCATCGTGCTTGCTCGAAGATTAGAGTGTTTGTGTGTGTATGGCAACAAAAAATATTTGTTATGTACTAGGAAATAGAGAGATTATGTTTTGATTATAGAAGTGATTTTTTAACCTTTAAATCTTAAATTATATATAGGAAACCCTATAATTATGTCATCAATTAAAATTTTCAATTAATCAATTTAGTCCCCTTAATTTTACTAAAAATTTAAAATAAAACTTCTGAAATTTCTCAAATCACTTTTTTTTTCTTTCAATTTTGATACCTAAGTTCGAGTAGATACAATAATTATTAAATTAAATTATATGTTATAGATAGATTCGAGTTCAATATAATCGTACAATTCAAAAGTCCAATCGTAAATTGCATGTAGATCAAAGTTATCAACTAATTAAAATATGATTTTAAGTTTGGGTTCTCGATCAAATTCCTCCTTCAGAGATGGAGTAGAACTATTTAATTCTCGAATATTATTTAAAACATAATATACTAATTAGTATTATTCTTTCGACGATCGATCCAATTTATGCTTCAGGGATGGAGTAGATCTATTTAATTTTTGAATAATATTTAAAACAAAATATACTAATTAATATTATTCTTTCGACGATCCATATCAATCCTTAAAAAAATCGATATATAATATTAAATTGAATTTGAATCACCATATAATATAGAATTGCTTACTATTTATGTTTGTCATTTTCTTTCACCTGCTTGTTTAAGGAAAATAGCCCACAAAAGATAATGTAAAGTCTAAAATTATTCAATCAAATGAATATCACTTTCCCAATCGCCCAAAAAGGACTCTTATTTCTAATTTTTGCCCAAAAAATTATTGTTTTTTATCGAAAATCTTAAAATTAGGGGAATATCGCTTGATCGATTTTTTTTATTTGCAAAATTAAGGTCAGTTAAAGGTGATACACATCATTTATAAACACTTTATACTATAAATTATGGTTTAAAACTTTTGGGTCATGAACACAACCACTTAGGGTTTCAAAATTGAAATGACAAATTCATATCTAAAAGATGGCGAATCATAAAATTGAAGGTTATTTGTGTGTTGATAATGCAAGAATGTGAACCTCTTTGACACATAGGAACTCTAACAAGTCATTTTAAGAGTCAATTTTGTATATAAAAATATTTGATCGGGTGATATTCCCCTTAATTTAAGATTTACAAAATAATCAGTTTCTGGCAAAATTAAAATTAGCGGTTCTTTTTGGACGATGGAAAAAGTAATATTCTCTTGATTGATAAATTTTGGACTTTACATTACCTTTTTGAGCTGTTTGCCCTTTTGTTTAAAGCTTCAACCAACAATCAAAGCTCTCCACTAACGGTAGATCCATAAGGAGAAGATTAAACATCACCTGAAAAAAACTCTTAATTATATGATTGTTTGTAGGTGTTTCTTTTTAAGTAATTTTTGTTTTGTTATTCTTCAATACATGTGTAAATTACGTACTTGTATCATGTTATTTAGACCTACATGTGTAATTATGTCATATTATTTTCTTAGTATATACATACTTTTTTATGTTTTTTTAGTATATATTGTCAATTGTGAATGTAAATGTGAATTGATCGAAGGATCCGGGGTGAAGATTGCCTATCGAAACTACACGTAATGTGAAGTTACCGTACAAAATTAAATAATGGTACAAGTTATATTAAACGTTATATTTAATTAGTTACCGTACACATTATATGATTATTTTATTTTATTCGTAAGTAGAGCTGACAATTTGAACCCAGAATCATGAAAAACGAGTTATTCTAGGCGATTTTAGAAAGCAGCGATGCTCTTTCAAAATATTGATCAATAGAACAATTTTACAAACTAAAAGGCTCGATAAAGGTGTTATTATTTTATTAAAGCAAAGATCAATTTAGGTAGTCACACGGGTAACATAACTTATATTACAAGAATGCACTTAATGCTGTATGATAAAACAATACCATTTCAGTTTTATTAAAGACAATATCATTTGGTGGTCTTTTATAATTGCTAGCTTCTATAATTATTTTATATTTTTGATTTGATTATGTAAAATGAAATTCCATTTATAATTCTATATATTGTTTGACTTATCTTAAATATCACGGGTTAACAAATTACCGTCTACACACTCAAATTCGCATACAAAAAATAAAAATAATATGACACTAATTATATGTTGAATCTACATACTACTTTAAATAATCAAATTTTAAACTTCATTGCATATTTTTTAACTTATATAAATCATAGATTTTTATCATATACAATACTTATATACTTATATACTTATAAAAAGTAAATACGAATTCAACGGCACACGGGTTTGAAATCTAGTAAACATATATTATAAGAAAAATATAAAATAAATGACAAACAACTATAGACTATCACAAAACAAAATTAAAAACAAGAACACACACCAAAATGATATCATCTCGTCATTGTAAACTTAACCCTAACCATATTTTCAGAAAACCATTTATGCTACTTGTTTTCCTCTAAATACAATAACAATATATTGCCGTCTAATGCAACTGCTATAAAATATTCCTCGTGGAAAAGAGTTGACCAAAAAGCGCTGACCAGGTAGGACATTCTAAGAATTAAACAAACAAAAAACTAAAATTTTAGTCCCATTAATAGCTAGCTACTGCTGGTGAAGATATACTCTTGAACAAAAGAACATATTCTATACCATATTCAAATAATCTTCTCTTGTAGATAGATATTTGCAATCTATAATTGTTTAAACAGTCATGGTCACACGGTCTAACACCAATCTGATCACTTGCTTGATTCTTGTGATCACAATCCCTTATGCATCTTCATTTACCTTTAATTTGACAGATATTGGTACGAAGAATCTGGATCAGGACATAGTTATTAATGGTGACGGAGCTTACATATCTGAACGTGGTATCCAAGTGACCCCAGATCAACTTGGTACGATTCAGAACCAAAAAGCAGGATGGGCAACGTACGTCAGACTTCTTCATCTTTGGGACAGCAGACCTAATGAGCTAGCGAGCTTTTCTACCAATTTCACCTTTGTGATTGATTCAAATGGAGCTACACATTACGGTGATGGCCTCACATTCTTCTTAGCTCAGAATCTTTCTGCTATCACAGCTGGTGGTGCCATGGGGCTTCCAATTGACGCCACAACTATTAAGCCGACGTTTAGATTTGTCGCGGTTGAGTTTGATACCTTTTTCAATCGTGATTGGGATCCAGTACTTGACTCTAGAAATACTTCCATGGGTGATCATGTGGGTATCAGCATTCGCTCTCTTGAATCTGTTACATCTCAGAAATGGTTAAGTAATGTAGCCGGCGGGGGAGAGTGTCAAGCTTGGATCGTGTACGATTCGGTTTCAAAAATATTAAGTGTTTCTTTCACAGGTTATCAAAACAATACAGTCGTACGTCATGATGGACTTAACTTCTCCGTTGATTTAAGGAATGACTTGCCCGAATGGGTTGTTTTCGGGTTTTCAGCAGCGACTGGAGGTTTGTTTCAGAAAAATAATGTGAACTCTTGGACTTTTGAAAGTTTAGATTTAGAGGTTGATAAAAGCAATGAGAAGCTGCCCGTTCGGGGACCTGATTCAGTGAATGGTAATAACAACAAGAAGGTGGGCTAATAATTGGATCATCGGTTGCTATTACTTTTCTAGCCGTACTTGGTGTTGTATTGTGGAGGTGGCGGAAGAAGAGGAGTGGGGCATATGAAGCAGACGAATATGAATTTGATATTGACTTAAAGAATGAATTCGGAATGGGTACCGGGCCCAAAAGATTCACCTACCATGAATTAGTTAGGTCAACTGGTGACTTTGCTGATCACGAGAAGCTCGGGGAGGATGGTTTTGGTGGCGTTTACAGAGGTTTGTTGAGGAATTCAGATACGTACATGGCAGTGAAAAGGGTGTCGAAAAGTTCCAAACAAGGGATCAAGGAGTATGCGTCAGAAGTCAGGATCATTAGTAGATTGAGGCACAAAAACCTAGTGCAACTCATTGGTTGGTGTCATGAGAAACACGAACTCCTGCTTGTTTATGAGTATATGGAAAATGGAAGCTTAGATTCACATCTTTTTAAGGGGAAGAGCTTGTTGACATGGGGTACAAGGTACAAAATTGCTCACGGTTTGGCTTCCGCTTTGTTGTATCTACATGAAGATTGGGAGCAATGTGTTTTGCATAGAGATATCAAATCGAGTAATGTGATGTTGGATTCAAATTTTAATACAAAGCTTGGCGACTTTGGGCTAGCTAAGTTGGGTTGACCATGAGAGGCTCGCAGACCACGATGTTGGCTGGAACCTTGGGTTACATGGCTCCTGAATGTGTAGTGACGGGTAGAGCAAGTAAGGAATCATATGTGTTTAGCTTCAAATTTGTTGCATTGAAAATAGCTTGTGGGCGAAAAACCATGGAGTACAAGGCTCAAGAAGATCAAATATGGTTACTAAAATGGGTTTGGGAGCTCTATGGCACAGGTACTCTTTTAAAAGCAGTCGATCCACTTTTAGGGTCAGATTTTGAGGAAGAAGAAATCGATCAGTTGATGATTGTTGGGTTATGGTGCGTACACCCTGACTCAGAACTTCGCCCATCAATGAGACAAGTGATTCAAGTACTAAAATCTGAGGCTTCCCTTCCTATACTCCCTACAAAGATGCCAGTAGCCACTTACTTGACGCCTTCTATGTCTTCATTAGTTGGTTTGATCTCCATCGTCCATAACAGATCATCGGCGACTGCTAATACTTCTTCTCTGTTGGGTCACTGACCCTGTTCCAACTATGTTTTAAGTTGTTCACTAGTCGCAGCATTTGTTTACTATAAACACTAAAGCGAATTGTTATTATTTTTATACTAAGATGATAGTGTTAAAGCTACCTTTAAAATATACGTTGGTGATGGTTGTAAACGAATACGGATGCGTTTGTTTCACACTGTACCATGAACGTCTGGAAAGTCCTGGAAAACAAGCTAGTAACTAACTTTATGTCACCTCTCAGTTTTTCATGTGAAGCATGGATTACACTTCACAGGGATTGTTCAAATTCATATATGCCTTTACACATGATAAAAGTTGGGTTTCATTTTATATGTAATTTTTTGTTATTTTCATTTGATATGTCATGTTTTGTATAACAGGTACTTTCAATCAACAAAGATGGAGAAATAAATGAAAAAATGATATAAGATTTTCCTAAAAAAAACATATGACACATAAGTGGCAATGTGTTCCCAATCAAGTTTTCCTACATAACATTTTGAGTTGATTAATAGTCGTTTTGTTAAATATACCTTATAATTATGTTGGAAAGTGTTGGTGAATATAATACAATTTCAATCCGATAAACTAAACTAGATTGGTAGTTGTGTTGAAATCTCTTTTCAAAATCAATATTTCAACCTAAACGATGTCTTGGTTCACGAAATTCGTTATGGGATAAGACTCAGAGAATGATTCACCCAAATCATGATCTGTATGTGTGTTACGTGTGTTTCAAATGAGTGTGAATTATACATAGATATTTGAAAATCAAAACTCAGTTACAAAACAATTTTATGTACTAAAACTATTTTTAAATGCAATAGGGGCTTTGCAGGCTAGGGTGCAACCCTCTTACCCCCGTATTTTCTTTTTAGTATGGTACAGACTTTGCATCACTTAACACGTGTCTATTAATCCATCAATACAACGTATACAACATATTATGATCTAAAAAATAAAAAAATCATCATAATTAATGTTGGTTCAAAGAACTTATCCGACATATTTTTTCAGAAAAACATAATAATAATAATAATAATAATAATAATAATAATAATAATAATAATAATAATATACAATAATAATAATAGTAATAATAATTAATGATAATAAAATAAATAAATAATAATAATAATAATAGTAGTAATAGTAACAATAATAATAATAATAATAAGAAGAATATAATAATAATAATAATAAGAATATAACAATAACAATAATAATATAATAATAATAATATAATACATACAATTACAATATAATAATAATAATAATAACTGTTCTTTTATAAATGAATTTTAAATTTAAATGTAAACTACTCCGTTGACTGCTGACTGTGCGTTTGACTAACGCAGTTCAAAACAAACCGACATATCCCAAACGTAAACCTATAAATAAAACCCACACGCTTCAATCAATTCATAAATCTTATCCGCACAGAATCGAATTCGAAATCATATTATAGCTACACTCCCTATTATCAGGTTAGAAGATTCTCGATTTCATAGCTTTTTTGTTACGAAATATGTGATCTTGATTTCAATCCCTAGGGTTTTACGAAAATTTTCTTCTTGATTTCAAACCCTACACTCTTACGAAAAATTTGTTCTCGATTTCAAGCCCTAGGATTTGACGAAATATTTGATCTTGATTTTAAACCCTAGGGTTTTACGAATATTATCGGCTTGATTTCAAACCCTAGATTTTTACGTAAAATCTGATCTCGGTTTCAAGCCCTAGGGTTTTACGAAAATTTTGATCTTGGTTTCAAACCCTAGGGTTTTACGGAAACTTTGTTACTGATTTAAAGCCTAGCCTAGGGTTTCATATATAGTTGTTTTGCGTTCAATCAATTTTCAACACTATGTTTATTTTTTATTTAAATCAGGAACACAAGCAGATGGGACAAATGAAGATTTTGACGAATTGTAAGACTTTTGTTTGCTTAATGGAACTAAGTTTCAATTCAATTCAATAATCAAAAATTTTGTGGCTTAATTTGAACTACTCTACTCTTCTGAAAATAGATGCCCTACTTTTATAAACATGGCTTTTGCTTTTTTTAGTCAGGTACCAGAGATGTTGGCAAATGAGTTTCCCATACCCAGGGTACTAAGGTAATTATTTATCATTTCAATTTTATGTAGAATGTTACATTTTCTATAAACATCTGTCTGTTAATGACTTTCAGTGTTGCTTTATGGTATGCACAATTTATGTATAGTTTTCGTTCATGGGTGGAACATCTGGTCTGTATTTGATGACACAAAAGGAAAATCTATTTATGGGAAGGGGGTGGCTACAATCACTTTGCTGGTTTTGCAATTTTTCACTATCTTTTCATATTTATGATTTATCGATGAGCAATCTATTTACAAAAGATAGAAGAAGCCAAAGGTCCTCGTTGTAATTCCAGTTGGAGCCAGGATGAAGGTTCTGAGGTATGCCCTTGGGCACTTAGAAACAATGTTGCCAAGGCTCACAGTTGATACATATTGTGTTATATTTCAAAGCTTGGGTCTAATTGACATGCTTATAGACTCTTGTCTATTTTTAAAAAACATTCCCAGGTGGGTTCTCTATGTTTGCTGGTGTTCAAGAAGGCACCGGAGAGGTTCATGATTTATAATGGAAAATGGTGGAGACTGGTGTCATCGAGATGAAACAATCACTCAACATGGAGATGGCTATCGTCATGGCAAGGTGATACATATTTGTTTCTTGTGTACACCAAACAAGTCATCTTTCTATGTTTCTATTGCTTAGAGATGGTAAAATGAAGTAATTTTTTGTATGGGTCAAAATGGGTTGGTTAAGGTCGACATGAAACACTAGTTGACAACAAAATTGTGCCAACTTTGATAAGGAAATTTTTAATATTTCAATAGTAGTCCAACTCTATGAATAGAAAGATTTGTGAGGTTTTATGCATTAACCGTACCTTCTAGACGACTTTCAACTCAATTGAGCCATTTCCTTTTAAGCTATTTTTCTCATTTGACATTAGAGATAATCATAACCTGAATCAACCAATTTATAAAGAAATACGTCAAAATTACCACCTGTTAGTATTGATTATCCATGATACCTTTGCTTGTGAAATTGCTAGAAATCAGGCATGGACTGGACACTTCATCTTGACACGCATGAATTGATGCTCCCGGCTGGTGCAGTGGAGTCTGAGGCATATACTTCGTGATATCCCCTTAGATGTGGATATGGTGGTCTTTCCGGACTATGCAGGTTATCTTCGATGCTTAACATATTTACCTGATTGTAACTGTTTATTTGGAAAAAAAACTGCAGGGGAAATAGACGTTTATAGAAGTATTAACGGTTAACAAAAGCGGCAAGTGCAATAGTTTGAGAAGCTATTCAATTATAAGTAAACTTGACGGTTCATTATACTTGTCAAAATGGTCCAGAAACTTTACAAAAGGCATATTTACCTGAATCTTTTGTTTTATCTCTCTGTACAGGAGAGCAGTGTTGAGTGTGATGGCATCAAGGATCCTTTTATAGAGCTATTTCTTGTACTATAAAGGTTTTGACTTTAGTACTTTGTTTTACTGTATTATTTTACACTTTATTGTATTGTGTCATCGATTAAGGTAAACAAGATATTCATCTGGAGTGGCTGTTTTACAATCTTACTTTGGTAATAAAATCAAGTTTGAAATTAAACGACTTTCGTCTAAAATTATTTGTTGTATTTATTTGATTAGATGACAATTTTTAAAAGAAACTATGGCCATCTCCCAAAAGACACCTATTTTGGCATGTACAAGGAATCTACTCGTGGGAATCCAGTAAGATATATTATATTTCATTCAAGCTGGTAATGTTGTAAATTATTGTAAGTGTTGTATATGGGCATGCATTATTAACTTATTTGATTTATATTTATGTTTTCTTTTCAGGAATTACAATAGCTTCGGATTCACATCCCGTGCAATGGCTGATGTTCTGGTCAGAATGGTACTCAGTGAAGGGTTTCGTTTTTCTATTGTTTATTTTTTCCTGAAATATGCTTCTTTATATAGCACACAATATATCTGTAAGTCTCTCCGTAATTACCTCACCAAAAATTATCTTTCGATTGATAAGAAAATTATTTAGCATCTTTTGTTCAATTCTAGAGGGGGCAGAAATAGCAGGCGGGTCCAGAAACTTGTCAAAATGGATAACTAATGGTACACGGTTCATTATTCTTGACCTTAAGTAGGCTTAAAACATGATTGTAAGTTAAGAAAAAGAACCACCAATGAGTATGCACATTAGAGAAATACAACTGTTTATAGGAGGTATAAGAGTGTTGAAACCTGAACTTATCATAACAGAAAGCTAGTAAAGCATTTACCTTACTATTGTAGTTTATACTGTTGCTGCATAGTTTTTACTATATATTGCCATTTTACTTTCTAAAAAAATAGTTTTTTTTACCTTTATTCGAGAAATTGGACTCCCGTTACTTGGACACCTAATGACCTTTTACTACTTTGTTATAATTTGAGGGCTGTACATTGGGCGTGAACGGGTCTGTATAGGCTGTTAAGGTAGCGGGGCTGCATTCTTGAGTTTTTGTAGTTAACTTTCTGATGGTTTTCAACTTTCTCTATTCATGTTGATTTTCAATCAATCATTTTCTTTTTTTTTGGTTCACTTTCTTACATTAAATTTTGTCTTGCTATTTTACTTTCTAAAAAATGATTTTGTTTTTGTGTTGCTCTTTTACCTTTTTAACATTCGTTTTCCTTAATTCTAGAAATTGGAATCCTGTTACTTGAACACCTAAGGACCCTATACAACGTTCTCGGAATTTGAGGATTGTACTTTGAGTTTGAACGACTGTATATAGGCTAATAAGTAGCGGGATTGCTTACTTGAGTTTCGTATGTCTCTTTATCTTCTCTTATTAAGTTTTTCACTAACTTTCTTATTGTTTTCAAATTTCTCCATTTGTAATTTCGTATAGATTTCCATTTTATTGTTTTTTAATTTTGCTGACTTGTATATATTTTACCTTTTTATTGCTATTTTACTTTTTTTTTAAAGTGATGTTTTTATCTTGATTTGAGAAGTCGGAATCCTGTTAGTTGAACGCCTAAGGACCCTTTACAAGTTTGTTGGAATTTGAGTATTGTAATTTGAGCTTGAACATTATAGGCTGTTAAACTCGCGTGATTGTTTTCTTGGGTTGGGTATCCCCCTTCTTCTCATTTTTTTTTTGTTTTTTTTTTGGTTAAATTTCTGATTGCTGCTAACTTTTGTCATTCCAGTAGATATAGAATTCATGTTTTTTATTTAGTTTACTTATTAAGTTATCATCTTTTTCATTGCTATTTCACCTTATACAAAATGATATATTTTTTCGCCGTAATTCAAGAAATTGGAATCCTGTTACTTGAATGCCTAAGGGCCCTTTACAGCACTGTCAAAATTTGGGGATTCTACTTTGAGCTTGAATGACTGTATATAGGCTATTAAAGTAGCGGGATCACTTACTTGAGTTGGGTTATCTCCCTTTATCTTCTTTTATGATTGTGTTTTTCATTAACTTTCTGTTTCTTCTTTATTTTCTCCATTCCAGTTGATATTAAATTCATCTTATTTTTCATTTGGTTTACTTACATAGTTTTATCTTTTTATTGCTATTTTAGTTTTTAAAAAAATGTTTTTTTATCATATTATGAGAAGTTGGAATTCTGTTAGTTGAACGCCCAAGGACCCTTTACAAGTTTGTTGGAATTTGAGGTTGAAAATGAGTATATCGGCTATTAAACTAGCAGGATTCTTTTCTTGAGTTGGTTATCCCCCTTCATCTTCTTCTTTTATTGTGTTTCTTTTTGTTTTGATCTCTGATTCTTCTCAACTCTTTCCATTCTTCGTGATATCAAATTCCTCTTGTTTTTTATTTGGTTTACTTGCAAACTTATGCTTTTGTATTGTTATTTTACTTTCTAGAAAACGATGATTTTTTACCTTAATAGAAATTGGAATCCTGTTACTTGAAAGCTTAAGGACCCTTTACAGCTTTGTCGATTCTGAGGGTTGTACTTTGAGCTAAAACGACTGTATATCGGTGCTATTAAAGTAGTGGGATTGATTACTTGAGTTGGTATTTCCTTTTATCTTTTCTGATTGTGTTTTTTCGTTAACTTCCTAATTGTTATTAATTTTCTTTCATTCCAGTTGATATCAAATTCATCGTGTTCTTTATTTGTTTTACTTATATAGTTTTACCTTTTTATTGCTACCTTTTGTTTTCTAAAAAATATTTTGTTTTTATCTTTATTCGAGAAGTTGGAACTCCCATTAGTTGAACGCCCAAGGACCCTTTACAAGTTCGTCGGAATCTGAGTATTGTAATTTGAGGTTGAACATGTGTATATAGGCTGTTCAACTAGATGGGATTGTTTTCCTGAGTTGGGTATCTCCCCTATATGTTCTTCTTCTGTTGTGTGTTTCTGATTGTTCTCAACTTTCTCCATTCCAGTTGATATCAATTTCATCGTGGGTTTTATACGGTTCAATTCTATACTTATACTTTTTATTGCCTTTTTTTAGTTTATTAAAGTTGATTTTTTACCTGAATTCAAGAAATTGGAATCCTGTTACTTGAACTCCTAAGGATCCATGGAACCATATTAACTTTTTCAGAATTTGAGGCTGGCACTTTGAGTTTCAACTGTTTTATATAGGTTGTTCAAGCAGCAGGATTGCTTTATTGAGTTGGGTATAATTGTTTATCTGTTTTTTTTTTCCTTTAGTTAACTTTCTGATTGTTCTCAACTTTCTTCTTGTTTGTTGCTATCAACTTCCTTAGTGACTGTGTTTTTGTTTAATTACTTGTGATCCACCGACAACTATTCTCTAGTTTTGGTTAAAATAGGAGGGTTGTATGGTTTTTTTTATAATATGCTGAATTTCAAATCATTTGACCTAATTTTATTGAGCAGAAAGCTCTAAATATGTCCAGAATTATAGCCATTGTTATAGCAATTTGTTATTCTCTTTTTTTAATCATGATTTAATAAGATGATCAGGTACAAATTAGGAAGTAATCTCATGTTTTCAGTTTTAAGTTACTTGCTAGGTTTATGCTTGAATCATGGAAGAGGCCAAGTTTCTATGGTTTGATGCAGACTTGAATAAACTTGGTTTTATCTGCTTTTGCTTTGCTGTCTTTTTTTTTTTTTGTCTGGCTATTTTTAAGAAATTTGTATCAGAGCCAATATTCCTTTGCTCCTCCGTCCAGTTGTTCCTTCAGCTAAATTGCTTTGTTTTTCTCCTTTGTTTTGCTTTAGTTTGCTCTCCGTACTAGTCTATCCAGGTTAAGCAAAAGAACCATTGCCAGTCATGGTAATGAATGGTACATCCTGTTCTTGTAGCCCCTTGTTCCAACTTTTAGAGGAAAAAATTATCACTTTTGGAGCATGGAGATGATGACGATGTTCAAACCAGACTTGGTCAAGAACGGGTGGACTCGAGGAATAACTAATCACCATTCTCTGTTTCATATGTTTTTTGTCACTTTTAGCTCATGCCTCGCACATGACATACATGGACCATAACAAACCTCTCTCTTAAATGATTATTGTCGTCAAGAGTCCTGTAGACCAACTCAATTTGGATCACACTAGATAATGAGAGTTAAGCAACTTGTAGTTCCATTAACTGAAATAAAGTCAACATATTTTCAGTAGTAGTTTTATTGCTCACAAGTAAACTCAAATCCGTGCTGAACCAATTTAAATTAAATCATGTTGAATGTGTGTTCAAAAAGTCTTGGATTGATTTGGCTAGAAAAATATGTTGTTGATACTCTGTATTCGGATGACCAATCACCTATTCACCTATATATGTGCATAAATGTATTCTTGAATCTTTTTTAGAGTATTTGATGATGTGCGATGTATGTTTTGTAGATGGTTTTAAAGGCTCTAGAAAGGCGCTGAAGTTGCAATCAACGACCACTGACCCATTGGATTGACTCCATTACCAAATCGTATTCATGACATGTACCTCAACAATGTTTTATTATGCATATATGTTTATTCAAAAAGTTTCAGGTTTGTGTATTACCATTAGATGTGAACAAGTAAAATTGTTTTCCCATCGGGACACATTTGATTTTGTTAGGCAATATTTATATCTTTTAACCCTTTTAAATATGATTTTTAAACTTTCATACTCTACTTGTAAAAACAATGCATACTTTAAGAAATAACTCATATGTATAGACCTTATAAAATCGACACCAGTTTTATTGAGGGCTGTGCAAATCTACCTAGTACTCTATAGCTGATAACACGAATGCATTAAAACCATATCTAAGAATGCACTAATCAAGAGATCAGATTCTACCAAGTGCAGTACTATACAAAGGCAGTCGGCTTAATTGATTCCGAAGAATAAACTCGAAGGTTGTTCGATATGATAATATTAACTTCACATTCATATCATTGATACAATTTCTTAGCCTCTGGCAATTCATAACATAACATAAAAATAGACCAACTCAATATGGAACACACTAGATAATGAGAGTTAAAGTAACTTGTAGACCCATTAACAGAAATAAAGTCAAAATGCATTAAAAAGAGCTGTGGATCGCTCCGAGTCTTTAGGCCCTTTGGTTAAAAGACATTGTGAAGAAGGCGGACATGTAGATGAGTTGATACCAGAGGGTATAATAAAACAAGGTGCTCTAAACTCACTGAGTACATTTCTACGTATTGCCACTGAATGCTTACATGACGAGCCTAATTTTCGGCCGCATGTGTTTGATGTGGTAAAAGAACCTCATAAGGCATTGGAAATACAAGCAAGTGTTTTTATAACTTGTATCAAAAGATATTCAGAGATAAACAAACAAACAAAAATCAAAATATATTTAAATTTTGTCCACACATTGCTACTACTTATAATAACTCTTTAATTTACATACAGGAGGATCATGAGATATGGAAGCCCAAGCTGCCATCAAACTATAAACATATAATCCAATTGTCAAGAACTCCTGAGATTTACTCTAATAAAATGTACAAGGAATTATACGACATGTTCATCAAAGGAGTCCTCATTCAAGAAGACAAGCAGATAGACTTCGGTTAGCTGGTTTATGTCATTTCTTGCAATTCTTTTATGTTAATAATAAATTATACTTTGGTACCATCCCACAAAATGGATTGCATTTGTGCACCATGAAAGCTAATAATGCGTGCTCATACAAAAGTTGGTGTGCATCATTTTTCTCGATCAATTCGTTTAATCTTAAGCATGAGTCTTTAATTGCAAAGTGTCTCATAGGGAATGTGCAAAATTATACATGCATTTACACATAACAGAAGTTGGGTTTTATTTTATGTCATGTTTTGTATAACAGCTATTATCAACCAACAACATTAACGGAGAAATAAATACAATGCTATCAGCAGAGAATTTTTCCTACAAAAACCGTAGGTCACATAAGTCACAAAGTGTTCCGCAATCCAGGTTCCTCTCTTTCTATGTGTATTTCACTATTTTGTATGCATGCATGCACCAGTACCGTGGTTACATGTTTCTTGATGCTATAATCTTATTTATAGGAAAAATTAGAACAACGGTAGAAAAGGCAAGATATAATACATGAGTGTAAATATTATATCTTGATGAGCAGGTTTTCCTACTAAGTCAAGTGAGCGGAAAGAAACATTCCATGCTTTCAGTAAAGGACGCTTTACACAACTCTCATGACGTGAAGTTTTTTAGTTTAAAATCCTCAACGCAGTCAAGGTTTGCTTTTTGAGCCAACATCATTATGTCTTCTCAATCTCTATGTTAAATATGTCCCCTTCCTATCAAAGAGGTTAACTATTTTGTTGACAGTGCTTACGCAAATGGTAACTTGCTCATGAGATGCTAGAGTGCTCATATAATCTGAAAATCTTTTCATGTGTATTGTCAAACAAAACACCCTACTTGTCAGGCTCTATTAGATGGATGACGTAAGCAAGTATAAATCTTTATAATGTGCTTTGGTGCGTCTTAAATTTACGTTGTCTTTAAAAGTTTGTAATCGCATTATATATGCTAAATGCAGATTTCGAGAAATGATCGAGCTTCAATCCCAACAAGCATTTTGTATAGTGCAAGATTGAAAGTCAAATGTTGTCACCAGATACGGATTACATGTGTTACCTTGTGTTCAAGCTTTCAGATAAATGTCGCGGGCTTCAATATCCTGTGAAAGTAAGAGATATACTCCATTGGAAGAACAAAACACCTAAAGTTATCTATTTTAGATCGCCTAGCCTGTGGAATCAACATGAAGGTAATTCGGTCCCAGAGGAGAGGAAAGATGGATGGATGGAGGTTGCATTGTGGAAATTTAACTCAAATCATCAGAGTAGAAAGAATTGCGTTCCAATGAATTTGAAACTGATAACTTATGAAGGAACTATGTTGGGGCTTCAAATATGTGGCTTGGAGTTTCGGCCAATGTAAAATATTAGCAGAATCCTTCAACTATATTATGCTTCTAAGTTCTAACATTCAGAATTAATATTTTTTAATTTTGCAGTGTTGTGGTTTGTTGAGTGCAATAGAATTCTAATAATGTAGCTAGATAAATAAAAAACATACCAGATAAATAAAAAACACAATTTTCATCAAAACCTCAAGGTCAGATCGCATCTTGTACGATAAAAGTCTTCAAGTTCCACCATTGATTGCACAATTCCAACTTATTAGCCACATTTAATATATTGCAGTCTATATACTAAGCTTTGACTGAAATCTTCACGAATCACCACTCTAAGAACAAAGATACGTTGTGCATTCAGTGGCATCGTGTATGAAGGAATGATCCATCCAAGTCGTCTTAGGGACTTTGAATTATAAGTGAATAAACCAACAACAATTACAAGCTTCGTTGAATTAAATCGGCTACGCATTGCCACAAATTGTTTCAAGTATGCAACCTACTCAACTTATTATTCAAGTATGCATCAAACTGGAAGAACTTATATCGATATGAGTAATATAGTTACCTGAAAACCGCTAAAATCTATTATTTGACATTTCTTATTTAATTATAATTGTTGATGTGGCTTTTTTATAAGTTAAACTACGGAGTAGTAAAATTAGAGTAACTTACATAACAGGTCCCTGTCATTTTATCAAACTTCCACCATTCATCCTTTGAGATAAAAGAAATTTCACAGATAGTCCACCATATTACAAGTTATTGCACGTAGGATTTTTAATTAACTGACTGTTAAATCGTTCCATTAAGTCAAATCCTTCCGTTAAATTAAACCAAAAAAACCCAAATCAACTCTGACGTTGACAGGACAAAGCAATGGTACCCTCAAACTTTTTTATACTTATACAAATGACCCTCCATTAAAACCAACAGGACCTTTCATCCGTGCCGCTCAACATCACGGATTATTTCCTGCTTAACATGTGTTTGCGAATCACAATCTTTTATCCATTTACCAAAATCTGTAAATTTTATGTAAAGCATATTCAAGATTTCAAGTATTCGTAAATTCGCAAATTCTAATACTCAAATTGCATAAACCCTATGGAATCCATTTTACGACTTGTGTTTTCCAGTATTCTATAAAAAGGTCTTCAAGAACACGAGGGGTCCGCCGTCACCACCGTCGCCGGCATTTCTTCACCGTCTCCGTCGTTGTGGAAATGGATTTAGAAGATGAATGGTGATGGATGATATTATGTATGGGGGTTATGAAATTGAAGCCCTTTTTCAAGAACCCTAGTTAGAGTTGAGCATAGGGTGGTCTTTTGGAGCAAATTTGTAAGCATACTCTCAAAGTTTCCATTTTTTTACATTATTTTAGTACAGTACAATTTTTTTATTACAAAAATACAAATACAGATTACAGATAGTGAATTAAAAAAAATATAGAAATGAGGTTATCTACTTGATCATTCTGTTGACTATGTTCCATTTAATGAATTTTTAACTAGCCAGCTGGTCTTTCAATTTATAATTACAGATAGAAATCATCATAAAAAATATAGGGATGAGGGTTTAGTACTTTAGTCTACTTGATCACTCCATTGACTTAATTTGTGTCATTATATTTGCTCATCCTTTTGCTATCCCTTTTACATTCTTCTTCCTTAAAATCACTAACTTGTTCATTTTTGCTAATCATGTCTTCATCATCACCCAATTCACCAGATCTGGCCACCATGTCCTTTGATGAATATTTGGAGTTCTTACTTATCCCATATGAGGAGGTAGCATCAGCCTTCAACAACTTTGCTGATGAAAATCTCATTGCCCGAGGTACTTATGCAAGGGTCTATAAAGGACAACTTATGCAATCTGGACAATTGATTAATGTTGTTGTGCGTAATTTGGTGAATCAGGACTTGGTTGTCAAGGAGTTGAGGGCATCGTATTATTTCAATCGTAAATATATTGTTTCTGTTTATAAAATAACTACTGAAGTTGAATCTGAATGCGAAATCGTAATCATCATAAACTAACATGAGGTAAATGGAAGTCTTGACAACCATCTAAGTAGCTCAACTCTCACATGGATGCAAAGATTGAAAATATGTGTGGGTGTTGCAGATGCATTGAGTTACCTTCATTACGGTTATGATGAATATTATAGTATAATACATGGTTATGTCAAGAGCTCAAGTATTTTACTAGATGATAACTGGGAACCCAAGCTATCTGGTTTTGGATTTTTCTGTGTATTAAATGACAGGCACCATCTTTACCCTACTACAAAATTTAATGGTAAATCACAGTATATTGATCCAGCATATGAACAAACTAAAGGTTTAACTCTTAAGTCAGACGTGTTTTCCTTTGGAGTTGTTTTATTTGAAGTCCTTTTTGGTAGGGAGCATCTATTCCAGACGATGATAAGTGGTCTTTTGCCCAATTGGCAAGGTTACATTACGAAGAAAAAACACTGGATGATATGATCGATCAGGATCTACGAAAGCAAATGGACTTCAAATCACTAAAAATATTTGCAGAAATAGCATATTTTTGCTTAAAGGAACAGCGAAAACAGCATCCAGATATGGATCATGTTGTCAAAGAACTTCAGAGAGCGCTGGAGATTCAGCAAAAACATGAAAATCAGGTAAGATGGTCAATTGATCCTTGACTTTCTCTCTAAAAAGTTAAATTTCATCTTATTGTGATTATTAATCTTCTAATCATTGTGATGTTTCATTTTAAAGGAACATTTATCAGCAGCAGCACTTGAAGTTACGCCGTCCAAAGTCTTGAAGGTAACGAATTAACCAATCTCACTTAGATTGAAAGTGATTTTGGCAAATAATAGCTAGTTATCCCAAAACAATAGCTTTTGAAACCTCCTATATATACATAATATTTTCTTAATCAACCTCTCAATTGTAAATTAAATGTATTCGTTAAAACACACAAAACATTAAGACTACATGTTTCACAGTCTCAGGATTATAGTTCTTAATCAGATGCCTTTGATCAACTTCCCTTGCATTATCTATCACCTTCAGTTCTGCAAAGAAAATGAGAAAACGTTTCACCTTGAATTCCTAACTCGAACATCTCAAAGTTATATTATATAACTAATACTAAAAGTTATTTTTGCATGTTGTATCAACAAAGCGACAAGGACAGTTTCGTTTAAATCAAATATTCATCTTTGATTGAATCTTTAGGCTGCAACACTAATTTTCTTTTAACTTGTAATGTTTCAGGTGAACAACCTGGATCAGTTAAGAATTCGATTGAGTGACATAGAGTTGGCCACTAATCAATTTTCTGAGAAATACCGCATTGGGTCCGGCGGATATGGTATGGTGTACAAAGCAAAACTTGATCATTTTGATGGCAACACTGTAGCAATTAAACGCATCTTTAGCAGGGTAGACGGGCAAGCAGAACAAGTGTTCTTAGCAGAAATTGAAATGCTTAGTAATTGTGAACATCAAAATATAGTCTCTCTTCTTGGTTTTTGTGCCGAAGGTTCTGAGATGATCCTTGTTTACGAATTTGTTTCTAATGGAAGTCTTGATGATTATTTAGGAAACACTGATAGGTTAACTAGTTTTACTTGGCGTCAACGTCTACAAATATGTCTTGATATTGCTCATGGATTGAATTACCTCCACACTAGGACAAAAGACAAGCCAATGATACTACACCGTGATATAAAGAGTGCAAATATTCTATTGGACGATAATTGGGTGGCCAAGATTGGTGACTTTGGGCTCTCCAAGTTAAACCATGCAGATGAAGGTAACACCCTCATGACAAAACATATTGCGGGGACAGAAGTGTACTTGGATCCCGAATACTTGAATACTGGTAAGTTGAAAAAGGAATCGGATATCTACTCTTTTGGAGTAGTGTTATTTGAAATCATGTGTGGGAGGTTGGCATATGATAATATTTATGATATCAACGGGGAAAAGGGACTTCCATCAGTAGCACGGCGATGCTTCAATTTGGGAACATTAAGAAAAATAGTCGATCCTAAATTATGGGAGGCTGATGAGAACATTTTCATGCTTAATGAAGGGCTCAATCAACATTCTTTTGACACATTTTCAAACATTGCATATCAATGTTTGTCAAAAACGCAAGCGGAGCGTCCAACCATGAGAGTAGTGATCGAAGAACTTGAGAAAGCATTTAACTTTGATGTAAGTAACAATTTTCAACACATACATGACTTCATTTTTTTCTTGATTCTTGCTAATCGGTAATTCGGTAGTATGCTGATTCATTGCCTTTTTAAGGAAAACGTAGGGCTTATGTTCATGTTAAATACATTTTGTGGATTAGTGGTTGGATATTGTAATGGGTTGTGATCAAAGTTTTTGACAACTAAACTTTATATGTCATATTATTTTTATTTCTTTTGGTCTCCTTTCCTTTCCACTTAAATAGTAACTCGAGAAAGCAGTGTTAATTTGGTGGTATGTTAGATGATTCAGTTTTTTTTCGAATTATTGACTTGATTGAAAGTTTTCATTCACAGAAAAACGGCAAGGACAATCTTCAAATTTCACTTAAGGACATACAATTGGCAACACAAAACTTCAGTGAGGACTTGTGCGTAGGAGAAGGAAGATATTGGAAGCAATATAGAGGAGAAATTTCACATTCTAATGCTAATGGATGTAACACCGTTGTTGTAAAGCAGTGGGATAGCAAGTCTAGTAAAGGACATCAACAATTTTTGACCGAACTTAAAATTCTTTTCGAGTATAAGCATGAAAATATTGTTGCTCTTGTGGGCTATTGTAATGAAATGGATGAAAGAATCATTGTTTATGAGCATGCGGCCAACGGAAGTCTCGATAAGTATGTAAATGATTTTAGTATTCTTACATGGATGCAACGCCTCAAGATATGCCTTGATATTGCCAGGGTATTGTGTTTTCTCCATTTTGGTGGGAGAAATAAATTAGATAGACGTAATTACACAGTGGTACTTAGAGACATCAAAACCTCTAGCATTTTACTAGATGCTGATTGGCAGGTTAAAGTTTCTAATTTTGAGTTGTGTTCATTATCCGAGGATGATCATGATATTGAACATGCCACGGATAATGCTCACGGCTCACCACCAGGGTACGTTTCTGTCGACTACAAACATGGTTACTTAACAGCCTCGTCGGATGTATATTCATTAGGTGTGGTTTTATGTGAGATGATTTGCGGAAGATTGGCGTGGGAAGAGGGATGTATGTGTCAGGATCGACTTGATCAAGATCAAGATTAAATGTAACTATGCTTGAACTTCTTAACAAGAAATTTGCGGAATAATACTTGTTAAGTTTGGAAGTTGTATGTGTATTTTGTATAGATGTTTGTATTTTAATGGACAAAGAACACACAAATTGTATAACAAAAGCTCCAATATTATTAAGATTAATAATACGAATACACTTGATTGTATTAGGGTTACAATAACCTTGAAGCTTACTAATGTCAATATCTATCTATCCATGTATCTAAGCTTGCTCTCTTATATATGCTACTAGGATTTACACAAGTTACAATGTTAAGCATGCCACAAAAGTAAACTAGACACTCTGTTACACGTTATAGCAATTAATACACATAAGTCAACTCTTCAAGCGTGCTCTGTGTCCATAAAGTAAAATATGCTTTACTGCTTTACTTTTGGGTAGTTTGACAGCTCCACTAAGCAGTAGAAACAAGCAGCAGCAGAAACTCTGTAAGTCGAACCAACAGTGGAAACAATAGAAATTGGTCTAGCAGTACAAACTGCAGAAATCATGCCAGCAGTACTAATCTTTGTAAAACAAACTGGCAGTACTAATCCGTGAAATCATACTGGCAGTACTAACTCTGGAAGTGCACTGGCAGTACAAATGGTTGTAGCAGTACTAATAATGAAGAGCAGTAGAAACTTTGAATAGCAGTACTAACTCTTGAATTGCTTGGCAGTACTAATCTATTATAACCCCAACAGTATGGATCATTCTGACTCTCTAGGCCCTTTGTTCAATAGACATTTTGAAGAAAATCTAATGAGTAAATTGATACCATCGAGTATACAGAAACAGTTGGCTGTAAAATCATTGCTTACATTTCTAGAGGTTGCCTTACAATGCTTAGATGATGAGGCTGATAGCCGCCCACTTGCGTTTGCTGTGGTCACAGCACTTGAGAAAGCATTGGAATCACAAGTAATTGTTATTAAAACTATTGAAAGAATCGGCTTCCTTTCAAATGATTTGTAATTTTGTACCAAACTCAGTGTGTATTGGATGAACAAAGAGCGTCAATCAGAACATAGCAATAAGTAAACAAAAAAATCCGCTTAAAAATATATCAAACAACTGGTATTGTGGAAATATTTTAGGCGGTTTACAATTTCTAGAATAATGAAAAGTAAATCCAGTTTGTCTTAGTTACTACATTCCCAAAGGAAAATACTCTTTACGTATTAAATATAGACGGATTATCTAAAGCTATTGTACTTAAACTGTTTAACTTACGTATAGGAGGATCAGGAGATATGGGAACCCAAACTGCCAAGAGACTATAAAGAGATAATCCAAATGTCAAGAACTCCTGAGATTTACTCTGCTGTTACGAAAAAGAAACTATATGACATGCTCACCAAAGGAATCCTGCTAGGAGATAAGCTGGTAATTAGCTCGTTATTATACTTTATTCACTTTCTGTATCTTTAATCCATGCATATATTGGTTTTTAAAAAGTAGGTAACTGAGAGCAATTTGGTTTTGTGGTTTGTCATTTTCTCTATAAAATTTCACGTGAACAAAAATTTTAGACATGACGAACCCTCAACTCTACAACTTCAGCGCTTCTGCACAAAAAGGATTACACCACCATGAAAGCAAAGAATACATGCTCACACAGAAGTTGGTATTTGTTGTTTTACATCATTTTTGTCAGTTCGTTATATCTAAAGAACAAACCTTAAACGGCAGTGTCTTGGTGGAATTGTGCAAGATCATACATGCATTTACACATGACAGATGTTGGATTTCATTTGATGTATCATGTTTTGTATAACGTACAGGTAGTTTCAATCAACGAAAATGGAGAAATAAATGAAATGGTATCAGCAAAGTCTTCCTTCAAAAACCCTAGGTCGCATAAGTGGCAATGTGTTCCGCGATCAAGGTTCCTCTCTCTTTCAATGTGTGTGTTTGTATGTCTACATGCACAACCACCACGTTTACATGTTTCTTAATGCCATCTTAGTTAAAGGGAAAATATTAATTCAGTTATTTTTCTAACTACATATTCAAGCTGGTAAAAAGGCGAGATATTATATATACACTCACGTATTGCAAATATATTTCCATACAAGCAAACATGTTCAAGTAAATTAACCTGGAAAAACTAAGATAGCCTTAAGACAACATATGTTATTCGATTTATAGCTAAAGAGTGATAAAAGTGTGTAAATCTACAACATCTGTTACGTATTCTAAAAAATTTATCAGTCACTTATTCTAAAAATTTACAGCAAGTACTGAACTAACTCGTACTTTAATATCTTACAGTAACTGCAGGTTTCCGGTAGTGGCAAAGATGTTAGATATTTCGAATTTGAAGATCAAAGCCAGCATAAAGGCTCAATATTTATCTACAGACGTTGTTTATGGGGTTCATCTAGTCTTCAAATTTTGTGATTCAAGAAATTTTTTAAAAAGCCCTTTATATGTGAACCTCAAGTACAGATTGTGGAACGAAACTTTGCATTCCTTTTTTGCAACATGGAGAGACGGTGAGTGGATGATGATCGAGTTGTGCAGATTCTTTAATAATCAGGAAGATGTTGTTTACAAATTTCTACTAGAGAGCTTTTCCCAATGCTATTGTGGAAATGGTGCCATCTATGTTGAAGGCATTGAGTTTCGAGCCATTGAGAAGGCAAGTTTGAGCTTACTGTTGGTTTCTCATTCATTTTCTTTTGTGTGGTTTGGAACAAAATTAAGTGCCTAGGAAACACTTTCAGGTTCCACATTACAAGTTTATAATAAGGTCCTACAATTTTTATGTAGTTGAAGCACAAAGAAAGCAATATATTACGGACTGTACAACTGGTCTTGCAATCAAATGCAAACATGGATGAAATCCAAGACTTGCCAAGTGACAGTGAAGAAGATTTTAGAATTTGCAAAACAAACGACAACTGTGAAAAGGTCATTTTAATTGATAAAGTTGTGGTGTTGGTAATAAATAAATTCTCATAAACCTGTTGATGAGCAGGTGTTCCTGCTAAGTCAAGTGAATGGAAAGAAACATCCCATGCTTTCAGCAAAGGATGCTTTACACAACTCTCATGACATGAAGTTTTTCAGTTTAATATCCTCAACCCTTTCAAGGTTTGCTTTGTGAACCAACATCGTTATATCTTTTTGACCACTATGTTAATTATGTATCTTTCTCATTAAAGTGGTTTACCATTTGGTTAACGATGCTTACTCAAATAGTTAATCTTGATCATGAGACGGTAAACTCCGTCATTTGAAAACCACTTCTTATAATTGTACTCTTTCTTTTAAAGTTTGTAATCACATTATATATGTTATATGCAGATTTCAAGAAATGATTGAGCTTTAATCACAACAAGTATTTTGTATAAAGTGCAAGATTGAAAGTCAAATGTTGTCACCAGATACGAATTACATGTGTTACCTTGTGTTCAAGCTTTCAGATAAATGTCGCGGGCTTCAATGTCCTGTGAAAGTAAGAGATATACTCCATTGGAAGAACAAAACGCCTAAAATTGTTTATTTTAGATCCCCAAGCCCGTGGAATCAACATGAAGGTAATTCAGTCCCAGAGCAGAGGAAAGATGGATGGATGGAGGTTGCAGTGTGGAAATTTAACTCAAATAATGAGAGTAGGAAGAATTGCGTACCAATGAATTTGAAACTGATTACTTATGAGGGAACTATGTTGGGGCTTCTAATATGTGGCTTGGAGTTTCGGCCAATGTAGGATACGCATCAGGATATTTCAACTGTATTATGTTTCTGGAATGTTAGCGTAAGTAATTTATATATCTGCTATGAGCTAAATATTTTGAAAGTGTAAGATGCAAGCATGTAACAAGAGTAGTGAAAAATGGGGAACACTTTTTATTGATAGTGATCTTATTAAGGGTATACCAATTATGGTAGCAAAGATTTTCAAGGGAATTTTTTGCTGCATTCTGCAATCGATCACACGCTTACTACAAGCTAGATTCATATATATACAACGAAACAATAAAAACTAACGAGCCTACTGGTTTTCTTAGCATACACTACTGGTTTTCTTACCATGAACAAACCTCCTCCAATACTTGGTTATTCCTCGTTGCATCTCCCTCACGCTGGCCTCACCATCAATTGCAGTACTCATGTTTTTAGTGGATTGCGCAGCTTCTAACTCGCTAACCACTTTGACGATATTGTCAATAAGTCTATCTGCTAGGCTATGACTGAAATCTTCACGAATCACCATTCTAAGAACTGATATGTGTTGTGCATCTGGTGGCATGGTGTATGCAGGAACGATCCATCCAAATCGTCTTAGAGACTCTGATATATCAAACACAGTGTATTTTGAACTATCTTTAAGAGAAAACGCAAGTAGCGGGACCCCGGTGTCTTTGGAGATTATATCAAACCGTCCGGTCTTTTCTAACCCTTCTTTAAGCACCCTTGCATTTTCACTACAGTTCTCCATTACATTCTTGTAGCCCTAATGAATGAAAGCATCAGAATGAGAAGGTTGTAGTGGCTTAAGATGTGCATTGTGCCGTGATGGGATTTACATGCCATTTTGTTTGCATTTGAGAAACTGTTGCTTTATTGTTAAAAATTATCCAACACTTCATCATAAAAGAGCAACTTCTCTAGTCTGGTTCCCGCTAACACGTAACGTTGAAGTTTTTGTGGATGTTTCATGGAAGACATTAAACTTTCTTATTGTATAATATAATAATGCCAAATCAAGGCTTTTGCTAAATTACCGATTAAAAAGGTTATACGTGTGTGGAGCAGATGTGGCAATTCTGACACATTTTTCTATGAAGGCGTAGATTTGTGCTACGTATTATCTATACCGGATCAAACAAAACGTGTTATCTAACAGGGAAACGGTTAAATTGGTCGAAAGAGGGCTAAACTAGTTAATGCTAATAACCCCTTATATAATTTATTCAATACTTTACATTATTATTGAAAGAATATAATTATCATAATAATGTGACACAATAAACGGTTTATTAAACAGGTTTAAAATTTTGTCAAAAAATATCAGGGCAAACCCAACCCACCACGATCAATCTGACCCATACGAAAAACCTATCAGTTTTGACTTGTTAGCTAACCCACTTACCCACCCATTTTGCTACCTTTGATTTGGAGAAATTACCTCAAAGCCAAGGCGTATGAACTGATAGTACTGTGCAATTATCTGGCTCGACCCTGCATCCATGTTAATATAAAATTTTAAACAAATCAATTCCGAAACCCGAATCATGTTGAACAGAGGCCTATTTGTGTACAATACTTTTAGCTTTGTACATTTCTTTTGTGAGTTCGCCTTCACGTTTCACATTATATAAATAAAACCCACCTAATGAGTTGATAATTGAAGCACATATTTATGTTGTGGATACTTCAACTCTTACCTTTTGAGAAGTTGAGAGTGAAAGTAGGCTGATCGGATCCCAAATAGTTTATGTGAAACACGAGCTCATCGGGCAAGTCGTCTTTCTTCCTCCACACGACCCAACCAACACCAGCATACACGAGCCCATACTTGTGACCACTTACATTAATGCTCTTCACAAGTGGCAGACGAAAATCCCATTCAAGATTCGGGTACAAAAAAGGAGCAACAAACCCTCCACTTGCAGCATCAACGTGAATCGGGGTGTCCCATCCCATTTCTTTGTTTTTCTCTATTAAAAGCTCATTAAGAAGCTTAACATCTTCAAACTCTCCTGTCATTGTAGAACCAAGAATCGCAGCGACACAAATCGTGTTTTCGTCCACCATTTCAACTGCTTTCACAGGATCCATTACATAGTATCCTTCTTTCAAATTTACCATTTTCAAATCAACCTCAAAGTACCTCGCAAATTTCTCCCAGCAAACCTGTTAAATGCATGTTATAACAAATTAGTTTGCTACACACATTAATTCACATTTAACAAGTTTCTTAGAGATTTTAATCATTTTACATATCTTTTGATGCTTATTTCTGGCTGGTTGCAATTCAACACCTATGATTAGGTATGACTAAGCCGTTTCAGGTACACTCAATTATCTGGTGCGAGTCAAATAAGAAACTACCTAAGCGAAAACGTGTCAAATTCACCAAAATTATACTTAAAGCATAAAACCTCCTAGTTCGTCTTTGTTCAAAGATTCATTTAACTATTGATGCAGTTTTTCTAATTACATATATATAAATATTGTAAAAACTATAAACTTTCCGGTCAAGGAGGCCAATCTTCATCCATATTACATAATACTTCTTTGACCCGACCAAAACCCACCCACATTGTGACATCTACCCTTAGAAACCAACAAAATCATTTTTCATCGAGTGTTGAACATAAAAAATTTGTAAAACTTGCATAATAGTGATGTGCATTAGAAGTAAATTAACTGAGTCAAATAAGTTGGAAATTGAAAAAATAGATTGTAACCAAACCTGCACGTTAGATCCAGTAACAATGTTAGGTTTATCGCAAGTTTTTCCTTGCAATTTTCTTTTGGCTTGCCATTTCCTTTTGAAAGCAAGACATGCAAGCATTATCGCCTCTGATGATCCCACCGTGCCCACTCCAACAGCAGTATCGTCGTCTCCAATTGGAGCATGAAACAGATGTGCAATCATGTTTACACAACGATTCTGAAAGGTTAAACAACACAAGTGAAGTTCAAAGCAATAGCTCACTGCATCAATAACATTATCCGGTCAAAACGGCTGCAAATTAACACCTTTTTTACATTTTTTCTAAAACCTTATAAATAAGTGTATTGCATTGAATTGAATATTTTAGAAATGTAATATATTACTTTACTATTACAATTACACTATATAGGTGTTTTCTAATGAATCGATTTAGCATGTTATGAACATTGGAAAATACCACTTTGGGTCATTTTCCACCTGGTTGACTAATTTGACCGACTAGTAATAAATCATAACCTAAATGAACTGATTATGACCAATAGGTCCAAATTGTATGTTTAGGCGACTACAGTGTATGATTAAATTTTCTTAATAACTTTAAGGGTTAACTACTCATAAATTATTCGGAATTTCATCGTGTATAATAAACTTTTAATTTGTTCTGGATAACAAATTTATTACACACCATGAAAGTCTGTATACTTTATTGCATACCACGAACGTGGAACCATAAATAAGTACAAATAAGTACATTTTTCAGTATTTAATCCTAACTTAAAGTAAATAAAAACACACAAGCAAAACTGTAAATGTACAAAAATCAATGAGACCTGAAGTTCAGTGGTGACAGGATACTCATCCATGTCAACATAATTTTTATTAATCGACGACATGATAAGCTTATCGCACTCAGGCTCCATCCATGTCGTAACAAATGACGCTAAATTCAGTCTCGGATTACCATCCAACATTAATTCGTCGCTAATTATTTGATATGCTGCATCCTTTGGTATTGGTTGATCAGGCATCTTAAACCTACAATTAACAATAATTATATCAACCTAATTTAACTAATTAATCTTCTAATTAAGATAATTGTAAACATGTGCCATTGAAGAAAACGAGAAATTAGCTAGAGTACCTTGGAAGAGATGTACGGACATATCTAGAAGCGAAAGTAGAGTACAAGTTCTGATCGTAATCCACATTCGTATGGCTGATCGCCATTTCTCCCGCCGATCAATTTTTTGTAAGTTTCTCGTCAATTTACGGTTTCACCGATAAATATTTATGGTGCAAACTTTAATTAAACAGCTTTCTTCATGAAATATATTGAATTGATTCAGTGATTCATGGTCATGCATTTATTTATCAACTTTCACGTGTGACACGTGGACTTTCATTGACTACGGAGTACTGTATATTGTTTTCCTTTTTCAGCCAATGTGTAGTTTTTAGTTTTACATATTTTTAGAACTATCCGCTACTTTAATAAGAAATAACATTCATCTTTATATAATTTTTAAGTAATTTTCAGAAAATATGTGTAAAGTTTGATGCGGTTAGCAGCCCTATACGAGGAGTAAGAAGGCACAAAATTAATCTGGTCTTTGAATTTTTTAATCGATTATCCAAAATTATTTTTTTTATGCATATCATTCGCATTTTTTTACGTTTAAAATGTAAAGATCTGAACTATTGATCGAAAAAATCAAGAGCTGAGATGAAGCATATAGAAGTTGCCGCTTTGAACGTTACCCTTAAAATTTTATTAAATTTATTGTATTTATAAACGTTTACTTGCGTCTTATTTATAATTAATTTATTATATTAAATACAAACAACTAAAAACGATGTTAGTAATTTTATTAATAAAAGTAGACAAAAATATTCTCACTTATAAAAGCCTTTATAATTTATGTTTAAACACAATTATATAAATGTAAAATCTCTTTAAGACATCCAATTTTTTTACCTAAGAAAAGTAGGAAAAGAAATTAAATGCGATATATTGAGATAATTGTATCCGTTAACAGCATATAAACATTCTAAAATAGTTAAACTGTTTAAGTTAATGAATCGAAATTGAATAACAGCGTCCTTAGAGGTGGAGTCAGAAAATTGTCCTTAGAGGCGGAGTCAGAAAATTTATGTGCAGAGGTCAAAAAAGATTTACTTTTACTTCTTTTACGGTTCTTTTACAGTTTTGTGAGGTCGAAAATTTTAAAATGTAATTAATATCGTAAAAATATTATTTTTTATATAATTTAAAATTTTCTGTGATGGCGGTCGCTATCTCCGTTCCTGAGCGTCTTAGTATAGAATATAGTCCACCTATTTAATGCCAGTAGTGGACATGTTTAACAGAGTATATAAAACTAAAATCCACATATGTCATCGAAATTTCGAAGATCGAGCATATTAATTAATAATTTAATAAATATAAAGAAAAATAATACGTGTCAGGTACGCTAAAGTTCTAGTTTTTTAGTTAGCCATGTGTCTCCTTAAACATACACGTAGATGACCTTCGTTTAGAAATTGATGAAAGACACATACGTGGTGTTTGACTAAATTGATAGAACGTTGAAAATAGGCGGGGGCAGAGGGTGAGCTGGAGGGTGTTCGGCCCAATCCAATTGGCCCAATTAGTAATTTCAGCTAGCCCACGTTCAATCTGCTTTTTAAGTGGACAGACTATAGCTATTTAATTGGCCCATCCCAATCACACTATAGCCACACATAAACATTCTTTTAAATAATCCAAAATTTAATATTGCTTTTGCATTAGCCCATATCTATTTTTGTTTCCTTGTAATTAATATTGAGGTGAACGTTTTAAAAGAAATTACCGGTTTAAAGTAACTTAATTTGAATATATCGTTTCAATTCAACTAGAAAAATGGTTGAGTATGAACAAGAAGTATGCCATTCATATGACATTCTTGTTATCATCATATTCATATGGATCGCAACTTCATAGACTAGAATAACTTCTACCCCTTCGATGAAAGTGTTTAAGTTCCGCCACTGATTCCAACTCGTTTACCACTTTGACTATATTGGCAATAAGTCTATCCGCTAGGCTACGACTGAAATCTTCACGAATCACCACTCTAAGAACCGATATATGGTGTGCATCTGGTGGCATGGTGTATGCAGGAATGATCCATCCGAATCGTCTTATAGACTTTGATATATCAAACACGTTGTATCTAGAACTATCTTTAAGAGAAATGGCGAGTAAAGGTACCCCGGTGTCTTTGGAGATTATATCAAACCACCCGATCTTTTCTAACCCTTCTTTAAGAACCATTGCGTTTTTCTTACAGTTCTCCATGACATTCTTATAGCCCTGATTAATCAATGAAAGCATCAGAACGACATAGGTTGTAGTGGCTCGAGATGTGCATTGTGTCCTAGTGAGATCGAAACAATTATTGCAGGCCACTTGCATGTTGCTTTAATTTACGGTTAAAACACATAATCGAATTAACATTCACAAAAGAGTAACGTTTGTAGTTGCTCTAACTGTAGGGATTATAAAATTTCCTTTTTAACATGTTATCCAAACCTTCAAATTTTGCTACCTTTGGTAAGGAGAAATTACCTCAAAGCCAAGCCGTATGAACTGATAGTACTGTGCAATTATCTGGCTCGACCCTGCATTCATGTTCATGAAACCATTTAGTGTATTTAGACATTTTTAATATCAAAATGCCTTGGTTATTGAAATACCATTTTAGTTTTATAACCTTTTGAGAAGTTGAGAGTGAAGGTAGGCTGATCAGATCCTTGATAGTTTATGTGAAACACGAGCTCCTCGGGCAAGTCATCTTTCGTCCTCCACATGACCCAACCAACACCAGGATACACGAGCCCGTACTTATGACCACTCACATTAATGCTCTTCACGAGTGGTAAACGAAAGTCCCATTCAAGATCCGGGTACAGAAAAGGGGCAACAAAACCTCCACTTGCAGCATCAATGTGAATCGGGGTGTCCCATCCCGTTTCTTTGTTTTTTTCTAGCAAAAGATCGTTAAGAAGCTTAACGTCTTCAAACTCTCCTGTCATTGTAGAACCAAGAATTGAAGCAACACAAATCGTGTTTTCGTCCACCATGTCTACTGCCTTCATGGGATCCATTACATAGTAGCCTTCTGTCACTTTAACTACTTTCAAATCAACCTCAAAGTATCTCGCAAATTTCTCCCAACAAACCTGTGAAATGCATGTCACAACAAATATTATAGCTAGCTATGATGGAATTATAGCCACAAAACTCACACTCAAAACTCTCGGATGTAAATTGGAAAAGTTACGGAAGAAAAAAGCAATTAAGTAAATAAGAAAGATGAAAAGATTCCAATGAAAAAACTGCTTATTCTATTCATAAAAGAGGAAAGCTATATATAGCATTTGTAGTTGCAACGTGATCACCTAAAGAATCGGTACAACCTACTTGACCCACTCTTCCCACACACACTTTCTCAACGTACAAATGCATGGATTTCGGTCAAACTACCAATTTAAACTAATAAACTATTAATTAAAACACAACATTAAATCATTTTATTAAATCTAAGTTTCCAGCCATGCGTATGATTTAAGTGAGACTAACGAACCGACTAACCCACAATCACCCCCTTAATCGGTTTGTTCATACGACTCGTTCACAGCAATGCCGGCTCCTCTTCGATTAAATTTGCCTCTTGCTTCTCCCATTTAGGACACTCAATGTTGTAGTGACCAAACTCACCACACTTGTAACATTTTACGTGACTTTTGTCCCGGACACGTTCATTACCACCTTAACTCCTCCCGGACCCACGACCTCCTCCCCGGCTACGTCCAAAGCCATTTAGATTTGAACCTCCATTGCCACAATGATTACATCTGTGCGATCTTTCTTGTCTAACTAACAACAACCCACCTTGAGTGTCTTCCATTTTCTCGGTTCCTTTTATACGCTTTTCATATGCCTTCAATCTACCAACGGCTTCATCGAATAGCATTGAGTCTAACTCAAAACATTGCTCAATTGAGGTCACGATTTGGAGAAACGACTTAAGGTGGGTTCCTGAGACTCCTCGCCTTTGAAGCTAAACCGGTCAACTTAGTCGCAAAATCATCAACAGTTTCACCCTCCCTCATTTGCAAACTTTCAAGTTTCCTCTTCAACGTTGCAAGTCGAGCCGTCTCACCCGATCCACTCCCAAGTAACGTGTTTTTAAACCATCCCACACTTGTTTTGGGTCGGTGTAACTCGCCATTTGCAATACCATTTCTTGTATTCAGGTATAGCTCGAGGGTTTGTTTCTTCTTCTTTGGATCCGGTTCTTCCCCTAAAACTGTCGGTTCGACCGTCTCCCATATGCCATATGCATCCATAATTGCCTTAACCTTGACCGCCCACACCGGGTAATTTGTTGGGGTCAAGACCGGAACTTGATACGACATCGAACCCTCTTTAGCTGGTACCAACGTCATTCTTCCTTTTTTTTGACAGCCCCAACCACTTTTAATCAAGCTTGTTCCGAGAGAACTCTTCCACCGACCAAGAAAACAAGGTCACAACCACCTTTCCCGTCTTCCGTCACCCACAAAATGAACCGAATCAAAACCTCCTGTTTTGATGTCTTCTTGTTCGTTTATCACGTAGCTTCGGTTAGTCTCTCAAGCCCGATCAAGAGAACTCGGGGCTGCCATCAAAAACGATTTACATCCCCCCCCCCCCCCCCCTCAACCGATCGAGGCTCTGATACCAAGTGATGGAATTATAGCCACAAAACTCACACTCAAAACTCTCGGATGTAATTGGAAAAGTTACTGAAGACTAACGAACCAATTAACCCAACAAGCTATACACACACATCTTGATATTTATTCACATAAAACATATGAACCACATTTCCTTTCTGCTAGAAAAAATTGATTATTGTTTTGGGTCAAGGAGCTAGGCCCATTTTCACCCGTATCAGAATTACAAAATATGTGTTTGCGCCGACCAACCAGCTAATTTGTGACATCAAGCTTATAAATATGGTCATCTTTTATGTGTTTGTATGTGTGAATAAACCGACAAAACTATATAAGTTTCATCGAGACTCGAATTAAGAAAAAAGTTGTACAACTTGCGTATTGTTGTAGACTTGTAGTAGTGTGCAAGAAAAATCGATCAAAGATTCGAGTCAAAACAGCTGAGATTCAAAAAGAAGAAAAATAGAGTGTAACCAAACCTGCACGTTAGATCCAGTAACAATGTTAGGTTTATCGCAAGTTTTTCCTTGCAATTTTCTTTTGGCTTGCCATTTCCTTTTGAAAGCAAGACATGCAAGCATTATCGCCTCTGATGATCCCACCGTGCCCACACCAACAGCATTATCATCATCTCCAATGGGGGCATGGAACAGCCGTGCAATCATGTTTACGCAACGATTCTGATATGTTAAACAACACAAGTAATTAAAGTGCAAATCAGTAGATCACCACATCAGGCTCCATTGTAATGGTCCAAAGTTAAAAAGTCATCACGTAACTCACTACCTATTGAGAAGTGAGTTGTGGGTGATAATAGATCAAACGAAACAATTTTATGTACCAGTTGAAACATGATCGTCCACCTTTTCGATCTCCAACGTTTTGGTACAACTTACATTTTAGTATATTGAATGAATGTTCAAAACTAACAATTGCAGTAACATTATGAGTTTTCTTAAAAAAGTGATCAATAATAGAAGCGAAAGTAGATTGCAAGTATTGATCGCCATCGACTTTCTTACCCCTGATCACCATTTCTCCCACCGGCCAATTGATTTGTTTCCAGTCAATGTACGATTTCACATTCGCATCCACATAACAATTTATATGTTAAACTCTTTGAATTAAATACAGATTCATGCCATGCCCGGGAAGTTTTTGATTGTAACTAAAACCTTATAAAATAAAAAAGAAAGGAGCTATGCACGGCAAGTTGCAGCAACTCAGTTTGTTGGTAAAGTAAACATAACGTGAAAGGTCTAATTATAGTAACTTATCGTTAAAATTTTGAATCTTGATAAGCTTAATAAATCACAACTTACTAGTTTTATTGTATGATGAGCTCACATTTTCATTAAAACTCTAATAATAGTAACATGTCGTTAAATCTTGATACACGCATACATATAAGGTGGCGATACATTCACCAATTTGTTTTTATTAGTCCACAAAAAATGTGTATTACATATATATACGGTACAAATTGTTAATGCTTTATCAAAATTGATGGTGGAAATATCATTACCCATACATATATCACAACAACTTACTCAATTTATTGTGAGACGAGATCAGATTTCCATGAGATAGAATTAACGACTTGTAGATTTATGAAACTACGTCGTACTGAGTAAAGTATGAAAAAGAGATTTAAAGTCGAATTTGGTCGTATCAGATTTACCCGTTACCTTTTACGTTTTTCTGTGTTCATAATTTACAATCTAATTGAAGAAAAAGCTAAATAAGATATTTGTGAGACTTTAAATTTATATATACTTCATAATTCGAAAAGTTAAAATTACAAAGCTCCACGTACATCAGCTTGAGGTCCAGCTCGGGTTGAGATCGTATCAAACTTTTTCACGTCTTAACTAATATGCAGGTGTATATCTATAACTTGCGATTTGCATAAGATGTTATTTATTTATGTTTTATTACAGTTAGCTTTTGGAGCCGATCTTGAATCTTCCTCAGAGCCAAGTTGAGCCTACATCATGAAGGCTCGTCGAGCTATCACCCTAGCCCAAGCTGAACCTATGGTAATTGTGCCAAGCTTGAGCCTTATCAAGCTTGAGCATGGCTAGATCATTTGCAGCCCTATAATTAAGCAATACACGTCCCTTAGATTTCACACATAGGAGATCTAGACACAGTCCCAGGGCTATGGGGAAAGATGTAGATCGATCACCCTAGATAGACAACTATCACAATTGAATGATAGTAACTTAAAGTGAATTTAATGAATGAAAGGCCATGAAAATGATATATTTTTCTCTTTTGTAAGTGTACCACCACTAAAATAATCAAGCCCTGTAAATAACGAAGTCGACTTCGCTCTATCTTCTAATGTTGGGAAACCAAATGTTTGAACCTGCATATTATTAAAAAAAAAAAATTTACTGTAAGGCAGGCAATGACATCAACATTTCTAGTGTCTTCTATTCTAGCATTATTATCACTATTCATTAGTTCACACATCAGAGAATTAGATAACTATTAATGTAGTTACTATAAAAATATGTAGTTACTCAAAGATTCGATTCACAACAGTGTAACGAAACTTGCACATTAGATCCGGTAACAATGTTAGGTTTATCTCAAGTTTTTCCTTGCGATTTTTTCTGGCTTGCCATTTCCTTTTGAAAACAAGGCATGCAAGCATTATCGCCTCCGATGATCCCACCGTGCTCACACCAACAGCGTTATCATCATCTCCAATGGGAGCATGGAAAAGATGTGCAATCATGTTTACGCAACGATTCTGAAATGTTAAACAACACAAGTAACTAAATTGACCAATCGATATGTTGCTTCATATGTCAAAATTGCCATCTCCCTCTTTAATGAATAGAAAAATTAAAGTTAATTTGAGTACAAATGTAGATTATAAACTCACCTAATTAAGTAACATGTAAAATGTTAGAATTAACATGCAGTTTATATATGTTAAAATGCAATAGGGTTAACATACCGTGCATATATGTAAAATACAGTAGGATTAACATGGAGTGGATATATGTTAAATTACAGTAGGGTTAACATACCGTGCATATATATAAAATGTAGTAGGATTAACTGCATTTTGTATTTCACTGCATTTTTACCCTACTACATCTCATAAAATGTAGTAGATTTGTTCAGATCTACTTTTTCAACTAGATCTACTTTTTCAAAAATCCACTTTTTATATACACGTAATGTGTATCGATAAGATGAAAATAGATAAAAATGAAAGAGAGAAAAATATGTTAATTTAATTAGTACACCTCAATTGCTAACTCATTTTGTATGTATCTTATATGAGAATCTCGTGACTCGTGAGTGTAGCATTGCTTCAAAAAGTTAGACCGATAATCAACTAACTAACGCTTTTAACTATATGAATTTATTTATTTTTATAAAACCGTGCCTCAATTACAATTATGAAAACTAACATATTCCAATACACTCATTATTGTACATGAAAGTTAATTAGCATCACTCTAATGATAATAATAATTATTAAAATTAATAATAGTTAAAACAGTTAAAACCAAAATGTTTTAATCGTATCAATAAACACCTATTAGGCCCGACCTACTAGCCCATTTACGACTTACACGCTTTGAATTTGGAGATCTTTCCAGGCCCCGCCTTTGCAATTTTGCATGTCCAATATATGTACACATGTCCATTAAATTCAGACCACTAAACAAACTGAGCCCAACCCAATCTTTTTACATTCTTTTCTGTAGTTTCAAATTTCAATACTAGATACCCATAAGTGGGTGAGGTTCGAACGTAATTACAAAAGTGTTAAAAATATGTGAACCAATAGAAATGCATCACGTGTCATAAAAATCTACTTCTTCCATATTTTTAACAATTAAATATCTCAAGAATAGTTTATTGAAAAATTATAAAAATTGCACTAAGAGAATCAGCAATTTCTTTCTCTTGGATTAGAGATCTCACATGATATAATTTCGACGACTTTTTTTATAATCGTACAATATTAGTAACACATATTATTATTATATCATGAGTAACATAAGAATTAGAGTTGTACTGGGATTACAATTTACCACCATAATTCAATTCGATTGTGATCCCAACTAGACCTCCGTATTTTGGTTATATATATTAGATTAGATTAGATTAGAAGGTTAATTAGAGTATTAGGGATCAAATTATAAGCAGGCAAACTACAACTTGGTTGTTCGTGTTTACAATAAAGTTGGATCAAGGGGATCCCCAAATCGAAGGTACGTACTATAAATTCTGAATTATTTATTTATGTTAGAGCTCAGATTATTAACAAAAACGATATATAAATTATTTAAATTTAAAGCTTAATTTAACCATTAGTACGTATATATTAATTGTTTTGCTAACTATAGGTTTATAGCTATCAGCTAGGGTTATGGTTAACAAGTAACAACCAATTTTTCTTTTAGGATCATGGTTTATTGCCTAAAGTCTGAACGTAAAAAAAAGGTGGCGACTTTCAACTAAACAAGTAACAAGTTCTGTTTTGTTTTGTTGTGTTGGGTTAAAAGTTAAAACAAATTACAAACCGTAGCAACAACTTGGAATATGAATATTATATCGTACTATCTGCTTTAAATAGGCTTAGCAAGTTATAATAAGACTTTCAGATGAGATAATCTGCCAACTTTCAACTATACATATATCAATCAATAATAATCTCATACATGTATTTAATTAGTGCCCCACAATTTGCTTATGATTAGATTTTTCAAGATGAAGTCGGAGGATCATCTATAGTTGGTATTGATCTTGGAACGACGTACTCTTGTGTGGCTGCGTGGATTGACAATCACAATCGTGTCGAGATCATTCCTAATGAACAAGGTAACAAGATTACGCCCTCATGTGTTGCATGGGATGGCACACACCTCTTCGTCAGGGAGGCTGCTAAAAATCAAATCACATGGAACCCTAGAACACTGTTTTTGGTAAGTTGGTCTTGAGTAACAACTTTAATTTTTATTTAATCTTTGATATATTATATGGTGAAGTTCCTAATCTTTGGTTTGTTTGCTTATTTTTCAGACGTTAAACGTTTAATGGGAAACAAAAGTAGTGAGAGTAGAGTGCAGGAGGACATCAAGTCATGGCCTTTTAAGGTAATTGAAGGGTCTGAGGAGAAGCCAATGATTGTATTTGAACACGGTTCAGAGCAAAAGGAATTTTCACCTGAAGAAATATCTTCCATGATTCTAAAAAATTTGAAAGTTTCTGCTGAAGCATACCTTGGAACAACGGTCATAGATGCTGTGATAACTGTTCCTGCATATTTTAATGACAAACAACGACAGGAAACCGTGAATGCTGGTAAATTGGCTGGCCCAAATGTCGTGCGCTTGATTAATGAACCAACATCAGCAGCTATTGCATATGGTTTAGATAAGAGTACCGACTTATCTCATCTCAAAGGGAAAAATGTTTTCATCTTTGATTTAGGTGGAGGGACATTTGATGTGTCTCTTCTCAATATCAACAAGGAAGGTACAATTACTGTTAAGGCAGTGGGCGGTGACACTCATTTGGGAGGTGAAGATTTTGACAGGGAGATGGTGAAGCATTGTGTCCAAGAATTCAAGAAGAAAGAAAAGAAGGATGTGAGTGAGAACGCAAAAGCAATGTCGAGGTTGAAATTTGCATGTGAGAGAGCAAAAATAGATCTTTCGTCAACAACTCAAACATCAATTGAAATTGAGTCTTTATATGAGGGAATTGATTTTTCATTGAGATTCAGCAGGGCAAAATTTGAGGAACTAAATGCACGATTCTTCAAGGAGTGCATTAAGCATGTGAAAAATTGTTTGAGAGACGGGAATATGCACAAGAAAAAAGTTGATGATGTTGTTATTGTTGGTGGGTCGACACGGATTCCCAAGATACAACAAATGCTGACAGAGTTTTTCAACAAAAAACCTCTTTGCAAAAGCCTTAACGCGGACGAAGCTGTGGCTTATGGTGCAGCAGTGATGGGTGCTAAACTTGGTGGTAAAGGGAATGTAAAGGTGCAAGATTTGGTACTATTAGATGTTACTCCTCTGTCTCTTGGCATCAAAGTTACGAAACCACATTCATATGATATGAGTGTAGTGATCCCGAGAAATATACCCACCAGTAAGGAGCGTATATATTATACATCGGAACACGGCCAAGCAGCTACAAGTATTATAATATATCAGGGTGAGAGCAGTAAGACCAAAAAAAACATCCGACTTGACTTTTTTGATATCTTTGGCATTCCGCCTGGCATGGCAGGTGAAGAGGAAGTAAAGGTTTGTTTCACCATAGATGCAAATGGCATTCTCAATGTCTCAGCTGAGATATCCACAGGTCATAAAATAAGTATAACAATTGCTACCAATGGAGATTCATTGACAGATCATATTAAAAAGGTTGCTAAAAAGGGATAAGCTGGAATCATCAAGTTAAGATGTTTCTTCTCTTTCCTGATTCCAATTCTATCATTGTTAGGGTCATAAGGCGTCTTAGAATGATGTTCTAATTTGCATTCATTCAAGTTTTTGGAGTTCTTTTAGGAATTAGGAGATTTAGGTATTATAGCATTTAACCATTGCTAAGGGTGAATTTAGGTTTCTAAAATGTTTAGTGTTGTCTTGGTGGTTTAGATTTGGTATATTTTGGGTTTCTTTGGTGCTTTGTATTTTCTAGCTTCCCGCTAGTTTTATATTGAAATTTATTGTCCATTAAAAAAAAAAGATGTTTCTTCTTGCCGTATGTGTCAAAAAAATTTATGATTTTGTAGCTGTTTTTAATAAATGTAGATTTTTGTTCTGTAAATTTTTATAATGGAGCTAAACGTGACTTTAGCTCTCATTAGAGTGTGATCCGTATTGAGTTGGTCTTTTTATCTTGTTATATAATTACATGGCTTCTCGTTATCAGAAGAAGTCACCCGTTGACCGAACTAGTTCATGATAGGTTAATCTTTTAGGCCCTGTACCCATTTCGAATTCATGGTTCAGGTCAATATCATAATCATGTTCGTCTGCTTCATATATGATATACCCCAGTTTCTTTCCGCCACCTCTAAAGTACAACGCCAAGTACGACTAGAAAAGTAATAGCAACCGATGATCAAACTATTGGTCGCACCTTGTTGCTATTCCCATTCACTAATGACTAAACCAAGGTCAGGAACTGGCAGCTGCTCGTTGCTTTTTATCAACCTCTAAATCTGAATTTTAATTTTAGAACACATCATCTATGATCTATGATTCCCTCATTAGTACACACTGAACTCATATGGCCCTAGCATTGTCATTCAAAAAAACAAAATAAAAGATAAATACTACATTAATTTTAGAGGTGTCAATTTAGGTGTCCCGGGTAACACATTAAGCCCACACAAGAGTTTGTTGCCCAGGCACTCACTCTGAACTTCCTGTTTCAAGTTTCAAGCTTACTCTTTGGGCAAGCACTTGTAGGATGCGGCACTGGCTTCCGCAGACAAGGCTAACCAAATGAAGATGATCTAAACAAATCAATGAATTGACCACCTCACTCGTAATTTCGACCAAAAGGGTGGAGCCCATTTCATCCATCACACTTAGAACCATCAAGATAAAAGAAAGAGGAACATTTGTGCGAGTATAAATGTAAGACTGGACGCAACATCCAAAGAGAGGAAAAGTTTAGGTTCAAACTGTCTGTCACTGCCTTATAAAATTCATATTCTCCTTACAACTGAAGAACGTACTAATCTAGTTATTATAGAAAACAATAAAACAAAGCTTAAAACCCAAATAAACCTACTTCCTGGCCTTCTCCTTTTCAAATGTCTCAAAGTACTGATAAATGATGGTAACCGCAAGCAATATTCCAGTACCAGACCCTATGGCTCCCATGAAAATCTGCCAAAACCGTCAATGCACCGATGCACATTCCTCCAAATGCAGTTGCAGATGGGATGTATCGGTTCACTTCCTACTGAAGGTTCAAGTTACGATGGCCAGGCATCACCATTTATTGTCCAATCAAAGCAACACGTACCCTTCTACAACAATTTTTAGTATCAAAGCACACACAATTTGGGAACCGAAAGTATCATCACTTGTTATGTTGTCCAATCAAAATCATTACCTTAAGTTGCTTGGCGACATCTCTTGCAGAAGTTCAGAAACTTCAATCTAAGTTTTTGAGAACATGGGACATGCTGCTTGCATGAAGACCAGGTAGAAAAGTGCATGGAAGAGATTGGCTGCCATGTCTGCCAAGCTGATACTGAAGATAAAAAGATATAAAGGATTATATCAAAAGTACATTTGTGATTTTGGGATAAAAATGTCAAAATTATTTTAACAAAACTAGAGGTAGCAATTCAACTTAACATAAGAATGGGTTGTTTCATGTTATGTTTTATACTTATATCTAAAACAGGTCAAACGGTACTATAAAACTTTTTTGATGCAAAAAACGTTCTAAATCATTTTAAACAAAAAATTTGATGGCTATTGAAATGTTATGAATCATATTTGACACGCTGATTGTTATATAAGATTCTTTGTTTTGGTGAACCAACCCGACCCGTTGTAGCCCAAATGAGTCGATTAGGTGAGAATGGTTAGAAGTCATCCAAGATGCATTCAAGTGCAAATTCAAGTACAGTATTATTGTAATAATCTAGTTTCCAATTATAAGTAACACATGAATGACCAGTTATAAAAATATTAGAAAAGAACAAAAAAGTTCTGTTGGTTGGCCCAACTCGCTTGGACCCCTTCCCAACCCGTCAATTTTGGCACCCGTGCTGCTATTACGATGCTGATACCTCCTCATTGTCAAAGCCAAATTTCAGACAATAAGACAAACATTTCATTTTCTGCCTTTGATTCCATCTCTGCAAGATTATGCTGAATAACAATCAAGGAAATTTCCAACACAAAATTGTCAAAACGGTTATTCTACAATTAAGTAGATTGAAAACTAGTTGGGCTTTCATCTAGCAACTCAAACTCGACTCCAGCTAGACCTCATTCGGGTTCGGGTAAAGCTTTTCCAGAGCTCGACACACATCAAGTTGAGGTCCAGCTTATAAGAGCTCGTATCAAACTTGAGCATCTTGAATCTTCCTTGAGCCAAGCTGAGCCTATATCATGAAGGCTCGTTGAGCTATCGACCCTAGCCAGAGCTTAACCTATGGTATTTGTGCCAAGCTTGAGCCTTATCAAGCTCGAGCTCGGGTAGACTCATTTGAAGCCCTAGAATTAAGCAATAGAAGGGATATCACAATTGAATTATAATTACTTAAAGTGAATCATATGAATGAAAGGCCTTGGAAAGTATACATTGTCCTCTTTGTAAGTGTACCACCAAAATAATCAAGCTCTGTATATAATGAAGTCGACTTCTCTCTATCTTCTAATGGTGGGAAACCAAATGTTTGAACCTGCATATTATAAGAATCTACAATAAGGCAATGACATCAACATTTATAGTGTCTTCTATTCTAGCATTATTATCACTATTCATTACTTTATGTTCACACATCAGCAATCACATGGTTAATTTGAAGATGACATGTCAAAATAGGTTGCATTACCAAAAACTCAACGAACATTGAAATATGTACAGCTGAATACAAGAAAACCAGAAGAAGGAGAGCAACTATCAACCACTATGTCACATTATTGAGGTTCATGGAACCATTAAATTAGCTTTAACGATTTTGATTCATTTATATATCACTTATGAATCGGTCAATTCAGGTAATGTTTTTATCTGTAAACTCGTCTGCTTGAGATCGTGCTGAAATTCCATGATCAAACGATACTTTTATGGTCTAAATTTTGAGACATATCTCAGAGGGATGATTACTAGTTTTCTTTGTAGGGATCCCACTTAGCATCTGTACAGCTCAAGATTTTGTAATCAATAACATTTCCAGAGTTACCACTCTCCTTTACCCAAAAACAGGTCAAGCACATAATTAGCTTAGAAGGAAACAGGTCAAATGGGTAAAACATGTCAAAAGTGTAATTTTAAAAGCATAAAACCTCCTAAATCATAAGATCAGGAACTTGTACAAAGGAATAGAAAGACCAACTAAAACTACAAGAATGTAACTTTTTTGGAATAATAATGTTATGAGTCAGCCTAACCGACAACAAAAAATTTACCCCCCTTTGACCCGAAAACATTTGACCTGTTACCTAATCTGTCCGACCAGCCTTTTTTAAGAACTGCCATTATGAAGAACCAGTAAAAGGGCATAGAAAGACTAACCTGGAAAGTACCATCTAAGAGCATCTCCCCTTGAGCTAACAGTATGGTGTTCTCAGTAAAATTCCCTGTAGTTATTTTGTAAATAATGTTAAGAAAAATACACGGTTGTTACTCGTAAAGGTTTCAATGTACTAATATCAAGATAATGTTGTAAGCTACAGAGCAGATTGAAACGAGTACATCGTATCGCTAATATATATGTTTATGATTTCCAATCTAAAACTCATATTTAAATTTCTTTTGAGCAATCAATCGAGTGAAACATAGCTATTTAGCAACATATATTAAAACTAGTACCTTGCATTTGACAGATTGATTTCCACAGCTGCTGTCAAGTCTTCAAGGTTGAAATGGCCATCTTCCAGTTGAGATATGACACCCTTTACCAGCTTATCCCAGTACGTCCAACAAGACACTGAATTTGAGATATCTGCAAAGTCATAAATCATAAAATAAAGTTCAACTCATTACAAAATAAAAGGTCATGTCGATAGATAAGATGAGTCGCGTAGAATAATGGGTCAAAAGGAGTACTGTCTTGGTACGGATCGAAACAGATTGGGTTGACTCAAAACCTTTTTTGTCCAAAATTTTCAGGAGTTAGTATTTAGTCTGTCATATATGCTTACAAACTTATATCGTCTTGATTATAATCTAAAGTTTTTTCAGTCAAGTTTTAGGAGGTTCTATGTAATAAAAGTGTAATATCGACACATTTGTTGTGTTTCTCACTAGGCTAAATTTTCTGGTCTACCCGTTTTGGCATGTTAGAGATAAAGCACAACCCGAACCAATCCCATTCATAAGTCTATGTTTAAAATTATCACCACTCAGGGGAGAGAAAAATTCCGTTTATCATAATGTTAATCACTGATTCTAAATGTCATTTTCATTCCCTTAAAAATTGGCACATTGTAATTGGATTTCACGTATTTAATTACGATAAATCTAGTAAAGAATTTGTTTAAATTTTCAGGGTCGTATTCCATAGTAAACATGTATCGCAGCAGCTATCACACGTTTCTTTAGGTTTTCTGCTAATACAAAGATCAAACTACTTTTGATCTTCTACGTTTGTTCATCGATATCAGTTCATAGGTATTTGGATTTTCTTAATTTGGGATCATTTTCAAGAGATTTCTCAACTAATTGGGTCAAATTTGTTTTTAAGGTTGACGTTTCCTACGGTTCTTGTGTTATTGGATCGTTCGCTTCTGAATTCATAGTGTACGTATATCACTTATAGGTAAACCATCCATACTTTGGTCCCATTTAAAGCTTTTTTTTTATTATTTTTTTGTTTTTTGTTTTTTGCTTGTGTGTTTTCATTGCATCTATTCAACATATGAGGACCCCGTTTTGACTGACCCATTAATTTTGTCACTGTAGTTTGCACATAGTCTGCAATTACTTGTTGCAAATGAAAAAACGAGTTTTTTTGGATAAAGTAATAGTTCGAGTGTTAAGAAACCTCAAACTCAGAAGAAAACTATTAATATTATTCAACCAGAAGTTCAATCAGAATGTTAAATCAGAAGTTTAGAAAATCAAATACAGAAAACTAGCAGTACGAATTCACACACAATATTAGAATAATAGATTCTAGTTCATTGAATGATGAACTTGATTAATTTGTGTATAATAGTTGCAGCAACAATTCAGAACAATCAGGAACGGCTGAAGAATTGATCACAGAATGAAGATTAGAGTTATGAGAAACCCTAATGTCTTTATATATAATCCTAGAATGTTGTGAAAGAGACCTTGAAGATTCTGCACTTCTACACATTTAGCTTTAGACTTCAATAACTTGCTACCAGCCATCTTGATCTTTTCATTTAAGCACTTTGGACCTCCAATTTAAACACAATTGCAAAACCTGCAATAACTTCTAGAAAACACCACTAGTTAACAAATATTTAACATAAAATGACTTATTTATAAGCTTGAATTATATAATTTTAACACTCCCCCTCAAGCTTACTTTTGAATAAGTCATATAATCCCAATTTAGAACAAAGGAAATTATGTTGAGATACACTCAAACCTTTAGTTAGAACATCTGCAAATTAATTAACAGATTCTACTTTAGTTGTTTTAATAATTCCAGCAGAAATTTTTTCTCTTATGAAGTGTAAATCAATCTCAAAATGTTTTGTTCTTTCATGAAATACTGGGTTAGCAGCAATTTGAATTGCTGAACTGTTATCACAAAACATCTCTACTGGAAGATTAAATTTTATGTTCAAATCATTTAAAAGAGCAACTAACCAAATGATCTCACAAGAAACAGCAGCCATAACTCTATATTCAGCTTCAGCTGATGACCTGGAAACAGTGGCTTGTTTCTTGCTTTTCCAAGATACAAGGGATCCATTTAAATAAACAAGAAAACCAGTTACTGACCTTTTGGTAAGTGAACACTTACCCCAATCAGCATCCACATAAGTGTTAAGAGAAAATTCATTACCTGTTTTTATAAAATGAATACCTTTTCCAGGTGATCCTTTTAGATATCTTAAGACTCTCAAAGCTAATTTCAGATGAGAATGCAGAGGACAATGCATATATCTACTTAAACAGTTAACAGCAAAAGAAATATCTGGTCTTGTCAAGGTTAAATATATGAGTTTACCAACAAGTTTCTGATATTCAGAAATATTCTCAAGCATAGGATCACTATCAGTTGCATTACTGGATATATTATAATTTGGTTCAATAGGGGTTGAAGCAGGCTTGCAACCAAGTAAACCAAACTCATTAAGAAGTTCAAGACAATATTTCCTTTGAGACATACACAATCCTTGTTTTGAATCTAAAATTTCAATACCAAGAAAATATCTCAAAATGCCCAAGTCTTTAATCATAAATTTTGAGTTTAAGAAGGATTTAACATTTTCTATTTCAAGAATATTATTACCTGTAAGCACAATATCATCAACATATACAAGTAATGCAACAAATAAACCATTCACAGATTTAGTATACAATGAGTAATCAGATTTACTTTGAACAAATCCATATTCAATTAAAGCCTGAGTTAACTTTTCATTCCATTTTCTAGGGGCCTGTTTTAAACCATACAATGACTTAGACAATTTACAAACTCTTTTATCATTTTTTGAAAAATAACCTTCAGGAAGAGACATATATACTTCTTCATCAAGATCACCATATAAAAAAGCATTGTTAATGTCTAATTGATATAAAGACCAACTATTCTAAACAGCCACATTTATAAGACATCTAACAGTAACCATTTTAACTACAGGTGAAAAAGTTTCATCATAATCAACACCTTCCTTTTGACTATATCCCTTAGCAACAAGTCTAGCCTTGTACCTTTCTATCTCTCCATTAGCCTTATATTTAATTTTGTAAATCCATTTACACCCAATAGGTTTTCTGTTAGGAGGTAAATCAGTTAAACACCAAGTATTGTTTCTGTTTAAAGCTTCCATTTCCTTGTTCATTGCTTCTATCCAGTTAATATCTTTAGAAGCTTCATAGAAATGTTTTGGTTCTCTACTTTTATTAAGACTAGAGACAAAACAGTAGTTATCTTTTGACAAATTAGAATAATTCACAACTCTTTCAACCCCATATTTTACTTTTCCTTCAATGACAAAGTCATCTAACTTTCTGGGTAAAGAAGATTCCCTATTAGACCTTCTTAATGTTTGAGGAACATTAACAGAAGGTTGATCTTGTGTGATTTCAGATTGAATAGGTTCAGAATTAGAATTGCCCTCAGGGTGTGCATTTTCTGTTATAGATGTTGCTGTAGATTCAGTATGTGAACTACTGCCTTCATCATTAACAGTTGCATCTCTCCCTTCATCATTGGGACTAGAGGTGTTATGAACATCAGGAATTAAAGTATCAAAAAAGTTAAGGTGATTTAAATCATTTGAATCTGCAGAAGAAGGAAATTGTTTTATAAATTCATAAGATTTGTTTTTCATTTTGAATGGAAAAACTGTTTCATAGAATTTAACATCCCTTGAAAAATAAACATTCTTTGAATCAAGACTATACAATTTGTAACCCTTTTTAACATTTGAAAAACCAATTAAAACACATTTATCAGACCTGCTACTAAACTTATCCAATGGATTCAGAATAGTAGCAAAACATAGACATCCAAAACACCTAATATGAGAGAGATTTGGTTCATGACCAAACACAAGATCATAAGGAGACTTCCCAGAAAGAACAGAAGAAGGTAGTCTGTTAATAAGATAAGTAGCAGTTAAAATACACTCACTCCACATATTAAGAGGTAACCCCCCTTGAAACATAAGAGACCTAGCAACATTTAAGAGGTGTCTATGTTTCCTTTCTGCTATTCCATTCTACTATGGAGTGTTGATACATGAAGTTTGGTGAATTATACCTTTATCCTTGAAATAATTCTCAGTTTTACAGTTCACAAATTTAGTTCCATTATCAGATCTGAATATCTTTACATTTTTATTAAATTGATTTGATAAAAGATTTACAAATGACACAATATTATCAAACACTTCATCTTTTGATTTTATAAGAAACACCCACACAGCTCTAGAAAAATCATCAACCACAGTTAGGAAATATTTAAAACCCTCTTTGCTTTGAATTTTGAAAGGTCCCCAAAGGTCTAGATGGACCAGATCACCAATACTTTTAGTTTTGTGATCACTAAGAGGAAATGGTTCTCTGGTCTGCTTTGCTTTGTGACAAATATCACAAGGTAAATCATGAGTATCTTTGTCAGTTTTCAGTCTGTGTTTTAAAACAGTAAGAACATGGTCAGAAGGATGACCAAGTCTGTTGTGCCACAAGTGTTTAGACATATAACAAGTTGAGTAACAATTTTTAGAATTTTTCTTACTTTTATCTTTTTCATCAAATATGTATAAACCACCATCAACTCTACCAGTCCCCATTGTTTCCATTTGATTCAAATCCTGAATATAACAATTATTTTCATCAAAACCAACAAATAATTTACTATCCTTAGACAGTTTGTTCACAGACAATAAACTTACACAGTAATCAGGTACAACCAACACATCAAATAAGGTAATATTATTTGATAGTTTAAGATTCCCAATTTTAGAGATATAAGCTTGTGTGCCATTTGGATGACCAACAGTGAGATTTAAATCAGAAATATCTACTAAATCATACAAGTTTTCCACATAAGTAGTCATGTGTTGATTTGCCCCAGAATCAATAATCCACCCTTTAGATTGATTTCCTTTCTGTATTGAATTGCATGCCTTATAAAATTCATGAAAATTTTCATTAAAAAATATATTTCCATTAAACACATTACCTGCCATATTAGCATGCATTCCCATAGGAGATGGTTTTTCAGAAATGAGACTCATAATCTTTAACATTTGTTCCTAAGTAAAAGACATAGGAACAGCAGAAGAAGTAGTGCCAGAATTGGAAGTAGATGGTTGACCAGAATTGGAAGTTTGATCAGCAACAGAATTATTAGAGTAACCCTTGTTTTGATTTGAATTTTTCTTTTTATAATCAGGAGGATAACCCTTTAACTCAAAACACCTTTCAATAGTATGACCAATTTTCTTACAGTATTCACATTTCAAATTTGGATTTGGACCCCTTTTTCTATTATCAAAACCTGGTTTTGTGGTGAAGGATGGAGTTTGAGTTTTTGTAGTTTGAGACACAAAAGATGATGCTTGAATTTTATTTGAAGAATTATTAGAACTAGTCCCTCTATGAGACTCTTCCCTGGATACAATTGCAAAAGCAGATTGTACACTAGGCAAGGGATCTCTGGTCAAGAGATTTGTTCTAACAGGTTGATATATGTCATCAAGTCCCATAAGAAACTGCATCAATTTAATAAGTTGACAGTGATTTTGAAAAACATCTGCAGCATTACAAGTACAAGTTGGTATTCTAATCAAAGCATCATATTGTTTCCACAAGGAATTAAGTTTATGATAATAGTCAGAAACAGATTAGCCATTTTGAGTTAAGGAGTTTATCTTATGATGAAGGTTGAAGGTAATAGAGCCATCAATCTTATCATAAGTTTCTTTAAGTTCCCTCCATACAACAGAAGCAGTATTAGAAAAAATTTGACCCATGTAAAGCTCCTCAAAAATAGAACTCAGAATCCAAGTAAGAACCACAGAATTGCATCTATCCCATTGACTACCCAAAACCTCATTAGTAGTACTTCTCAGACAAGTACCATTTATGAATCCAATTTTATTTTTAGTCCCCAAAGCAAGTAGCATAGCACGACTCCATACATTATAGTTTTCAGTTCCAGTTAATTTGTAGCTTATTAAAGGTGTGCCAGTAGTATCACTAGCATGAAGATACAAAGGATCTCCAAAATCTAATTTATTGATTAGTGTAACAACAACTTCATCATCCATGTTTCCAAATAATAGACTAAGCATAAACAAAAATATTAGAGCAGATTGAAATAACCACCGAATATCACACAGATGCTAAAAAAAACCTAAAGATAATTGGCTTGATCAGGAATTCGTTAGTCTCTTTTGGACTAAGATCAAGAGTTGGGCCAAATTATCTCTCTTCTACAAAAAACAAGTTAGTCAACCTTAGATAATATTTCTTCAAAAAAAAAATGAAAAATAGAAAAAAATAGATGCACAAGTAATCAATTAGCAACAAAGCAATTAATCCACACATATAAGAATTAATAATAGAGAATCAGAAAGATCTCACAGAGTACTCCGTGCGAAAGCAAAGAAAATAATATGATAAGACAGTGGAAGAACACCAGAAGCAACCACTCTGGATCAGCCAAGAGTAGAAGAATGAACGATAGGTTTCAAGATGAAACCCTAGAAACTAGTCTTTGGAGAATCAGAGTTTTGAAGAAGAAATAGCGAGCCAAAAGAAATCCACCGATGAATCGATGAATTAAATGTCACAGGTCACAATTCGAACCCAAACAGATTCAAGATTTGCTTCGATATACTTTAATCCCAAAATTCCAGAAACTCTAACCCTAACAATCAGGAATTAGAGTCAATAAACAAGATCGACGATGAATCGATCACTGCTCTGATACCATGTTAAGAAACCTCAAACTCAGAAGAAAACTATTAATATTATTCAACCAGAAGTTCAATCAGAATGTTAAATCAGAAGTTTAGAAAATCAAATACAGAAAACTAGCAGTACGAATTCACACACAATATTAGAATAATAGATTCTAGTTCATTGAATGATGAACTTGATTAATTTGTGTATAATAGTTGCAGCAACAATTCAGAACAATCAGGAACGGCTGAAGAATTGATCACAGAATGAAGATTAGAGTTATGAGAAACCCTAATGTCTTTATATATAATCCTAGAATGTTGTGAAAGAGACCTTGAAGATTCTGCACTTCTACACATTTAGCTTTAGACTTCAATAACTTGCTACCAGCCATCTTGATCTTTTCATTTAAGCACTTTGGACCTCCAATTTAAACACAATTGCAAAACCTGCAATAACTTCTAGAAAACACCACTAGTTAACAAATATTTAACATAAAATGACTTATTTATAAGCTTGAATTATATAATTTTAACATCGAGTTTATAAAATGTTTTAAGCAGTTTTGATAACCTAAAAATGAGGAGTGAGATGATGAAATTTGTTTCATAATGTTACTTGCAATGTTTGAATGCATTTCCACATGGCCACATTTTAAAAGAAGTTGCACTTTGGTAGACTTTCAACACAAAGTTATGTACAAGTTTGAATAACATGATTGATGAGGTTTCGATATGCATTAAAAATGGACTTTGGTAAACTTTCAACACGTTTGACCATTTTGCTTGCAATAACTTTCTGATATGACCCATTAGAGATAAAGAAACACAACCCATGTATAAGAAGGAAAAAAGGGGGTCGAGAGTGCCACCTCTAGTGTATGATATGAGCTTTCTTGTGTCTGTTATGGTGTTAGACATCAGAGGACTTTTAAGCTACTAGTTCATTTGTGACTTTGCTTAGTTTAGAACAAAGTTAAAAGTCTTTTTTCATGGTTCCTAGTAATTTTATGACTACAAAAAACAGGGCATACACTTATGGTTGGGATCATTGATAAAAAAAAAGGCGAAGTACGACTTGACTTGTTTCTACCTGCACCCAAAGTCACCCCCAACCACCTGACCTCCCCATTTTCCCACCTCTAGTTTTGAGCACTATATTGGCATCTTTGATTATCTACCATGCACCTAGCCCCATTTAGATAACTGCCATCCTAGAATTAGTATAACATAAATTTATTTCTAGCGTGATTAGATTATCACTTTTGCTTAAATATTTTTAGTAGAAAAAGAACTTGGCATGCTGCAAAATCTTTGCCTACATTAGAGTGTATCTTTGGCTGAAGTCCCTTTCTGGAATTAGTATAACTTATTTTGTTATCAGTTCATGTTTGTGTATCAGTTTGTTTGTATATCCTGATCAAATACGGTGTCATGTTTTTTAGGAACTTTTCAGATTCCAGCTTTCGATAGAAGATATGTCACAGAGTAATCCCACAGAGATGACCCCGCAAGAGTCCCAGTGAGTCACTTGATAACTTTGTAACAGTTTTTATTTGGCAATGAAGTTCTTTACAAACTAATATTTTTTATTTTATTTTTTATTTTTTTGCAGGTCTCGACATATCACAGAGATGAAGTTTGTGATTACGACGGCTATTTTGGAGTTTAGTTTCTAGCTTATTATGGCAAAACTGATACGTAATGACAACAACAAACCATTTTACAACGAATACGTTGAGATAGCGACGATAGCATGTACTTTTTACGCGATACTCTCGGTTGCTTTTGTCAGTGTGGTTGAGAAGAATGAGTGGATTATATCGGCTAGGTTACTTAGGTATAGCGCATACATTTCTCTTTTAGGTGCCTTAGTCGTCCTTATTGTTGGATTGTTCGACTAGAGGCTGTTTGTTTGTCTTTACGGTGACTTTAACTCTCATTAGAGTATGATCCATATTGAGTTGGTCTTTTTTTATCTTGTTTCATAATCACATGGCTCTGCATCAGTCTGTAAACATGTTACTCTTAGTACATGCCACAGGGTAATGTAATTCCAAGTGAATTTCGTGCACGTAATTTTCTGTTTATATATCATGAATTTCCAGGAAAAATAAAATGTGTCAATGATATGAATGTTGAACAAGAAGTTGATAATATCATATTGAACAAAAACCTTCAAGTTTATTCTTGGGACATAATTATTTATTGCGATGAACATCTATGCTCAAATTACATGAAGTCAGAATTGTGATGTCATTCCATTGACTGCAATATATATAAGTGATATAATGTTCAAATGAGAACCACTTAAAAGTTGAAAATTGGAAATCAAATATGTGGCTCGTAATCTTTAAGTCATAAATGTATGTTTGAGTGATGAAAGATGATGGTAGATTTAGATGATAAACTATAAACGGGGAATTAACGATCGTTAATCTAAATGACTATTGGCGTAACAAGTGTCAAAAGAAATGATCATTGATGTAATTAAAGGTTCTAAAGGACTGCCAATGAAATTTTGGGCAAACTTAAATTACGATTTGTTTAATTTTCTCTTTTATTTAGACTTTTCATGTAACTTTAAGTAAACTTTTAACTTAAAATTTCTGTTGAAAATTTTAGTTACCATACAACTATGAGCTAGTTTTAGGGTACATACCCTTAAACTTTTTCCTTCAACAACTTAGATCAACTCTATCCTCATCCATGATCAAAAATTCAAAATCACTCATCATCAGCCTCCCTTCTCCACCCTCCCATTAAATCAGGTCGTAGTCTCTAGCCAATCACCACTGTCGACCACCTTATTTTGTCTTCACGGTTGTTCCCTAACATCTATAGTTTGAACCCAACATTTCATATACAACTATTAAAGAAGAAAGATAAGAATCAAGTCAAAAGTTATAAATTTAAATAAATACTTTCAACGATTTTGTTATGCGTACTAAATAGATATTCATCATACCTTATGATTTGTGCTTAAAGTTTCAAACAAAACATATGTTTATGACGATGCAAATAAGATGTATACTTTTGTTTGCGCTAAACTTCGTTTCACGTAAAAAGAATTAGCCTTATCATGAATAAAGGTAAAAGTAATCCCAAACACTTTCAATTGTTTTTTAATAAATACAATAAGCCGTAAGTTAGTAAGTAGTAGGTGTGTTGTCTATTCCAACCGGTAAAGTGATAAAATTGACCAACTCCAAGTAAAGCCAATCAAGACAACCCCTTCCAACGTCAGATGCCACCAACAGAGATATAGATGCCAGTCCTTCAAACCAATGCTAAGAACACTTGGACCATCTGATGTCATGCAACAGCAAGCGAACAAAAAACCTTTCAAATAATCTACCAAACCCTCCACATGACTACTGTAATCAAGTGTAACATATAATAATATGACCAATCCCATTACTGCAAAAATTGGAATTGTACTATTTCAAATTTTGAGATGGGTGGGTTAAATATTGGGAGTCTTAAGGCTCTAAATAGGGGTTTGCTTGGAAAGTGGCGTTGGAGATTCAAAACGGAATGGGAGGCATTAAAACCTTAGTTTTCTAAACTAGAACGTACTTGTATCTTCAGTTTATGTTTTATTACTTTTCCTTTTTTTTTTTTGTTTTTTTTTACTTTGAATCAATACTAATTTGGTTATATGTGTAAAAGCATTTACAGGGCTGGTTGGGTTTAAGCATGGCCTTTTGGCCCACGAAATTTGAGAGTTGCTCGTGATTATGTTTTTTGGCCCCTTTGACAAACTTGTTTACAACCGCAAATTTATATAAGTTCATCTATACCTAAAATTTTGGATTCAAATCCGATTAGGTACAATTATTCCAAGTTTTAACAATACAAAATTCTTACATAAAACTAGAGTGGTCAGTGGTCTCCTTGTTATACTCGATTGCTTTGTTCCACTAGAAATTATTATTTCTTCTAAGAAACTCCAAAAAATATTTATAAGATTTATAAACTTAACCTTTAAAAATTGAGTCCTAAATTCAGACACAATCCATACTCTCAATGACACGTGTAATTCATTAATGGGTCTTTTGTTTTTCCTGATTACTGAAAGATGAAATCTGAAAATCAGTTCTGAATAATAAAAGCTGACATCTGAAGTCTGAATTAGAATTATTAAGATTGTTTGGTAAATAAAAAATAAAAATATCTGAATACATGTGTTTTTACTATTTAAGACGTGAAAAAAGTTATCTCATTGCATGAATATCACAATGAGTTACAAACGACTCAAATTAGAATAGAACACTAAACAAGTTTACAAGAGTTTTCGACTTACAAGAGTTTCCGACACAAAATTCTTTCACCAATATTAATTTCAACAATTAAATCGCAATAAAAAAATCAAAATGGAAGTGCCTAAAACGATAATAAATACTGTTTAATACGTAAATTCATTTAAGGAAGATAACCACGTAAAATAGGGGGATTTTTTATTAATTAGAAATTTTCAGTTATTTACAATAGCTTACTGAATAAGACATTTAGCTGATTATAAATCTGACTGGAAAAGAAAACCAAAATAGCTTAATAGCTAATGTCTTAATGAATAATACAAATAATTATTTTTAAGTCATTATAAGCTCAAAATACCGTTAACTCTTTGTATTTTTTATATTCACGTTACCCGATCAGTTTCTCACTTCAGACGATCATATTTTTATATGCCTTGATCCGGGTATATACGGGCCTGCTGAGTATTTTTCAAAAATTAAAACTAGTCTCTTTCTCTTTCACAAAGTATGAATAAAACCGATTTGAACCCTCACAAAACAAACACGTCCAAAAACACCAACAATGGCGAACCAATCACAACAATCAACACCAGAAGAACATCAACCAACATCAACACTATATCCCGTATTTAATCAAGAACCCACAAACCCAATACCACTAACAAACCCTTCTCTTCAACAACTCTCCAATTTCACCACTACACCCAATTGGCTCTGCAACACCAGTTTCACTGCCAATCTTTCATCCATAAACGACGCCGTATCCTCTCGAAACAACCAACCTCTAATCGAAGACGAGTACGATGAAGAAACAGCTCCAAAAGTAGAAGAAAAGGAACAACAGCAGAATAGTCGGTATGAATTGGTGGAAGAATCGTCTGCATCGGACCAGGGTTTCGATGAGAATCGAAAACGGAGAAGTAAAAAGAAGAATAAGAAGAAGAAAACGAGGGATGTTGAATATGGAATTATTAATAGGAAACAGAATATTCAATCATGGGCTAAGAATAATGATAGTAATCTATCCGGGAGTAATAAAGAGTATTATTTCGATTCTAATGGTGATCGGGATAATTTGGCATTCGGTTCTCTTTACAGGTGAAATTACTGATTTTGTTGTTATATATATTTTACTGTTAGTGTTGTTGATTATGTATGGCAAACACTACTATGGAACTATCAGTACTTAGGTTTTTACTTTTTAGGTGGAAATGATTATAGTTGTTAGTTTTAGATTATTTGAAAATGATAGGTGTAGTCAAGGGGCAATCCGATTTGTTAGAAAAATTCCTTATTAAGGCTGCATTAGTTGGTTTGCCCACTGTCTGAGTGAGCCACTAGGCGAGCTCAATTTACTTCTATAGGTCTGATTTGGGCTGGTAGGGGTTGAGGGAATTTGAAACGCTTGGAAAATGATGGGTGTAATAAATTATTGAAAATGCTGTTTTATTCCAATATCTTTTGTTGTTAGTGACTGGTTGTTACTGATGTATGTATGGCAAACACGTATTTTACTATGGAACTGTTAGTTTTTAGGTTTCTAGGAAAAATGATAGTGGTTATGATTTTAGATTTGAAATTGATAAGTGTACTAATTAATTGAAAAAAATCGAAATTCATACGTTCTTGCATGTAACGGACCAAAAATGTTAATTTTCAGCAACCCCCACTGGGCCATTACATGAGGGGTAAATCAAGCTCATCTAGCCTCTTAGATAACCAACTGCTTCAGCCTTAGTAAGGGATAATTCTAATACATTGGGTTCTCTTTGGCTCACACAGGGTTTGAACCTAGGATACTTCCAAATGCCCCCTCCCTCCCTCTTCAATCTTTGGAACCAACTTGGCACACGCTTTGAGGCAGTTTTTGCATATGGTGTTTGGATTCATGTTTTTGAAAGTGATTAATATGACTTGTTATGTGATTTGTAGTGATGTAATTGATTTTGAAATGATTTGTATTACATTGCAGAATGGATGTTGCCAGATATAAGTTATATCATGGAACAAAGTCTTTTGGGTTTAACTCAAATGCATTCCGTCCTTCTTATATGAAAAATTGGGACTTTGATGGAGATACCGATGTAAATTCGTTAGATACTAAACTTAGATCAGAAGGTCGATATTGGTCTGCTAAGTACGCTGCATTAGAGAACCATAAGAACTTTAAGCGACTTAGGATTGTCGGTCCTAAAGATGCTTCTCAAGAATTTGCTACCGATTTCATACCACTTTCTGATGAGAAAACTTCTTCTGAAGGTCAACACGAAGATTCTTCTTTGGTTGAGGAATCATGGGAAGATGAGGTTTTAAGGAAGACGAAAGAGCATAATAAAATGACTAGAGAGCACCCATATAACGAACAATATTGGTTAGAATTTGCTAATTTTCAAGATAAAGTTGAGAGCAGGCAGCGACAAAGAGGTGCTCGTTTACAGACATTGGAGAAAAAGATCAGCATATTGGAAAAAGCAGTCGAGCTCAATCCCGATAATGAAGAACTACTTCTTGCACTTATGAATGCGTATCAAAGAAGAGATAATAATGACATTTTAATTGGTAGATGGGAGAAGCTACTTACACACCATTCAGGGAGTTATAAGCTGTGGAGGGAGTTTTTGAGACTTCTTCAAAGTGATTTTTCAAGATTCAAGGTTTCCGATGTGAGGAAGATGTTCGCCAATGGGATACAGGCACTGTCAGCTGCGTGCAGCAAGCAGCATAGGCAGGTGCACAATTTAGATATATATGTTAACTTCACTAAATCTTTAGTAAAAGGTTTTATGCTTTTATTAATACGTTGTCAAAGTATGCTTATATTTTTCATTCCACATGGATTTACCTCCATATACATCTACAAATCAGGCCCTTCCACAAAAATAGCACGAGTACTTAGTTGATTTAATCCTTATTACATACCAAATTAACCTTCTCGAATAGAAATAAATGTTTTATTTGTATTGGAGTGGTTTAATGTGGAAAATTCAGTGACCTTTATTTAAAAGTAGGATCTGGTTTGCTAGTCCAAACTATGACTAGTTTCATACCTATGTGGAGAACCTTTTTCACATGTCCATTGTCATTCTGGACTTACATAAGCATATACCCTTCTTCATTTTACTGTTTAAATTGCTGTTTCTTTCATTTGCAAGCATTTTGGTGATGCAAATCTGTAGCAGTTTGTTGTTTCTCGAAAGCTGCTGGTCAGAATTTTCTGTTTCTCATTTATTACAATGAATTAATGTAGGCTCGCCAGAATGACAAACCCTCGGATGACCCTCTTCTTGTTCAGCAAGAACTCGGACTTGTAAATGTATTTGTCAGTTTATGCCGGTTTGAGTGGCAGGCGGGATATCAAGAATTGGCTACAGCTTTATTTCAAGCGGAAATAGAATACAGTTTGTTCTGCCCTTCTTTACTTCTCTCTGAGCAGAGTAAACAGAGACTATTTGAGTATTTTTGGAATAGTACTGGTGCAAGAATTGGGGAGGATGGGGCTCTTGGCTGGTCAACTTGGCTGGAAAAGGAGGAAGAACAGAGGCAAAAGGTTATGATGAAGGAGTCCCAAACCTCTGATATTGTTGATGAAGGAGGCTGGACAGGTTGGCATGAAGCTAAAGGCGAAGTTGATGCTCAGAATCCAGATAATGTAGAAGTTGATGATGGGGGTATGGAGGCAGGTGATGATGATGATGATGTGGATATGGAAGAGAAAGATGATACTGAGGCGTTGATGAAATTGCTTGGTATCAACGGAGAAACTGAAGCTGATGGTGAGATCCAAGATATTCCAACTTGGGTTAGATGGTCCGAAGAAGAGTTATCAAGAGACGTTGATCAATGGATGCCTGTTCGTACACAATCGGGTACCTTTCTTTTCTTTTCTATACCTCACTTCCTAATGATACTTTGTGATAGAGATGGTAAGATGTGCGGGTTGCAGGGTCGGGCTGGTTGGGTAATGTGTAAACAAGTTCGAGTTCACCAGCTAATACTGCTTGTCAATTTCTGTAAATTATGAATTTACTTGTTATAATTAGAATATTATTACAATATAATGCTGAGGAGATTGTGTACATTAAAAATGGACTTTGGAAGACTTTCAACATGTTTGACCTGTTTCACTTGTAACTTACCTTTTTAATATGACCTTTTAGTGATTAAAAACATAACCTAAAACGACCCACTCATAATAATTGAAATCGCCACCTAGATAGTTTGTGATATGATCTTTGTTATGGGGTTAGACATCAGAGGACTTTTTAAGCTACTAGTTTGATTTGTGAGTATGCTAAAATTATAACAAAATCAGAAGTCCTTTTTTATTATCGGTATAGTAATTACTAAATTATGACTACATGAAGCAGGGAATTCACTTTCGGATGAGATTACTGATAAAGAAGGCGATGAACAGCTTTTAAGAGCAGTATTATTTGAGGATATCAGCGAGTACCTGTTCTCAATAACTACAGAGGACGTGCGTCTGTCACTAGTATACCAGTTCATTGATTTCTTTAGGGGAAGAATTCCTTTGTGGTTAGCTTCTTAGATTCATACTTTAGTCAACTAGTTTTCTGTTTGTTTTGATCACACTTATTCACCATTCCGTTTTGACTGACCCGTTCATTTGCTAAGGATGTAAATGAACAAGCTCAAACCTAAGTTGGAGTTCATTTAATATATGAGCTCGAGCCTAAGCTTCACATACTGAGCTCGATTAGGCTCGCAAGTTGCAAGTTGCGAGTCTAAACAAGCCTATTTAAAGTATACACATACACTATATAGAAATTACATGATACCAATTAATGTATTCATTTGTAATACATATAACAATATAGTAAATTACATAAAACCCTTTATTTTATTCATTTGTAATAAAAACAACTTCAATAATAAATATTGTGTATTTATAACTAAATTACTCTATATATATATACATGCATAAATTATAGTTAAACTAAAAAATAGAAAGTAATATATAATAAACAAACCAAGCCCAAGCATGTATAATTTGCAGATAGTGTGCAGTTACTTGCTGCTTACTGAATAGACTTGTTCATTCTTTTTAGGTCTTCAACTAATAGTTTGAGTTGGGCTGAGGGAACTCTTATGATGGAGTCACTGCCAGATTTTATGTTGGATGACTTGAGAAAAGTTGAGGAGATCATCAATAAAGCAGATGATTGTCAAAATGGTTACTGTTTAGAACATGTTCTGAGCAGTTTTGATAACATAAATATGAGGAGTGAGATGATGAAATTTGTTCGAAATGTTACTTTACAATGTTTAAATGCGTTTCCACATGACCACATATTAAAAGAAGTTGCGCTTGTTGCTGAAGAGCTATCAAAAACAAGAATGAATTCTTGTAGTGTGACGAACACTCCATGTCGGCCATTGGCAAAGAGCCTTATAAAAAGTAATCGGCAGGTATGCCATATCTGTTCTATACTTCTATAAAAGGATTGCTAATTCAATATAGATACCTGATATTTATTTTCAAGGAGAGGTGGAAATTTCCACCCGTTTTCTTTTAAATGGGTCGGTCCGGTTTTTTTATCTGTAATGGGTAAAAATAACAAAAAACAGTTTTAAAAGAAAACGGGTCAAATGGGTCTGAAGTTGCCCGAGCCCCAAAGTATACTTAACATTCAGAATCATTTTATTTAAAAAATATTTATTTTTGGAGTAATAGTATTTATGCAATCATATTTCATACTCTAGTCATCTATAAAAAATTTCAATAATATGGAAAAGAAGTGTAATTGGCTAACCTGTTTTGAGTGATTTGACATACCCAAAAATCACACCCTTTGACCTGTTACCCAACCACCTGACCTTCTCATCACATTTCAAATGTAATGAATACTTGCGTTTGTTGGTATAGGATGTACATCTATGCGGTGTTTATGCGAAAAGAGAGGCTGCATTTGGAAATATAGAATATGCAAGAAAAGCATTCGACATGGCATTGCTATCTATTGAAGGCCTACCATGGGTACGATGATTGTTACAAAGTTATCATGAATAATATAGATTGTCCAGCCATATTAATATAACTTTAGAAGAATATGAAAATGTTGTCTTTTTACCCAGCAGGATGCTAAATCGAATGCTTCGCTTTTATTTCTTTGGTACGCGGAAGTGGAGCTTATCGATAGTTCTTCAGGGAGCTCAGAATCTTTACCACGTGCACTGCACATTCTTTGTTGTTTGGGATGTGGGATAAAGTATAGTCCGTTTAAAAGTCAACCATCAAGTGTACAACTGCTGAGGGCCCGACAAGGATTCAAGGAACGAGTAAGGATGATACAAGCGACATGGATACGTGGGACCATAGATGATAATTCGGTTGCTTCCGTTTGTTCTGCTGCTTTATTTGAAGAGTTGACTACTGGATGGGAAGCTGGTGTAGAAGTTCTTAATCAGGCTCTTTCCACCGTGCTTCCAGGTGATTGAGCACTTTTTCGGGGGTGTTTTGATTTGCATTTTGAAACTTATTAAAATTTCATTTTGGACTTGTAGTCGAATAATTAGTTTTCAATGATTGGATAAACTCTCGTGATTATCTGATTATTTATTGGCAAAATAGTATGCTTGATAGTAGTTGGCAACAAAACTTATCATCAAATAATAAAATAAAATTACCTGGTTCCCCCTATTTTTAGCTTTGTTTGAGGGACTTAATTTCCTAATCCTCAAGACATATCTCTTTTTTTTTTTCACAAACAATTTCTTCTTTAGTCGTTTTATGTGTTCTGTTCTAAAATAATCAGAATTTTCCAAACAATCAAACAGCTTTGCAGACCAGAACAGCCCATCCAACCAGTATCTTCTATAACCTCTATGTTTTATCCCAGCTGATTATCTTATTCTAATTATTCAAAAATTATATAATCACTTTCAACACACGATCCAAACACCCCCATACATGTTTAACTAGGATGACTGCACCTTTTTGTTGAAATGTATTTGACCCTTTGTTATACAATAACCTCATAAAGCATCAGTCCTTGTAGCCTTATTTCTCGCACATACATGTTTATAATATATCTATTTGTTATGAATTTGGTAAATTGGAATTTAAATATGTAGTGTGGCATTGAGCCGTTGTGGTTTACAATTACTTATTAAACCCATATGTGCCCGAACCAACGAGGTAACTGTTGTACCTTTTGGTACATGGGCTTCTTTTTCTTTTTAATTCTTTGTATCTTTATCATATTACCATGGTAAATTGAACTTGTTCTAACTATAAATGTGTAGATTAAAAAAAGTGAGACCAACGAACATGCGATCTATATTAGTAACTACTGAAATGTGCTAAAGCCTTTACTTTAAAATAGAAGATAAGCCTTTAGTATAGATATGATACGAGTAAAGGTAATGAACTTGTCTATTTTCACCTATACTTGTTCATCTTTAGTTTTTCCCTGTTGATAAAGAGGTAATCACGTTGCGTATTGCATATTTGCATGTAATTGGATGAATCTGTATAGTTATTTCTAACTTAATCTCTATAAATGCAGAAAGAAGGAGCCAAACTCATCAACTTGAAATATTATTCAACTTTTATGTGCGCTTGCTCTGGAAACATCATTCTCAATCAGAATTAGCAAATGTTTGGAAATTGGTTGTACGAGGGTTGCAGATATATCCATTCAGTCCAAAACTCTACAGTGCAATTATTCAGATTGCACATCTTCATACTTCACCTAATAAACTGCGATGGATCATTGACGACTATTTCAACAAGTAAGCTAATAATATATGTTACCTCTGTATTCAAATATATATTTAGAGGTTTCCAACCCGTTCACTTTTGAATGGGTTGATTCAGGTTACGTTTTATCTTCAGTAGGTCAGATAAAAAATTAGTTGAAAAGTAAACAGGTCTAATGAGTCAAAAGTCTTCCAAAGTGTATTATTAGTTGTGTATCATTCTGCATAAAACATTATGATATATATGACACACTAATTATTAAAATTATTTTTGGACAATAGATGTTTCAGGTCAATCCCAATCCGTTTTGACCTGTTGCCGAGCCATCTGACTCGTTCATTTTGCTACCTTAAGCTAAACTTTATATGAAATGGTACTCCTGTCTTGCAATATGTTTTGATACTAAATCATGTGCTTTCACCAATTTCAGGAAACCGTCGGTGACACTTTGTCTCTTTGCGTTGTCATATGAGATCAGTAGAGGTAGTTCCCATCACAGAGTACATAGAATCTTCGAAAGGGCATTGGGTAACAATATGCTGAAAAATTCTGTTCTTTTATGGCGTTTGTATATGGATTATGAGATCCATGTAACATGCGATCTGTCTGCAGCAAGACGCATTTACTTTCGTGCTATCCACACATGTCCATGGTAAGATCACGACCGTTTATGACCAAAGTTTTGTTTTTCCAATTTAGCAGTCTTATTTCAACTTTTGAACTAGTTTTCCTTTCGTTACAATCGAACATATGTAGAGGTGACAATTGTGACTCAAGTTATATATTGTATATAGTATATAGTGTGATCAAATATATGTATATGTAGAATAGAATGTTGAATTTGTTGAAATAATACATCATTGAACTAACTTGCAGTTTGGTCACATTACTTTTTCTAGGTCAAAAAAGCTATGGCTTGATGGTTTCACCAAACTAAACTCTGTGTTAACTGCGAAAGAGCTTTCGGATCTCTTAGAAGTTATGCGTGACAAAGAGCTTAATGTGAGGACTGATGTCTACGAAATCCTTCTGCAAGATGAGATGGATGTGTCCTAATAACGCGAGACAACTGAAGATTGTATGTTACATGTTATGGCATGCTTTTTGTAGTATTAAATTTTCTTAAACTCCATTTATACTTGGATATTATGCAAATTGAGTCGAGTGTATATCATGATTAATTGTACAGCAAGTGCGCTCATTTGTGCTATCATTTTAGAAAGTAAATTCCAGTTAGTTTATCGTCTTTAAAATCTTTTGCATTTGATGAGTTGTTGATCGTTAAAGCTTGTTATTTCAAATGTGGTCCTTTTCTGTATGTGTAAATATATTTCTGTGTAATTGCAAAACCCTAACCCGAGATCTATCAATATTGACTCTAGTAAAGTCCGGGACATAGGTCATTCCTCGACAGAACCATATGTATTATCTATTGACCCTTTCATATAGTTTTGACTTTGTTCGCGTGTCTGATCTTGGATATTCATGGGCAGTTAACAGAAGTGGAATATGGTTTGTTAGGTTAACCGATTATTATTTACTACTACTTTAAACTTAACTTTTAAACCACACGTTTGATAAACCTAAAGTATGTCTTTTACAGTTTGAGGGCAATTGTTGTGTGTACATTAAATTAAACCCGACAACATGTATAATCCATAAAACCGATTAACATTGTACCATCCACCTCCACTACAAATACTATTTTAACCTTCTCAATTATTGATTAAACTATCTAGATTATAAAAACAATAAAGTTACAAAACAAAATAGGTAACATAAAATATCAACATGCAAAAAATAATAACGGTTAATTACAATAATATCATGCAATCCTTATGAGTAACGTACCGAATTCTTTTATAAGTAAATATGGGAAAGTATTACGTATGAACAAACAACATTTCACAATGAACTCTCGAAACAAATCTTGTCAACTCAATATCATATCTATAGCAATTCGAAGCGAGTAACATAATTTGGCAATGATCCACTACAAAGCAAATCACAACAAAAAACGGTATCTTTCAAGATTCCGCAACATGTGAGTTTCGAACAGAAGATTACTAAGTTTAAAATGTTAAGATGGAAGCTAGTAGTGATATAAATTTCCAAAATATAAATAGCAATAACTGACCCCATGTACATATACAAAATACCATAGAAGACAATGAAACTCATACATAGAATCAAAAGGACTCAAGTTACTAGTATTTCAAAGTTTAGGGGGGCAATTTTAACAAAATACACCCTCTCGTAAATTTCCTAGCAAAATGCCAAAATAAAACAATTTTTATTTTCCCCTAATTCTATGTTACAAAAACCTCATTGCTGCAGTGTAAACCCCTTGATATAATTTCTAATCAAAATTCAAATCAATCGAACTTCTGTTATTTAATAATCATCACAATTGGTACGTTTATTTCATCGATCGTTTCTGCTCACTTACTTCACAGTTATTTTTTTGGGTACTAAATCACTGAACTGCATTTCCGTTAAGTGTTCATCATTCAATCGGAAATCATGCCTAATAAACTTTATGCGATTATGTTTCTGTTTAATGAGGTATATATGTCTATATATGTTAGTGTGTGTCTGTATGTGTAATCTGTTAATGTGTGTTTATGGTGTTTGTGAATAGAGAGATGAATGGAGGGCATGGAAACGGTGATTTAGGTCACCTACAAGCTACTATGCAAGCTATTGAATATGCTTGCAGTTCTATTCAGGTTTTCTTTTATTAATTTTATTTATATTTATTTATTTTATTTTTAAGTGTTTATTGAAACTTGATGGTCTTACTGTATATATTTGATCATAAATATAATTTAGTCTTTTTATGTGTTTGTGTTTTCATTTGTTTCAAATATGCAGATTAATGTAAATCCAGCGGCTGCCGAGGCTACTATATTATCTCTATGCCAGTCGCCTCGACCGTACCAGGCATGTCAGTTTATAATTGGTAAGTAAACACAAATGAACAACCGTGCAAATGAAACTGCGTATCTTTGCAAAGTGACTGTACATATGCGTGTTGAAGGGATTTATATCTAACCTTAATCACATGTTATGTTTTTATGTGCGATTTTCTTGAATAGTCATGTATATAAGTACTCTTGTGCAATATTGTTGTGATCTTTGTATTGGCCTACTGGTTCGTGTCAAATTACTCAAATTTTGGAATTTGTTTTCCTTATTAAGATTCTTTACTTTCTAGTGTATATACTATATAGAATGCATGAGATTGAACCTTTGTATCTTATTAGTTGCTCTTTTAATTTGAGTGCAATGTTTAATATGTCACACCCCTCGGCCCCTCACCCCTGAAAATGTAATCTCAACCATTTCAGAAAGTCGGATATGTGCTATGAGATATAAGTAATGCCAAAAAACAAGACATGCTGCCGAAGTATGGTTAAATATAATTGCATTAAATTTATACTAAGTTGGTTACAAATCCTCAAGGAAATATCGTTTTATAAATAATACATAACAGCTACGCATCCACCATTTCTTTTCTCTTTCGACAGATGTTTTTGCCTCAAGCCTGAGCATATAAATGTAAGCGATGGGTGACACACTTAGAAAATAACTTTCCACAAAAGGTAGGAATATAATTACGCAAGAGTGACTTAGAAAATATCCATATCAAAAGATTATCATCAAGGCAACTGAATAGCCAATCAAATCAGGATGTGTAATAAGAACAATAAATGTCAACATATATCATTAACATTTTCTTTACTGTTTCTAGAGAATTCTCAAATGGCAAATGCAAGATTTCAGGCAGCAACGGCAATTCGAGATGCGGCTATACGCGAATGGTCATTTCTTTCACCTGATGAGAAGAAAAGCTTGATCAGGTATTATTACAACTTTGAAGTTATTTCTGCTATTCAATTTCAGTGTGACTTATTTTGGAGTGTCACCATTGTTGTCAATAGCTTTAGGTTAGTTTCTTGCAAAGTGATATTTGTTACTGTGCTTTATTCTATTTCCTTCCTGACAAACGATGGGGTGTCAAAGTTTTTGCTGTGATTTTACTATCAATGATAAAATGAAAGCCACTTAGACATTTCACGAATACAAGAGTTATCTCATTTTCATGAAATACGAAAGCAATCCCGTACTACCATGACCTAATATGAGTGAACCTTTAAAAACTAAATGTGACATTAAATTAATCGACGTGATTTTTAAAGGGAACTAAAATCTCATGTCATCTCCAGACCCTCAAGTCCAACATTATGATATACTTAAAATCTGCTAAACGCCTCTTAGAAATTTTTTGAATTGTACCTTCCGGTGGTAAAGGTGTCTTAGATTTTTATTTGAGTCAATAGATTTGCCATAACTTAGCCTACTATATTTAGGACATAATGATTAAGTAATTCTGAAGTCTATAAGCCATGTGTAACTTAGGTAATTAATATTTTACTTTATGCAGTTTTTGCTTGTCGTACGTAATGAAACATGCAAGTTCACCTGAGGGTTATGTTCTATCAAAAGTTTCATCTGTTGCTGCTCAATTAATGAAAAGGGGTTGGTAAGTTCTTTGACCGAATGAAGGATATATATGATAGGAATTATAGTACGGCTTTCTCATTTTACACAGTTTGTTATTATGAGTTATTGTCGCTACTCAACTGCTAGAGCCATTCAAAAGTAAAAAAAACTCTTGCTAACTGCTTCACCTTGTCTGGCCTGAGTGTAGGCTAGAATTTATTGCTGCAGAGAGGGATGGATTCTTGTCTGAGGTAAATCTCTAAAGTACTTTCATCTTTCTTCATTACCCATTACTATCCCTATACTTAGATATTGTTGGTTGTTACATGAAAATTGCTTTCAAGCATGTCATTATAGCAATTTGATTCTAATATAGAAATACATCTGTAGTCATAGTTGGTATCCATAAATTGATTTGAGAGATAATTTTATTATGCATTTGTTAATTACTTGATTATTGCATGCCCTCTTCAGATAAAACTGGCTATTATCGGTAACCATGGACTAGATGTGCAGTTCACTGGAATCAATTTCCTTGAGTCATTGGTATGTATTGCATGATGTACATAAATAGAGCTTCTATATTCTACTTTTATTGCAACAAGATTCTTATGCTACAAATTTTTTTCCAGGTGTCCGAATTTTCTCCATCTACTTCTACTGCTCTGGGCCTTCCTAGGGAGTTCCACGAGCAGTGTCGAAAATCTCTAGAGCATGACTATCTTAAGGTTACTTTCTCTGTCCTCATTGAACAATTCCTCTCCAGTGCTCATTGTTAGAGGGGGCAAGATGGGGGCGGTGAGCCTATTCTAATATGGGTCAAAATGGGTTGTGTAAGGTTGGGTTGACCCACAAATTTATTTTATTCTATTTAGAGTCAAGTAGTGTGTTTGAATTCAACCGCTTTGAATGACTTTCAACCCATTTATGTTCCCTTTTCAACCAAGTTTTTGAGTAAACTTGCTGGAACACAACACAACACAACACAACCCAAATCGACACTCATACGGTTGTACATGAAACTGTATCTTCCTGCTTCTCACTTTTCATTTTTCCTGCATTATCTCTTTTAATTTCACAGAATTTCTATTGTTGGGCAGTGGAGGCTGCACAAAGTGTTACAACTCAAATTACAAATTCTGATGCTGATGTCTCAGAAGCGAGAGTTTGTGCAACAGCACTTCGTTTTATGCTCCAAGTTCTTAACTGGGACTTTCGTAACAGTAGTAAAATTGTTAAAAGCAGCTTAGATGTTTTTTCATTTGTTGCTAAAGAAGACAGCAACTCAGCTTATACGCTGGTCCAGGTAATTGTCCTTTTACTTCCAACTAGAGATGGCATGATGGGTGGGTCGTGTGGGTTGTTTAATGGGTCCTGATGGGTTTCGGTCGAAACTGGTTTGGTGGGGTTCACCTGAAAACATTTTTTGTCCATTTTAAATGAATATTTAGTGCCTTAAAAATAATTTTAGAACAAAATTGTTACAATAATAATTCAACGATCAAGACTCATGGAACTTTCACAATCTAATGTTTTTGTAAATCTTTTAGCGACAGAAAAATGTAAACGTTGCATTGATGATTGATGTGGGGGGGGGGGGTTGTTTGTTAAATTTGGTAGTCATGTGCATTTTAGATAAGACTTAATTGCATGAAGTTGCAATTTACTTTTGTTACGTTACTAGTTTACTCATTGACTTTCAATAGACAGTTCTTTCTGATATGTGTGTGTGTATATCAAATTACATTCAAACAATATTATGAATTTATGTGTATATAACTGTAAGAAATAAGTCGTTTTTAATAAGTGTTCAGTATGCGCCTTATTTGTCATGCCGCAATGTAAAATGATATGTGGAACTTGAGAGTTGACGTACTAGAAATTAAATAATATCAGCTGCAGTTTGATTCAGTTAACTCACTGATATATATGACCATACACTTCTCAGAATTTGTGAAAAGAGAGCTTAGGGTGTGCTTCTTACTTTCTTTCGTCAGTTATGACCATTTTCCTTTTATCACACAATTGTTGACTAATTAATTATGGATCTGAGTATCTGTCTGCTCTTTTGCTTTCACGATGTTGAGCAAGTCAACTGGTGTTTCACCTAGTTTTAGATGTTTGGACATTAACTAATCTTTTATGTGTCTTGCAGCCCGGCCCTTCATGGCGTGATGTTTTGATCACAAGTGGTCACATAAATTGGCTTTTGGGGTTGTATGGTGTGTTGCGAGAGAAATTCTCATGTAAAGGTTACTGGATTGACTGCCCTCTTGCGGTTTCTGCTCGAAAACTCATAGTACAGCTTTGCTCTCTCACAGGAACTATATTTCCATCTGGTAACCATTTCTTATATTAAATCATGTCACATGTTTGTCCCGTGGCTATTATTATTTATTGGTATACGGTACCCCTTTTATTGGGAGTCTTTAAAAATGGTTCCATCTAAACTAACACTTCATCCAATCATAGATGCTGGTGTTTCACAAGGGAAGCATCTTCTGCTACTAATATCTGGAATCATACAATGGATTTATCCTCCTGATGCTATTGCGAATGCAATTGAAAATGGAAGAAGTGAGAGGTAGTAACAGTATATCAAAGGTGGCAAGATGGGGGTGGGGGGGACAAAATGGGTAATCTTTCGGTACAGATAAAAACAGTTATGGATTTATTTGACTTGGAATGCTGTTTGTCCAGAAACTTTCAAGTTTTCTTAAATAACTGGTGCGCCAAATACTCAAATATCATTTAACAAATTATATTACTACTATTTAATAACTACATAATTTCTTAAGTAAAATGATTTAGGAGGTTGCTATAAAACTAAAGTTCGTCGCAACTTTCGACCTGTTCGCGCACTTCCTTTTGAACTATTTATTTGTTATTTCTTTGCTTTTTCTTATATATATATTTTTATTTTACCTATGAGGGATTAAACATAACCCGTATCAACCCATTTATAAGTCAAAGGGTCAAAATTGCCACCTTTAAGTATATCTTTGGCAGGTTGAATATACCATCATTGATATTTGATATAATATTTTATGGTTTGCTACATAATCATTTTTGTTCAGTGAGCTGCTTGATGGGTGCCGTGGACTGTTATCCATATCTGCTGTTACCAATCCAGTTAGTTTTGATGACCTCTTGAAACACATAAGGTTAGTTAAATGTGTTATATAATAGTAGGTAGACTTTTAGCACTTGAATGAATCAATGGCTTTTTGTTGAAGTCTACAAATATTTATATTTTCTTTTTGACCCTTTTGATGTTCAGACCTTTTGGCACACTCAGTCTGTTGTCTGCCTTAATGTGTGAAGTTGTTAAAGACCTTATGACTAAAGATTTGGAAGAAGAGCCGTGGAGTTGGGTTGCACGTGATATCTTACTAGATACCTGGACGACCCTTCTAACGGTAATGAGTTAACTAGCAACTTATAGAGTATTAACGTATAACACTTGTTACAACAACTTGTGGATTACTTGCATAGGTGCTTTATATGAAAGTATGACTTGTTTTCTTATATTATTTAACCAATGCCATACAATTTACAGGAGACAAACAATTCTGGCTTGAAATCGTTGCTTCCACCAGAAGGAATAAATGCTGCTGCCAATCTTTTTGCTCTAGTTGTAGAATCAGAACTAAAGGGTATGGTTGGATTCTGCACTGTGCTACTTTTGTTTCTTTTTTTCTAAGGATTGTCAAATCTGATATAATGTGAATGATACAGCTGCATCAGCTAGTGAAGAGAGAGAAGAATACTTTCAAGCCTCTGTAGCTGGTAACCTACCTCAACTTGTCATATATTTTAATTAGGGGTGGCGTTTTGAGCCATTTATATACAAATGGGTGAATTTGGGTTACACTGTATATTTAACGGGCCAATTTGTGTAAGGTAGTGTTTGGTTTATATATCAGAATCACCATGGGTATGGATTTCATAGTAGGTTGGAATGGGTGGGTTGGATTTGAACAAGCACCTCTGGGAGAAAAAGACAGGCCCAGCGAACTACCATTCATTCTGATTGTGACTTTGTTCACCCGGTTCATCTTCTCATACTCACAGCCCTTTGTGTGTTTCATTCCAAAATTGAGACTCCATGTCCATCAACCAAACACTTATATAGGGAATATACCCATTCCCTCAATCTTATAACCTTCAATCAAACACCATCTAAAACTGAAATGAAATTTGGGCAATTGGGGTTATACAGGTTGAAAGTCATCTGAGATGAATTTTAAATGCATAAAACCTTCTAAGTCGCTTTGTCTGATAAAAATACATAAATATTGTATCACTATAGTTTTGTTGTCATATACAACATCGTAATTATTTGTGTATAAAATTAGAAAGGGTCAACCCAACAGAAACTGTCTGATCGTACTACAAATTGACCAGTTTTACCCGTTACCTAACCTGCACGACCTGCCATTATGTTGTCACCCCTAATACTAGTTATCTTTTTCAGTGTCTTTCAAGGTCTTCATTTGCCTCTCTTTGAAGCACTAACTTCTATATTCTGTTGTAGCTATGGATGAAAGATTGAGTTCTTACGCCCTTATTGCACGAACTGCAATTGATGTTACCGTCCCTTTCCTTACTGGACTTTTCTCTGAGCGTTTTGCAAGGCTTCATCAGGTTCTTGTAGAAAGTTAACGTTTAACTTGATAGTATATAGTTTATACATCTGTTAGTTGATTGTCTTGTTATTTAACCATGTATTTTAATAATAATATATGATACAATGGCATTTTGGCAAAGCCTTTTGTATTCATGTCACCTGTATAGGATCTAATTAAATATATGATGGCCCAATCTACCAAAATATGAAAACCTTAAATGTAGATGTTTAAGGTTTGAATCACGTGTATTGTTACTGTGCTATGTTGGCTTCTTATCTAATTATCTCGACCTGTTACAGGGAAATGGTATACATGATCCAACTACAACAATGGAAGAACTTTATTCACTTTTGTTGATAACCGGTCATGTGTTGGCAGATGAAGGAGAGGGAGAAACACCCTTGGTAATATTTCTTTTTGCATTTATTTTATAGCACCTGAAACTTATATATTTAGTATATATATAATATATATATATATATATATATTTAATTCTACAGTTACTGCTTTCAGATACCGATGGCTATAGAAACACGCTTTCCAGAGTATATAGAAACAGACAAGCATCCAGTAGTTGTACTTTCTGGGTAAACTTGCCACCTACCTTTGTGTTGAATGATATTTTTTCTATCATATACGATATGTGATCGTAATATAATTAATTTTTGGATGACATTGTATGTTCTTGAGCAAGAAAAGAATTTAAATAAAGTTCTTATAGTGAGATTAGGCACTCATAGTGTTCTCTTTTGTGAAGGGAGTATTTTGGAAAATATGATACATTTTGTTGTTAAATTAGAAATTATGGCTATTATAATATTGAAGATGTCTATACTTTCTTTTGCTATATTGGATGAATGATATACGGAGTATTTTCCTTGAGTAATTTGTTTTAATTTACAGGTCTATCATAAAGTTTGCCGAGCAGAGTTTAGATCCAAATATGAGGGCAGCTTTCTTCAGCCCTCGGCTTATGGAGGTACTACTTGAAATACTAGTTGGTAATATGTTGTTTGCTATATGCTTCCATTTGTACAATATTTATCTTTTTGTTTTTATTTGGCGGTATAGGCAATTATATGGTTCCTTGCGCGATGGTGTGGTACATACTTAATGACAACCGGTGAAATGCAAAGCTATAGAAACTCCATAGACAATGCTACTTTGCTTCAGATGCAACATTCTAGAAGTGCATTGCTTAGTTTCTCTGCAGAGTATACTCAGGGAAAAACCTTGCTTGACATTATTATTCGAATATCATTGGCAACACTCGTTTCATATTCCGGGGAAAAGGATTTGCAGGTATCCGATGCATATTATTTCTATATCCCTTTAGTCTTTCATGCATTTTATACACTTACATATCTAGAAATATACACATACACTAATGTACATGTAAATATTTACTCGTATATATCTATTTATTTTTTATTTGTGCGTGTGTGTACATACTTATCTGTATGATCGCATGTATGCATGTAGATTACATAGTACGTACTATAAATATACATATTCTTATACAGACAAACAGGCACAGAAACACACAAACACACAGCTATATCTAGATGCGCGCACACACACACACACATAGACATCTATGTATGGTTTATTCGTGTACTATGCATCTATGTATTCTATATGCATGTATGTATCACCTATATCTACCTGTCTATATATGTGTATATATATATATATATTTTCATGTATACGTACATAATTATATTTGTAGGTGTACTTGCTCTTTAAGAGGCTTGTTAATACTTGAACGTTTCGCATTCCTAAATAATCTCTTAACTGGCTGGTTTCCAATTTATGGTTGACAGAAAGGTTGAGTTGGTAAAATAATCATTTCCTTTGTATGTGACAGGCCCTCACATGTTACCAGTTACTTGCTGGAGTTGTTCGGCGGAAAAATATATGTGTACACCTTGTCACCTTGGTTAGCACTTTCTCCTTCGTAACATCGCTATTTTTTTTGAGAGGCAAAGCACAATATATAAAAAAGCCAAAACCAAATAGGAAGCAAGAATTACAGACACGGCTCGGGTAGCCTCTAAAAAAGAGGCACACACCCAACCCAGAAACAAAAAGGAAAAGAGAACTTTACTAGAAAAAAGCTACACCCATCAAGGAGACTAACAGCTTTTTAAAGATTTATAAATAGAGACTTCCGTAACATCTGTATTTTTATCTTTCTATTTGAGACATCCGTATCAAATTACCAATTTTATAATTTTGTTGCATTCAGTTTAATGATTCTCATTGCCCTAAGGGAATGTCTACTGGAACTCACAAAATTCTCACTTTATTAATACCAGCCTTTAGTATCTTTGAGTGGATATTATCCGGATGCTTTCAATTTTTGATGATACAGAACATAAGGAACTTGTTGAATTTGATTATTTGCTTCTTGTATGTATATGTTTCTCATTGTTTTTGTAAAGCAATGATCAGAACCGTCATATTAACTTGTGAACATGGTTTTGCTTTTACTGCAGGACTCATGGCGGGAGCTAGCACATTGTTTTACCAATAACAGAGAGTTGTTCTCATTGCATGCTAGTCACCAGGTATAGTTTCATAAAGGTTTTTCTCCTGTTTGTTTCATTTCAGTCGTTACAGCAACCCTATATCTGTTAATATTCATCAAGTAATTAGTAGGTTGAATATAATTACATTTTTAAGCATTGTATAAATACTTACCGTGTCAAATATCGGGCTGGGTACCAAATTAAAACTTGTAGTTGGTTTGACTGGAACACTCATTTATAAATCTTCATAGATACTGAAGTGTGTCAAATATGATTATAAAACGTATATTTTTTACTAATAATATTTTTTCACTAATAATATTTTTTCACTAAATATACAATTTCTTTAATAAAAGGATTCAGGAGGTTTTACACATCAGTAATACATTTTGGGAAACATTGACTCTTCTCCTATTTTCTCACATTACTTGCTTAACCCGGTGTAGACAAAAATAATTTGAATCAAACCATTCATTGGTTAGTGGGTTATGGATTAAAAATTGTCACCTCTAGTTTATGTGCTTTTTTGAGCCTAAACGATGGTACTAATGCTTTATGCATTTCTTGTGTGATTCATTTTATATAATTGCAGCGTTCCCTGGCACAGACTCTTATTCTTTCAGCTTCTGGCATAAAAGACTCGGTGGAATCAAATCAGTATGATATTTATAATTCTTCTTCTGACATTGTCTTCTCTGACCTTCATCAAACCATTCCAAGAGTTTGTACTTACCCATGGCTTCTATGATTTGCTTTTAATTTCTCAAAGATACATAAGGAATCTCACCAGTCATATTACTGTGTATCTAAATGATACATCTGGCAAGAAAGATATTAAAAGTTTATGTCAGCAGCCAGACGTGATTCTTGCGGTAAGACAAAAAAAATAAACTGATGCATTCTTCTAAAATCCAAACAAACCAAATTCACATCATTAAAGAATTTTCTTTTGCAAAATCATGGATTTTTTGTAGGTCACTTGCTTATTGGAGCGACTTCGAGGAGCTTCCAGTGCTTCAGAGCCAAGGACTCAAAAAGCGTTGTACGAGATGGGATTTTCAGTGATGCAGCCAATTCTAAAATTACTCGAGGTTTACAAGGATGAGGTATTAGTTTTAATTATTTAGCATCATCCGTCTTTAGCCAAAATTATTTTTGCAGCTAAAGAACTCGATTCTTGGCATCATCTAGGCGAGAAGCCGAGTTATAATAGTTTATTATTGATCCTATATTTAAGAACTGTACAGTAGAACCTCTATAAATTAATAATGTTGGGACTGGGGTATTTTATTAATATAGCGAGATATTATTATATCGATAAATTAATAAATTATTAATTTAAAGAGTTGGCTTATATTCGTGAGCAACTCTCAAATTAATGCATCGACCTTCAAAATTTCCATGTCCATTCACTTTACCTATTTGAATAAATAATGAATGTTACGAGGTTCAAAGCATTGAAGAAATTATGGCGGATACCGTTCAAAATAATGAATGTTACGAGGTTCAAAGCATTGAAGAAATTATGGCGGATACCGTTCAAAATCCGGTTGATGATGAAGTTGATGATGATTCAGTACCTTTGGAACCGGTCACTCGGAAAGAAGCATTGCAAGCGGCAACAACTCTTCACAACTTTTTGTTGCAATACGAGAATACAATGCCTCAACTCTTAAGTGCAATGATGAGATTTAAAGATGAACTCAATATAGATTTGAAGTTCACAAAAAAAACAAGTGACTATAGATTCATTTTTTACTAGATAATCCTAGAATTTTGGAATATTTTAGTAATTATTAATTTATAGTTTCGCTGGGACCAATATATTTACATTGGGATTTCAAAAAAATTATTATTTTATTATTTTATCGATTGGGGTCCAATTTTGTACTGGTCCCAAGTTGGGACCGGACAAATTATTAATTTTATCGAGGTTATTAATTTATCGAGTATTAAATTATAGAGGTTCTACTGTAGATTGTTCTATATATGCTAATTTTAGTATATATTTAGTCTGCAGTTGTGTATCTGTTACTTAAGGTGGTTGTTGATTGGGTGGAGGGTCAAATCATTTATCTAGAACCTCAGGAGACTGCATTAGTTATTGACTTCTGTATGCATCTGCTTCAGCTTTACTCTTCTCAAAACATTGGCAAGGTATCAACTTCATCAACGGTGCCTCATATCTCAGTCTTGTTGGCAAGAGCAATATAGCATCCAACGGTGGTAAAATGGGTGGGTTGGGTAGGTGGGTAATGGGTCAATGTGGTTAGTTTCTGTTTATGTTTGAAATGGATGATCTGGGTTGGATTAACACTTTATGTTCAAAACTTATAACTGTTATAAATTCTAGATTATTTCAATACTATTTATCTTATTGAATAAAATGATTTAAGGCTTGATGCATTAAATATAGACTTTAGATAAATTTTGACCCGTTTAACCCATTTATTTTTAAATATTTATTATTTTCCCTGTGATAAAATGCAAGTCAAATCGACACACACACACTTACAAACGGGTCGTGTAATTCCGAAACTTTTCTAGTGTTAGATTTTGATCAGCAGTGTTTAAGATAATTATTAGATATCGGACCATAATCTTTTTTCTTGAACATGTTTAACATCATTAGCCATTTTGCCATTAATTTTGTAACCACACTACATCTTTCAGATATCCGTAAGCGCTTCAAGCAGTTTACAAAGTGAAGCGGATGCTGAAAAATACAGGGATTTACGTGCTCTACTGCAGCTGCTTCAAAAGCTATGCACGAAAGATATGGTATTTCTTCGACATTTCCTGACTTCTGATGGGTAAGCTTTGAAATAAACTTCTAAGTGTATCTGAGTTTTCAGGTGGATCTTTCATCAGCTGCCAGTGAAGATCAGCAGACAAGCATTTCTCAGGTACATTAGTGTAATTACATTGTATATCTTGTTGTATGTATAAGACCATTAATAACCTTGAATTACCAAATTATTGTTACAATTACAGATAGCTACCCATATTATCATGTAATTATTACAATTATACCACTAAACCACTAGACTTTTGTCTTTTGTGCAGGTCATATATGTTGGGGTTCACATTGTTAGTCCTCTTATTACAATAGAAATGCTGAAGTATCCTAAGCTTTGTTATGATGTAAGTTTCAACTTTATAATCACTGTATGTAGCTACATTCATACTTCAAGCTCTAATTAGTACATTTCTTGATATCTTTTCTGGGTGTAGCACTTTGCTCTGCTGTCGCATATGCTGGAAGTTTATCCCGAAATGATTCCTAAACTAAACCACGAAGCCTTCAGTCATATTTCAGGAACTCTTGATTTCGGTCTCCATCACCAGGTAAATAAAACCCTGGTTGAGTTGAAGAACGTCCCCTGTTGCTCATTTACAACTGTTTTTTGCTGCTAATGGACAAAGGGGAGGTTCTGATAGTTACAGTTATATTAATTATGTGTATGTGTATGGTGAAAATTCCTACCCATTTACTTATGGGTGTATTCGAGCTATGTTTTCTCTCTACCGGGTCCATTGAGTAAACCAAAAAAAGAAAGCTTAATAGGAAACATGTTAGAGGGGTTAAACGTGTCAACATTCGCCAGAGTGTATTCTTAATTGTTAAACCCTTCCAAATTATTTTAACCAAAGCATTATATAATCTTGATATGGTTTTTGTTATAATATTTGATACACTAATGATTTATGAAAGAAATCGTTCAAAATTTCCGTACAGACACTGTTTCAGGTTTACCTGAGCTGACCCATTTTTACCCATACCGAGAATTACCTGTCTTTCATCGCTACACTCTTTTCCATCTCTGATTATCTGTTACTTTCTTGGCTGATGTGTCATAGGATGAAGAAATAGTTGGGATGTGCCTGAGATCTCTGAGAGCTCTCGCGTTCTACCATTACAAGGAAAAAGGCAGTGGTAGAGATGGTTTAGGTCCACATGCTACAAGTTATTATGATGCTGATGGAATTCTTCAGGATGGCATTCTTAGTAGATTTTTGCGATCCCTGCTGCAACTAATCCTCTTTGAGGATTACAGGTACGAAGCAACCGTGTGGTGTCGATTGATGTATTGTAATCTTGTAATCATATATGACATTAATTTATTCTTATGTTTCTAATTTTTTTTTAACCCGTACCTAAGGGCATGTATTACCTGAACCTTATCCGAACCGTGCAACCTGCACATTTTCTTTACCTCTAGGCTCTAGCTAGGAGTATCCGTGTGCATGGCCGAATCTATAGTGACTTCTGTCTAAACATGGCCCTTTATTAAGGCTCTCCTCTATATTATATGATAAAGTTTATTTTTGTTTGTTTGGTTGCAGCACGGATCTTGTAGGAGCTGCTGCTGATGCTCTTTTTCCGTTAATTCTCTGTGACCATGGTCTTTACCAGGTATTTACTTTATCTACCAATTCTAACTTCAAAGTAATTGAACCTTGTAAGAGTTGATTCTGTTTCATTTCTGTCTTTATTTGTTGCTTCTTTTATATATTTGGCTGTTGGGGGGATGGTGACAAGTTCCATCAACTCCTTAGGAGTCATGGATGTTGGCTGGAACCCTATCTTATGTTCTGTCAATGGTGTTTTGAACACATACCTTACGAGGACCTGTTGAACTAGTTATACCAAAGGTGTCATATATACTATAGGTGGCAGTATCAAGCTATTTACTTATGAATAGGTTTATCTAGGTTCAGTTTTATTTCCAAAAGGTCAAATTGGCCAAACTAGAAAAAGAAGGTATTTTTCCTTTAATAAGGAAATAGGTCATATGTCGCAATTAATAATGAAACAGGTCAAAAGCACCCTACATGTATCTTTATGCAAAACTTATATAGTAATAATATTATTCTTTTGTAATGATATTTAGCATACTGATTATATACAATAAAAGATGGAGAAGAAATGTTCTGGGTCAACCCCAATTCATATCGACCTATTTCGACTTGTACCGAAAATCACCCTTTATGACGTGTTACCCAACGCTTCCAGTCCACCCCTTTTGTTACATCTTTGGATACCATGGTCATTTAGTAAAAGGTAAAGATGACACTAGCAAATTGTGTGATCATTTTCATGTCATATGTGAAGACAACTGATAACATGGATTCTAACTTCTTGGCTCTACAGAGATTAGGAAATGAATTGGTCGAAAGGCAACCAAATTCAGCATTGAAAACAAGGATGGCAAGTGCATTGCACTTACTAACCACCTCAGATCTCTCTCCATCTGCTGATCGTGCCAACATGAGAAAATTCAGAAAGAATCTAAACCACTTCCTTGTTGATGTTCGTGGCTTTCTACGCATAATTTGACAACACCTCACACAAGGAACAACTTTCGACATATTTTTCTCCCCATCAATGGCGGCTGAAATATCCTTTTTAGGACCATGAATTCTTTCGGGATATTTGTGAGGATCAGATGTAGCAGACGGGGTCATACTCATACCCAGCAATATTAGTTGGCTTTCTCTTCTGTACAGTCTCTCTAGTTTACAAGTGAGAAGGTTTTCAAGATATGGTACAACCCATAGTCGGATGTATTTTTGTATGGTGATTGAAACATAGCGAGAATTGCAATACAAGTAATTAATCTCCTCTTTGGTCCTAACAAAAGGACTTGGTATTTCAAAAGAGTTAACACACTAATATGGAGATGATTAATGAGTAAACCCTCATGTATCATCCTCTCTTTCTTCTTGATCTTTTTACTAGAACTTAATTTCCGTTTAATACATACGAAGAATGGTACGACAAATCATGATCATGGCTAATAAACCATTTCAAAAACCCGATTATTAAATAGACATGGTCATTTGATCACTAAGATCTGAAAATTAATTAACAATCAAAAACTGAATCTTACCATCTTCCCCTGTGGCTTATCTACTATTTGGTTTCAATTGTCTAACCAAGTTTGTATGTTCACGATTAATCAGTACTAGTCAGTCATAGTCAATACAAAGAGTAGTCAGTCATAGTCAATACAAAGAGCTTCGACTGCAAGTTTTTAGACACTAAAATGGGTTAATGAGCAAAAATCACACTTTCATGCTGACGTACATCCGATCTTATCTTTGCTCACTTGTGAAGGACACTCTTCTTGGGGAGCTTCCACTTCTTCTCCCCACGTTGCTGTGAGGGAAAAATAATTATAACCATCATAATCTAGCACAATTTCCAAACTAACACAAGAAACCAATAATCAGAAAAAAATTTAGGGCGCGTTTAGTTATGGAAAAGTATCTCCATTTTTCCTTTTCTATTTTTATAGGGTTTTTTGTCCCTTAAAAATCATAAGGGTTTTAGAGAACGCGTTCAAATGTAAGGGATGAAGTTTTCATTTTTCAAATTAGGATAGCTAGAAAACCTTAAATCATATATTTCATTTTCTTAGAAAACTCCTCCGGAAAACTCTAACTTGAACGCGTTTTCTAATTTTTCAGTTTTCTTAAAAAAAATTCCAGAAAAGTGTTGGAGTTTTCTGTAACTAAACGCCCTGTTACCTTCTGCTTTTCTAGAGCCTCGAAATATGTTCTCTCTTTCCACTTGCTCTTACGGAGTTTTATTGGACGGTTCCCGACATACTTCTCTAAAATTTACATCCATCTAGGGTTTAGTGCGCGCACATGTATCAACTATAGTCTGACATTCATTGTATTAGCGAACTACTCGGGCTTCCATTGTATGTGACGAATTTGTAATTTCTTTACATTGTATATGATTTATGGTACTTTTTTCACGTGTCGACTATAAAAGCTGCCATGTGGCGTCAATTTGATCAAAATACATACAATGCAAAGACATTACAAGTTCGTTACATACAATGGAAGCCCGAGTAGTTCGCTACATATAATGAATATCAGATTATAGTTTGATACATTTGCGCGCACTTAACCCTAAAAGTTATCGAAGCAAATATTTGCAAGTAGAAGAAGTAAAAGAAGACACCAACCATTCATTTCTTTAAGAGCAGAAGCCAGATCAGTGGGGTTAGCAAAACTCACGAATCCATATCCCTTGGTCTTCCCAGTCCGCTTATCTCTTACAACCTGACACCATCACGCCATAAACAGACTTGTGACCGTCTGCGTAGAAAATACATATAAGAAATTTGTGGACATAGCTCTCTAACACTAATGATACGACCATGAGCTACATCCAAATTTCCTCTACACTAATGGGTACTCAATTTTTTTTCTCTAGAGATAATCACTTCTGCATTAAAATAGTATACAAATAGTCAAATACGAGCAGAAAACCAAACCCTTTACTTGTTCAAGTAAGCAAATATTTGCAATCTTACAGTTAACTCTCACTAACGAAAAACACAAAATCAACACATGCAAAACTATCATGTTATTATTGAGATAAGAGTGGACAAGACTTGTCCATCACAAAATATAAACTTATATTAACGTTCCAGAACCGAGGCCTGTTAGTTGGCTACATGGCCTAACTACATGGCCTCTTCAAGTGATGATCTTCGATAGAGGGGGACAATGAGATATTGATAAAAGAGCGAGATTTCTCCCGTGTTTCATCAGTGAATGTCTTTGATCGAGAAAGATTAATACTTTAAGAAGTAGAAAACAAACAAAAGCACTGCAAAAATTTGGAAAAAATGTGAACTCTCAGAAAATTCGCATTTCAGCATCGAATTAAAACTCAGTAATCAAATATAAAAAAAAGTTTTTTTAAATAGTATAATATCTTACACTATAAAATAAACCTTTATTTTTCATATATAGGTACGTTTTTTGTACACTAACATCTTTTACTAAGCACTCCCGTGTGATTGCACCTAATATGCATATCTAAAGAAGATAGTTTACTCCAGTAAAACTTGAACTACAGCAGATTCTGCAGATATGATATTATCCCCTTTAAAGGTAAGAAGAAAACAAAAGGATCACCTTTATCATATGAACCATGAACAAGAATTAGACCAAAATCTTATTAAGTAAGGATACATAGTCAAATGTGACAACCATGTAAAAGAACCCTACCTCACATATAAGAGATATGGCAGTGCTCCATGACTTCAAACAAACATCTGAAGAGGACATGCAAATGGCTCATGTACACCAAATATCAATTTAAGTACCATAGTGTTGACAATAAATAAGGAAACTTACTCTGGCCATGTTAAAGGATGGAAATCGTGAAAACGCTTTTGAAAGAACATCATCATTCACCTCGTTACCAAGATCACCACAAAATAAATGAAAATCATCTGCAAATATTATGATCATTAAAAACCAGTGTTACTAAAACAACCAGACATTACAGAAAATCTATGAGTACAACACATGCTTCCAACATAATATTGAATTACTTATGATGTCAGAAAAGTCATAATGAGAAATATATATGGGTCTAGCAGAAATATTTAAAAACCTACTTTTAATGCTCGCTATTAAAAAAGAATACATCTTAATGCGTGCTGCGGATCGAAAAAAATTAAGAGTTAAATGTCTGAAAATATATCAAACTTTATCCAAAATTCTACTGTTTGTATCCAACTTTAAGTATTTATATTGTATGAATCAAATTTTCAGTTATTCAAGTCATTTCTATTGTATGCATCCTTCATAATATTCAGAGGTTTACAAGTTATACAGGTGACAGGTCATATACATATAATAGCATTAGTTGAAGATTTCATACAAACAAGCGAACCTTTCAAGTTGAATACATTCGATAGAACTTTGGGAAAAATTTAATACTTTTAACGCAGTTTTAAAAGGGAAAAAAGGGAATGTTAACTCGAAAACGACATATATGGTTATTAATTGATAACACAAGTAATAATAAGATAAGTGAACATACTTTCGGGCCACTCGGCCAAAGTGGGATCCTCCCAAGCTTGACCTGCTGCTTTGCGAGGTATTGATTTCTTCTTTGTTTCGGCTTTGTGCTCTATTTCACTGCTTGCAAGTGCAGCTTTTACACTTTTTAAAGCTTCAGGTGTAATAGTTTGGGCATCCCTTTGAAAAAGTTGTTGTGCCTTCAAACAATTTAACAACACACCCTCACTGGTCACAATATTTCATTTGGATACTCGATTGAAAACATTAATACAAGGGTAAATTGCACAAAACACACCAACTTAACAAAACTTCTCACTTAGATACTCAATTTCTTTTATCAATTTATATTTCTAACTCTTTTATACCACTCATAGGTCATAAATGATTTCTTGTCAACATTTTTAAGCATCACAAAACCAAAAGATAGATACTTATGGGACTACATTTCTATTAAAAAAAAATCACCTTTTTAATCATCAAACACATAATAATATAAAATAAATAAATAGAAGATTAAAATACCTTAAATTAACTAACAAAAAATCATGTAAATTATGAAATTAAATAATAAATGTATTTGGTGATTAAAAAGGTCAATTAAAAATGTATTTCAAACTATTAAAAAAAGAGACTCCAGAGTCTAGATATCTTTAAATTAACTAACAAAAAATCATGTACCCGGATTGGGAAATTTTATGATGTTAGGTACTTTCGGTGCCATTTAGCCATATAAACAATGAATTAATTAAATAATAAAATACCTGGTGAAATTGAAGAAGGTAGACGGATGGAACGGAAGAAGCAGGCGAATGATAAACAGGAACTGGTACATTGACAGCCGCAAACGAAACCGGCGCGGGAACAACAGGTAGAACCGGTGCCGGCGGTAGCGTTACGGAGGAAAATGTCGTCGGAATGGTTGGTTGTTGTTGAAGGTGGAAGGGCGTCGGAAAGTATGATTGAGGATTAGAGTATGTGAATTGTGATGATGGTGATTGATTTGTGTTCGTCGTCGACATTATTTGATCGGCGAATTTACACCAAACCGAATTTGTAGGATGTTTATTTGGTGATTTCTTTACTTATGAAAACTGGAATAAAGAAGAAGTTTCTAGAGGATGAAAATATGATCATCGCTACTCGCCAGAATCGGATGCCACGCTGCATTCCGTTATCTTTTTATTTATATTTTTGAAACATTACATAAAATGATCCTCGTAATTTATGCTGAATTTCTCTGGCAATCCTTTTACAGTTTTAATTACAAAATTCATTCTTTATTCTTTCTTGAATTTCATAAATAGTCCAGTTTTAGTTACAAAGTTTATTCTTTATTCTTTCTTGAATTTCATAAATAGTAGATGTAATTTATACCAATTTATAAAATCATTCTATATTCTTTTTTTAAATTTTCAGTCCAACAAATTTGAAACTTATCACACACACAATCCTTTAAGCGCTAACGATTTATGTATTTCTAAGAAGCCACAAGGATCTCTATTTTCTTAAAACTTTATTTTAAGATATTATTTTCTCATAAGAGTCTCCAATAAATTTATTTAGCAATTATCAATATCAAAATAGTACAAAATTATAATACTTAGGGAATGTTTGGTAAAATTAGTTGTTAGCTGTAGTTGTAAGCTTTTTACCTGAGTTGTTAGATGTAGCTTTTATTTGTAATATATGTGTTTGATGAAATAGCTGTAACTATAACTAAAGTGTGTAAAATTACATAAAAGGAGATAGATGAAGTGCCAAAATAATGATCACAATTAACAAGAAAGAAAAGGTTTTCAGTGATGAAATTTTTTTTTTTTTTAACAACCAGAAATTTTATTGATAAAATCAAATGGAGAGCTTCTCTTCACAGAACATGATCGCACACCACCCTTGCCAACTAAACGAATACAATGAGAACAACCATCACCCTTTAAATTTGACTCACACCTACTACACGTAGACCTTAAAAACTCTGCCCATTGAAACTTCAAAACTACTTAAAATCCACACAAACTACTCATCTACCAAAAGATCAAATTAACCTAACTTGAAGATAGAAACTATCTACCATTAACAGACATTTCCATGATGAAACTAGCAGCTAACCTTCTTTTTTAAGCTTCAACAATGAGATACGATATCAAGAAGCTAACTTCACCCATCTTCAAGACAACAACTTACAATTCAAGACTGTCACGAGAACAAAATTTGCAATAATGAAAAACAGGAACTTTCCTCGAATTTGAAACCACCATTCTCTAGAGCTTTGTCACATTTATAAAAACACACCCGCTCGATATAATATGAACCCAATTAATTGATTGAAGAGAAAACTTTTAAAGATGTAATTAAACAAGAGACGGCAGTGGGAAGGCCACTGCCATGGACTCGCAAAATTGGGGGAGGATAGGAAATGGAGGGTAGCATGGGGGGGGGGGGGGGGGGGGGGGGGGGGGGGGGGTTAATGTTTATTATACTATGAAGAATTTATTTAAATTAACCTTAATCAAAATATATGAAAATCTGAGCCAAATATAAAAATTGTGGTTTGTCTCTATAAGCTTTGGATTGTTCTCTTGGGTGACCAAATAAACTAGCAGAACTAGTATTATTTTCTAACTTTTGGTGTATAAACAAACATGATGAAAAACCACCACCACTTAAATCCACATAACCAAGCTTGAGGATCTGGAAATCCCTTGCCTAGCTAAAAGGTCAGCAGCCAAATTTTGGTCTCTTTTAATGTGGCTGACTTCCACATCTCGTAAGCCACCCATTGCCAACCTAATTTTTCGCACAATTTCTTCCACATGCCATGGGACTACACATTTGTTTCTTACACAATTCACCGCCACTTCGCAGTCACTCTTAATTTTTAGATTCTCAAAATTAAGATTCGACTTCCCAACAACCTGTAAGATCACCTCGAGTATCGCTGCAAGTTCAGCCTCTAACGGTGATGTCGGAGACAAAGGTTTTGAAAAAAGACCGACTATAACTCCTTTATCATTCTTCAAGCATCCTCCTAGCGCGTCTTTATCATCATGCTTGCACACTGCCCCGTCCACGTAAAATCTCCAATCTTGATCTGTTTCAGTCCCTTCCGCTTGCGTTTGAATCCGCAAAACCTCTACTCCATGGGTCTTTTGGTTATCAATCCCAATAAATATATCAAGAGGCGATGAAAAAGAGCAGGCGATTTAGAGTTGGACCAAAAACCAACCCTTATTTTAACCAAATCAACAACAGTCTGCAATCGTGGAATTTGGTTCTCGAAGATATTTTTATTTCTGTTTTCCCATATAGTCCAGCAAATTGCAAAAAAAAAAAAAAAAACCCATATGCGATCACCTTTCCTTTCAGAACTTTTATTAATTTTCAATTCTTCTAACATCTTCAATTTGCGTAGTCTTCAAAAGTCGAAATCTTCTTCGGAGGTAGGCTCTCGCGAAGCTTCATCGAGAGCAATTTCTTCATCGGAAAGTGATATTGCCATACCCGCTTCCACCTCGATATCGTTTATATCTCCTTCGTATTCCATTTCACCTTCAAGACTTGAAACGTTTTGTATACGTTCTGCGGCGTCTAAGTAATCCTTCAAGCAAATACACATATCTAATGAGGCTGGTGTGAGTCTTGTTCTTTGTATAGATAATACCCTGTCACTAAGAGAAAAGGTGGATTCCGAAGCTACCGTAAAAGCTTGGACGGTTAGTAAATCTCGGGCCATGATGGTTAGAATGGGAAATTGAGATTCCCTTCCTTTCCACCAAGCCAAAATATCAAAATGTGCAAATTCTTCGGGTCCCATTGAGGCTAAAAACTCTGTTCCGGTATATCTCCCATATTCGCTAGTGGCCCTTTGGTCACCATCACCCCTTGCCCGTTTATGATTTTCTTGTCTTAAACCATTATAAAAATTAATCATTGGATCTCGGGAAGAAGATGAACCAAATGTTGTGGAAGCCGAACTAGAAGAAACCATTGTTGTTGAACTATATTTTTGAAAATAATGGCCAAATAAATCTTTAAAAGATTTGTTAAAATAGTCGTTTGTATTTTGTGCAAAAAAAAAAGTCCTCGTCATTCAAATCCAAATCGATACAAATGTTATCGATAAGCAATTCCACCTCGCAAATGTTCAAACATGGGTTTAATGCGGCGGCACAACTAATTACCGGTGGCATTTCTTTAAAATATTTTCGTAGTTTTGTTTTCATGGGAGCCATCATTATTACATATACATTACCACAAAATTCATATTTGTTTAGTTTTGAACTCATTAAAAATATTTGATTAAGTACCAAAAGACTCGTGGGATAATAAACACCCGATAATAAAGTAGTTGCGGTTTTAAAAATTTTGAGCAATTCGGTTATCTTTTGAATAACCTCCCAATATTCGGAGGAAAATGGTGTTGGAAGACCTTTTTGAACAAGTTGATCATGAAAAACGTATAAAGTATCGCGTTGGCGTAAACCACATACAAACATGTTGTAAGCCGAATTTCATCTTACGGGTATGTCCCAATTAGGGGTTAAAAATATGGAATCCGTTTTCTTACACAATCTCATATAATGTTTGTATCTAGTCTTACCAGAACAAAATATATCTTGTAACATAGTTTTATATGCGTTTTTTACTATGCTTATTTTTTCAACCGCTAGTCCGTCTTGCACAACCAAGTTAATGATGTGTGCAACACATCTACTATGGTAGAAAATGCATTTCAAAGTTGGTTCATATTTTAGTATTAATCTTTGAACGTCGTTTGTATTATTACTCGCGTTATCAAACGAGATTGAAAAAACCTTTTGTTCTATTTTAAACATTTTCATTACATCTCGTAACATGTAAAATAAGTTTTTACCCGTGTGAGGATAGTCAAAGTTTTCAAAAGCAATGGTACGTTTCATCATTTGTCAAGTTGCGGGATCAAACCAATGCGCGGTAACACAAAGGTACGAACCGGACAAACCATGAGGAGCCGACCAAACATCGGTTGTTAATGATACACTTGTATTTAAGTTTTCAAAACCGATTATTAGTTGACTTTTAGCATTTTTCCACAATTTGAGAGCATCACGTCTAAGAGTAAGAAGACTTACATTATTATATCGCGGTTGAAGAGTATTTTGAATGACCCTAGTAAGCCGAGGGTTGTCGAAGTGGTTGAACGGCAAAGCTTCTTGAATCACAAAGCCGGCAAATGCTTCTCGACACCGCTCCACTTCGTATATAAAAATACCCCCATCCCGTGACATGGTTTCTTGACCGACTCCGGATTACTTTTGACTCCATCACAATACTTTGTAGCATGTGATTTCAACGTTAAGTTGGAGTCGGCTTTCAAAATTACCCGCAACGTTTACAAAATGCCTTAGTCGAACCATCCGACAATAACACTTTGTCGTAATTACACCAAATCTCCGAATTTTGTTTGGTTACCAAAACTTGAACAACAGTTGGTGCATTTGAAGAACCAACATCGGCGGAAGTTGAAGAAGATTGAGTTGCCATTTTGAGAGCATTTTGAGAGTGTTAGAGAACTTTTTGAGAGTTTTGTACGTAAATCGTAAGCGTTTTGAGTGTTTAAAGACTAGAATTAACAAGATTGAGTGTTGTGACTAAACCAAACCCAAGGTATCTATTTATATTAATTTTAGGATGGTAAAAAAACACAAAAAAAGCTCCAAAACGGTCAAAAAATTCGAAAAAAACGGCTATTTTGTAACAGCTCAAAAAACCGATTTCAAACCGATTTTTCTAACTGGTTTTCCAAACCGGTTCAGGTAAAACCGATTTCTAACCGGTTCTTCAACGGAAATATCAAAACCGATTTTCAATTTTTTTTCCAGTTTCGGGTTCCGACCCAGTTTTTTTGTCACGCCTACCTCTGGATGTCGCTGCTAATCTTTCGATCTTATCAAATAATTCCTCTGCATCTGGATCAGTTTCACTTACTTGAGGAGGCTCAATAATAAGCCCATTACTTTCCACCTCACCTGGCCCAATACTTTCTACTGCAATAGGCCCAATATAATTGTTAACAGGCCTTGACTCTTGCATCTCTCCCACATATAGTTGACCAAAAAAATCAGGTCCCGACCCGAAACCGGAAAAATACCGAAACCCGAAACCGGTTGAAACCGGTTTTTATAAAAACCGGTTCGGTTTTTATAAAAACCGCCTGTTTGGGAATCGGTTTGGATTATAACGTTGGAGAACCGGTTTTGTAACCGGTTTTACCCGGACCGGGTTGGAAAACCGGTTTTAAAAACCGGTTTGGAACCGGTTTTTTGAGCTGATTGAATGTAGCCTTTTTTTTCGAAATATAGCCGTTTTTGACTTCTTTTTTTTTTTTTTTTTTTTTTTTTACCATTTTGCCATTCTAAAACTAGTATAAATAGATACCTTGGGTTTGGTTTAGTCACAACACTCAATCTTGCTAATTCTAGTCTTTAAACACTTAAAATGCTTACGATTTACGTACGAAACTCTCAAAAAATTCTCTACTCCTCTCAAAACGCTTTCGAAACGCTATCAAAATGGCCACTCAATCTTCTTCAATTTCCGCCGGTGTTGGTTCTTCAAATGCACCAACTATTGTTCATGTTTTGGTAACCAAACGAAATCCCGAGATTTGGTGTAACTACGACAAAGTGTTATTGTCGGATGGTTTCACTAAGGCATTTTGTAAACATTGCGGGAAAACTAAGAAAATATTTTAAAGAAATGCCACCGGTAATTAGTTGTGCCGCCGCGTTAAACCCATGTTTCAACATTTTCGGGGTGGAATTACTTATCGATAACATTTGTAACGATTTGAATTTGAATGATGAGGATCCATTTTTTTCACAAAATACAAAAGACTATTTTAACAAATCTTTTAAAGATTTATTTGGTCATTATTTTTAAAAATATAGTTCAACAACAATGGTTTCTTCTAGTTCGGCTTCCACAATGTTTGCTTCATCATCTTCTTCCCGAGATCCAATGATTAATTTATATAATAATTTAAGACAAGAAAACCATAAAAGGGCAAGGGGTGATGGTGACCAAAGGGCCACTAGCGAATATGGGAGATATACCGGAACGGATTTTTTAGCCTCAATGGGACCCGAAGAATTCGCACATTTTGATATTTTGGCTTGATGGAAAGGGAGGGAATCTCAATTTCCCATTCTAACCATCATGGCCCGAGATTTACTAACCGTCCGAGCTTCTATGGTAGCTTCGGAATCCGCTTTTTCTCTTAGTGGCAGGGTACTATCCATACGAAGAACAAGACTCACACCGGCCTCATTAGAGATGTGTATATGCTTGAAGGATCACTTAGACGCCGCGGAACGTATACAAAACGTTTCAAGTCTTGAAGGTGAATTGGAATACGAAGGAGATATACACGATATCGAGGTGGAAGCGGGTATGGCAATATCACTTTCCGATGAAGAAATTGCTCTCGATCAAGCTTCGCGAGAGGCTTCCTCCGAAGAAGATTTCGACTTTTGAAGACTGCCCAAATTAAAGATGTTAGAAGAATTGAAGATTAATAAAAGTTGAAGATTTTTGAAGATTATGAAGAATTATGAAGAATTATTGGTTTCAATAATATTTTTATGAAAATTTAGAAGACTTTGTTTTAAGTTATTATTAAGATATGTTTTCATTCATAATGTAATAGCATTCTATCGGAAAAAATTGAAGAATACGTTGATTTTCCCTAAAACGCTTAACGCTCGAATAAGATTGAATTATATAGAATTATTGGTTTCAATAATATTTTTATGAAGATTTAGAAGACTTTGTTTTAAGTTATTGTTAAGTTATGTTTCCATACCTAATGTACTAACATTCTATCGGAAGAAATTTGAAGAATACGTTGATTTTCCCTAAAACGCTTAACGCTCGAATAAGATTGAATTATATAGAATTATTGGTTTCAATAATATTTTTATGAAGATTTAGAAGACTTTGTTTTAAGTTATTGTTAAGTTATGTTTCCATACCTAATGTACTAACATTCTATCGGAAGAAATTTGAAGAATACGTTGATTTTCCCTAAAACGCTTAACGCTCGAATAAGATTGAATTATATAGAATTATTGGTTTCAATAATATTTTTATGAAGATTTAGAAGACTTTGTTTTAAGTTATTGTTAGATTATGTTTCCATTCATAATGTACTAGCATTCTATCGGAAAAAATTTGAAGAATACGTTAGTTTTCTCTAAAACGCTTAACGCTCGAATAAAATTGAATTATATAGAATTATTGGTTTCAATAATATTTTTATGAAGATTTAGAAGACTTTGTTTTAAGTTATTGTTAAGTTATGTTTCCATACCTAATGTACTAACATTCTATCGGAAAAAATTTGAAGAATACGTTGGTTTTCCCTAAAACGCTCAACGCTCGAAAAAACCCAAATTATATAGGAAAACCGGTTGAAACCGGTTTTTGAACCCGAACCGGTTCCAAACCGATCCAAACCGGTTAGGGTTTTTCTCCCCCTCAAACCGGTTCGGTTCCAAACCGGTTTTTGTAAAAACCGATTTTTGACTTTTAAAAAAAACCCGGTTCGATTTTTCAACCCGAACCGGTTTTCCGGGAAACCGGATTTTGTTCATGCTACTCCCACATTTTCTTTAACGCTTATGGAGACTAGGTCCTCCAAACTATCGGGCTCATGAAGCCCAGACAATGAGTCCAATAAGACTTTCTTGTTGGATTTGCACACTCTCTCATCACACACAACCCCCCATGTCTGTTCCATAAAAATTACTGTAGCGCCGCCATCGTCAGTACTTTCTTTTAGATACCCATCATGCTTTTCTTTATCGACAATTGCACCAACGTTGGAATTCCTGAATGAACTTTCGAAAGTCGAGCCTACCGAGCCACTGTTGTGACTGCTCTCTTTCCTGCTATTGCCGTCCCGGTCATCGGACTTTTTCTCACAGCCACCACTCTCATGGTTTCCGGTAGTTTCATTCCCCCTCGAACCATAGCTATCTTCCTTATCTGTCAACGGGCTATTCTGTGGTGTCTTCCACGGTTCTTCCTCCAAATTATATTCGTATGGAATTGGAATCATACTACAAATTGGCTCACAAATTGGCTCCTCTGCTAAGTGAATTCGATACGTTTCTCCATCAATCACAACGTTTTTGAATCTTGGAATATCTGTTCTACTTGTATAGATCAATATTTTTGCCACGTCCAATCTTTTTCTTTCAAGAGTTTCTTTGTCAACCATGACAAAGGTTCCCCATAGATTACCGATGAACTGGAAAAAGCTCACATTAAGCGCATGTAATGGGATGCACTCAGCTCTGATCCATTTGAAAACTCTAGAGTCAACATCCTTTTCCCTCCATGGTCTCACCCATTAAAAAATATCTGCTAACCAATCATCATTAAACATTTTGAGGAAGTAATCCAGACTCTTAGGGTCATTAAATGTTAGCAGAACCAAATTAGCTCCCATGCATCTCATCAAACAATTAAACTGCTTTTCCTTAAAAATCTCCGTTGCCAACGTATTGAACTGATCGGGATATCTAATACACCCAACTAAGGAATTGTTTAGCCACCGTCTATCTACTTCACTAGTATGGTAGACAAGGTTCAACGATGTTCTTCTTTCATTTTCCTCATTATAAGATACTTTCTCCTCTCCATAGACTCCATGATTTTTTATCTGTTCATGCCTATGATGCCTATTGTGTTTCTCATCCTCACCCACTACTATATCCTTGTAGCTTCTTCCCGACTTGAGAGTTACTGAAACACTCCTGTTCCTCCAATCTTCCCAAGACTCTATCTTTCCTTGCTTCGAATCTATGTTTAACACTACCTCTTTCCTTTGCCTCACTGATTCTGACCTTAAAACTACCTATCCACATATTTTGTAATGCTTTCTCTAACCCCGTCATGTTTTCCCAATCTCACAACGATTGGATTTCTGAGTCAAGAAAACGTCAAACACAGAGCCATACCGGGCGAACTCCCACCACAGCTCCTTCACACCCACATCATTTAGTATATTTGTGAAATAGAAAGAAACAACTAAGTTGGGATTCAACCGGTAAAATCTGTTTTCCTGTTTCTTCCAACGATCTCCTGCCATAGTCCCATTTCTCCTTGTTCCTCTCACTACTCTCTCTCTCTCCACATCTCCTCCACTGATGAAAAAACTAAAACATAAGATATGTACAAAAATAATAACATAACATGAAATATAAACAAAACTGAATGTTTTACGGCCAACAAAACTAATGATCACTAATATTGCAAATCCTTTTTACATGATTAGCGATTATATTTTGCATTTGATAAAAGTTGTTGAATATAGTTTTAATACAGTAAAGATGGATGACGAAGATGTTAGTATGAAACTCACATAGTCACATGTCTTTCACAGCCCATATTTCTCTTGAGCATCAATTAAAATATGTAAAGATAACTAGGGAATACAGTACGTAGTAACGGAGGTGAAAGAAGTAATAAAAGAAACAAATGACAAATGCATTTATTCATTGAGGGTATTAGTGTAACTTTATTCACAAAAACCTCTTTTATATTTCAAACGTCGGTTCCTTTTTTAGATTCGAAGCTTTTCAAATAAGTTAAATGCTAACATGTATCCAAGCAAAACTTTTCATGATCAGGAGCTTTTAAGAAAAAATTTAAAAATTAAAAGCTCTTAAAAGTTCTGAAAAGCTCTTTGCCAAACAGGTCCTTAGTACTAGGCTAGTAGCATGTATGTCGGTAGCTTGTTACAATAGAATAGTGAAGATGTGGGATAAAAAGAAAATTTGATTTTGATTAATGAAAATGCGTCAATCGCGATCTTGATTCAATACAAAACTAATGGGCTAATCAACTACGAGTAAATGATTTGCAAAGCAAAATTTAATTAATTAATTTTCTTAGCTTAATAATAATAATAATAATAATAACAACAATAATATACTAGAGTTCTTAAATAACAAATTTAGTTGCAATTCCTTATATTAGTTGTGTTGTAATGTTGTTATCATGCATAAACTGTGAATGTTTAATAAATTACAAAAAAAAAAAAGAGATAGACCATCAGTGATGTTCGTGGTTCGGTTTGGCTGGTTTGTACGTAAACTCTCGGCCAAACCATTACAACTACACCATAACATTCTTATGTATTATACTAATCCTTACTCATGTTATATTTACCATTTCATAATTTGAATGGCATGTTTTCCATTTATTTCGATGGTTAATAATACAAACCATGAAAACGTTTTTCAAAATCCATCAAAATGTACGTGTTATCGTATTTCGAAATCCATCAAAACATATACGTATTATCGTATATTCGTATTTCGAAATCCATGAAAACCTGTGCAGTTGCATGGTTGAACCCTGATCAAAAACACACCACCCGAGTTGACTCCAAAGGCAATGCCGGTCCATTTGGAAGGAAAAACTCTTTTTCGAAGCTGATAATCAGGTTTTTTATTCTGAGAACTCGTTTCTCACCATTGAGACTTACACGGTGGCGTGGTTTCGAGATGTATGTGTGAGAATTTTCAAGATTCCGTTGATAGATCTTGTTTGGTTGAGTAAACAGAAGCATTTTGAACACTTAGGGTACATAAGCCTAGTGGAGAACCCCAAGGAGTACTTAACATGGGGTTCTCTCGAGAAAGGTCCCACGAGGAAAATGTTCCAGCCCATAAAAATGATTCTGGGACAGAAAACATAGAACATATGGACGATTAAATGAAGAAGAAAAGGAGAGAAGGATTTTAAGTCGAGAAAAACTTATATATTGCCGATGACATGCTGAAGATGATGTTTCCGAAGACTTCAGTGTGAATCCTGGTTCGATGGTGAACGGGGAGGATTATTGTTCGGATATTGGACCATCGGCATCGGTTGTGGATGCAGAGATGGCGAGATGTGCAAGGGCTGTCGACGTCGTTATCGTTGCCACCAGGGCGGTACAGTCAAATGTGGAATGTAATGAATTTAGGTGGTTCGATATTAGAAGAGTTAACAACGGAAGAATCCGACGAAGAAAAGGAGACAAGTCGCAACCGACAAAGAAAAGGAGACAAGTCAGAACCGACGGCATTCCAATGCCGGCAATGGCATTTTTTCGTGTTTTGGGACAGTGTTAGGTATTGAGGTTCAAATTTTATGTGGTAATAAGAGTGTTAATAATAGTAACAGTAATAAGAAGGGACAAAACAAGAACAAGAAGACGTACTTTAATACCAAGCCACGGAAGTCGATCTTAATGCTGGGCCAAGATAAGTTCGACTTCTTTTGTCTCTTCTTATTTTAACCATCCTGAGTCATAGGGCCCAAGATGTAGATGCCAACTAAAATCAGAACCCATTTGGTCAACTGTATTGACCCTTTTGGTCTGTTAAGGTAACTATTGTTTTATTTTTGAAGTAAAATATCAATCCTGTAAATGTGTGTTCAACACCATTTCCAGCTAAATAACCAAATCACGGTAACAAACCCACAAAGCGACCACTCGTAAGGTAGAACTTTCAAAACATTGGAATGTAAATAACTTCCTATATCAATAGCAATAGTGCCAAAATAGCAAATGTTCTTCGCTTACAAAACACTCTCCAAAAACTATGAAACTATAAGACCAACCCTTTCAACTTCTAAAGGTCTACCTACGTTGGTCCAAAAAGGCTATTTGAACACTCGAAAATGGGACCGATCCCATTACAACATATAATATAATAGTCAATAAAAAATTTACACTATGTCAGTTTCATCCATCAAAAGCCACCTCATTAACTTCATGTCCAATTTTGTTCCTTAATAGTTTATGCATTGCAAATTCTCACTTAGTGAGACCATTCCAGCTAATTTCCTGCCCACATTCACCACAAATTGTTGTACAACCCGATTTCACACCTTGACTTCTTAGGGTTAGCATATGGGACAAGTTTGTGCATTTTCTGATCACAAAACGGTTCCTTGAACAGACTCGGGGTACCATTGGTGGTTTCTTGGGTCTGGGTTCAGGTTTTACGGTTGGCTTCACCTCTGAGACACCGTTAACGGTTGGTTTTGGGATGGGTGATGCTGCGGGTCCGGTTGGGTCAACTGGGTTCCTCTGGACTTCTTCCCATTCTAGAGTTCTACGATATACTTCCCAAGCCATGTCTTGTTCCTCCTTTGATAGTTTTTCATCTTCATTCTCTTGTAGAAGACTCTCGTGTTCATGATAATTTGCAATCCATCTGAGAATTTAGAACGAAACTCAACATGTTACACCGTTAAGTTATATATACTTTATACGAGATGAACAGATCTGTTCTCAAGATAGCAGTATTGTGTTACTCCCCAAGTCAGATGAACATTAGATTCCAGAAGTGTTTGAAAATATACCAAATGTCTTAAATACCCTTGAATAACGAGAGTAATGATATACCTTCGACCATATATCCAAATATTCAGACAAGTATAACTTAAAAAGTAATCTGACTTCAAAGAAACAAAATGAAAAACAATACACAAGCAAAATTTATCCTGATAACAAAATATTAGTTACTCTCGCGGAGATGGAAAAGAAGAGGCTTGGGTTGGTTTCTGATATGCATGTCCCAGGACAATTGTTGTTAGCATCAAAGGTTTTTGTTTTTGGGTGAAAGAAGTTTTGACTATTGGGTCAAGGGTTTAACATTGATTGATGTTTTCATTTGATTTCAACCAACAGTTTTAAACGACTTCAAATATATAAATTTATGCATGTCTTCTTGAGTATATGAATCAAGTGTTAGAAAATGAACAGATCGAGCATAAAACTAAGGTTGAAGATGTAAATTTCCAGTCATGTGACATGCACATATCGAATTTGGACCAAACCCAAACAGCTGAAACTATAATGGACAGAAAACCTGCAGTTAAACCTTTTGGAACTTGTTCCATAACTTTGAGATTAACCGTAGGGATGCATTTTGTACTTTACTTGTATTTCGATAATATTTGTTATCATATCAAATAAATTTATTTGTTACAAGACTTGATAAACATGACTTGAAAGTGTTGTCAACCAGACTGACCAGACAAGTTTAGACTTGACCTAAACGTTTACCCTTTTTGACCCAGACTCGTTAACCAACCCGTCCAATTTACAACTTATCACACACCTGAAACCAATAGAAAGAAATACTCGAACAAAAAGGACAAGTATCATACTAAATATTTGTATGAATATACCTTGGATGATGTTTACTGAGTAGTACTTCCATGAACTTGTCAGAAGATACAGTTGCATGAGGAAGGGAATTTTTTGGTTTTAAACAATCTCCGACTTCACTGGAACTTTGTATAGCTGCCACATTGCTACTCACTTGGTCCACCTCAGATGAAGTACTTATGTTTTCATCATCCCCAAAGGCAAAGAGATGCAACATCTCTTCTTTAGATATTGTCCTATGTACTTGTTGTCTATCAACGACCCTTGCTGAAAGGCTCTCCTTAGTCACCTGTTCAAATCACCAAGAAAGGTGATTCATTGGTAAAATATTCAGAAATGTAGGAGTGGTAAAATGGATGGGACGGCAAGGGTGGATAACTGGTCAAAACATTTCGGGTAAAAATTGGTAACTGGCACAGGCCTACAAAACTCGGGATGGGTTCACCAGAAACATTTTTTGGCCAATTTTTGTATGGAAATATGTTCGATACATGCTGATGTAGCCAACTCTTTACATATTCCACACAGAACATATGATTTCTTTACCCGTTTAACCCATTTGCCAACTGTAAATAGATGTGATTACCTGACGTTTATAAATCTTCTCTTCCATTGTGCCATGTGCCATCAGACGGTAAGCAAACACCGGTTTTGTTTGTCCATATCTGCAATTAGAGATGGTAATTAACTATTCTACAATTCATATATGCTTATCTAATTAAACAATTAACTTTCAGTTCGTTATACCTCCACGCGCGATATATAGCCTGAAGATCATATGTAGGGTTCCAAGAGCCATCGACAATAACAACACGGTTAGCAGCATAAAGGTTAATACCCAGAGACCCAGCTCTGGTTGATATTAAAGTACATTTGACCCTCTTATTTGAGGGGTCGTTAAACTTTTCGACCAGTTTTTGTCTCTCAGACCCCTCTGTTCGTCCATCTAACCTGTTGCACAGAAAGTGAGAAAAATAAGCCAAAACAGAATTTAATCATACAAAGAAAAGACTATCATGCCTTTAGCATTTAAAGATACACACCTGTACCAGTCTTTTCCTTTTTTCCAACATTTCCGGCTTTTCCCTTCCCGGGGTATTTTAGAAATATGGTGTTCAATGAGATCCAGTGTTGGTAAACTTTGGCTAAAAACGAGGGCCTTATCGCCAACATTAGAACACATGGTTAAAATATCAAGTAGCAAAACCATTTTACCACTATTTTCAGCCTCATAACCATTGTCCATAACAAGTTCGTCCCACCAATTCTGCAAAATGTAAAAATGATAGTGTCACACACCAGAGTTGGCTGTTGGTAGTGAGTGGGTTAATTCAGGTTATGAATCATCAATAAAACATATATAATATAATAATGAAAACGATGAATTATTATGGAAATAAAAACCTCTTTGTAATCATTTTTGACTCGCTACTAATTCATCAAATTTCGGAAAATGTGAGTTAAATGTGTTTCAGTCAACCCAACATGTTTTAACCCATTATTCAACATTTCAACCCACTTAGCCTGCCCATTTTTACTCCTCTATTACAAATAACCAAAAAAATAAAAAAAAAAAATTAACCCAGATGGGTCAATTTAAGAACTTGCTTACCTCCTTGAAAAAGCCACTGACATTCTTTCTAGATGAATGTTCATTTCTGTTCCTTGATTTATCTGAAAGGGAACAATATATAACTTAATAAAGAGACCATCTTTTCCAAAAATTCTCAGATAGTGAATTGACCACAACAGTCACATGTTAGAATGGAAGCTTTACCTCCATTGCCCATCGCATAGTCCAAGTTATCATCACTAGAACTTTCTTCAAGAAAATTTTCAACAACATTTTCACGTTTGTTGAAGTCTTTATCTTTCATTAGTTGCAATATTCCAGGATGATTCCATATCTACCAAGTATTAATGCATATTGTAAGTAGTTCAACCTTAACAAAAGGAAAACATAAAGATCCCAAAGCAAAATAACATTTAGAAAGATAATGGCAAAATGCATGGACTAGCAACATACTCTAGTTCAAATTGTATTGACGCTAATAGTATTTTTTTTACGTTAAATAGAACCTACTTTTATATTTGTCCATTTAGGACAAATTTGCCAAAAGAAAAGTGGATATTTTGTTGCTATTACATGCATTGTGCCAAAAGAAAAATAACACCTAGTGACAAAAGCGTAATCAAGTATAAATAAAAACTAAGAAAGGGTTCTTTAAGTTGTCAAGGAAAAACTACACAAGCTGATTCTGCAATAGACAATTCAATCAACAAAATGCTAGTGGACAGAGTCATTCAAGCATGATTTTAACATTAAGTTGAGACGCATAGAAAAACACCCAAGTAGTACTTATTGGTAGAGGTGGCAAAATAGGCAGGTTGGGTAAAAAGTTAAGATGGGTTTGATTCAAACAGGTCACGCTTTTTGTTCACAAATTTTCTACTTACAAATAATTAGTGTAGCAATTAAAATTAAAAATAATAATAAGAATAAAAATCTACTTATTTATAATAAAAAGATTAAGGAGGTCTACTGATGCATTAAAAGAATACTTCAGGCGACTTTCAACACATTTCTTCATAAGCTCTTTCTTTTACCAATTTGACCCATTAGAGATGAAACAGGACCCTAATCGACCCATTCATAAGAAAATGGTTCAAAATTGCCACCTCCACTTATTGGTAGTGGAAAGAGTACCTGAGCCAATGCTTGATAACTGGCGAAAAAACTCTTCCTACTTTTGTCATTAGAAGCCTTCTCTTGTGTGAGTCCATGTACATCAAGAAATCTTTTGTATAGTACCCTTTGCACAGGAGAAAGCTTCACAGCAATTACAAAAACAGTTTTTGGAGGTAAATCCTTCTTCACAACGTTCATGTCCATTCGTTGAACAAATCCCTTTAATTGTTCATAGAGAATGTGTGATCTCTGGTTCATAATTTTCACATCATCCGATGTAGAGTTTGTGTGTTGACCATTCTCAATAGGGTTTTGAAAGCTGCATGACATGGAGAGCATGAGTCAACACATGAAACAGATACAATATAAAACACTGGAGGTGGCAAATTGGGCGGTCCAGTAAAATGTCAGAACAGGTAATATCTTTGATACGGCTCAAAATGGGTTGGTTTGGTCCGTCCAAAAGACTTGCTGTAATAGCTAAATTATTTAGTAACAACTTACGGTGTCAAATATCATTACAGAAATATAACTTAATCAAAATACTAATTTATTTTGTGTAGAATGATTTAGGAGACTTGATGCATCAAAAATACACTACAGGCGACTTTCGATTTGTATGGCCCATTTGACATGTTTGATTTTAAGCTAATTTTTCTATATTAGCCACTTGACCCATTAATGATAGTGCATAACCCGGAACAACCCATTCATATGTATGGTTGATATTGCCACCTTTATAGAACACCAAAAAAAGTTAGGATAGGAAAGCCTTGCCGGTTTCTAAACTCTTGACTGCTTCCAAGAAATCCTTCCCTCACAAAATCGACCATCTGTAGAGAATAATAATTATGATGACAAGTTGACAACACGTTCAAAGACTTTAAAGTAAAAATTAATTGTAATATTTCAGAAAAGCGATGAAACTGGTGGCAAGTACTTACACAAAAATACTCCATGAGGTTATTTTGAAGAGGTGACCCTGTTAATGCTATCCGTCGCTGGCATTTCACTTGCTTTAAGGCCTGGGTTGTATCAGCTCTAGTGTTTTTAATCATGTGGGCCTCATCACAAACAAGTATATCAGGTCCATCCTGGATTATTGTTAACAAAATGTTACTAATATATACATATGTTGCATCTAATTAAAAATGTCAAAATCAGTCAATTCACGGTTTTGGTATTTACAGTTCTATTATTATATATTTTAAAACATTTTTATATCCATAATAATAAGATTCTTATTATTATGCATTACATAAGTACTACTGACGGTATTCTTTTAGCACTTTTCAAGTGCAGTGGTTATTTTGTAACACAGTTAAAGGGCAACAGTTAAAATCTAATGCACTCTTTCATTAGGGTCTTCCATATAAAGAAACAGCACAGTGACATGTCTGGTGTTATTTACTATACTATGGTAAAGTTAATCTACCTTGGTAACAATAGATAAATCTTTAACCTAGCAAAGGCTTTAATTATCAAAACATATAATCAGACGCAAATAACTTGGAATTGGCCAAACAAAACGATTTAAAGTCTCCAGATAACTTTTCACTAGTTTTTGGTGAGTAATACAAGTAGTGACATATTTGGAAGTCGGAAAAAACTACCTGAAGAGTCTTGCAAAATTCCTTAGCCATGTTACGATCCTTGACATGCTTTCCAAGTGACAAATTACGGAAATTAGTATAGCCGATCAAGAAAACACCACCCTTAGCCCTCCACTTCATAAGCAACTCAAGTCTCCTATCCCTACAAAAATGAAATTAAAAAGTCATTAACAGAAGCAATTGACATGGTCAAAACTTCAGTGTCTATGTGTAATAAACTTTAAATCTAATACAGCAGAAGACTAAAGAAGCATACTAAAGCTAATACAGCAGAAAATAACAATTATATGTTGATTCTGCATCGCCTCTAAAAACACAATAACATGTTTAATAATAAGAAGACTCAAGAAGAAATATAAGAATATGAATAGCATTATCAACAAAACAATATGGAAGTAAAACCTTGGGACGTCTTCAAGCATGTAGACACGAAGAGGCTTAAATTCCGTAGGTCTCCATTTTGTAAATTCATGTCTCCAATTGTGCAAAACATTTACGGGTGTCACGATCATTGCAGCTCTTAATCCTATGTCCACACTTCTCATAGCAGCATACAGAAAAGCTATAACCTGTCAAACGTGCAAAACTACTAATTAGTTGTTTCATAAATCTTACCCATTGCACGCTACATGTCATTTGCACATATATCTAGGAAAATTTGATGGATTCACAAGCAGTGTTGTAAAAGTCGGCCAAGTCGCCCGACTAGTCGGTTTTGGGGACTAGTCCGACTCGACTAGGCCCAAGTCGGGCTAAAAAGTCGGTCAACAGGTCAAAATCGGTCAAAGTCGGATTTAGTCGGGGATTAGTCGGTCAAAGTCAGATTTATTTGGTTAAAGTCGGTCAAAGTTGGTCAAAATTTGTCAAAGTTAAAGTCTAAATTATGCTTTTAAACAATTATGTTAAAGTTTTTTTTTATGTTTATGTTTATGGTTTTTTTCTATATTTCTACATATAATTTTGCAATTTATTATTTAAATGTTAAAAATATCCAATCAGACTAGTCCCCGACATGGCCGATTAGTCCCTACAAGGTCCCGGCCGACTAGTCCCCGACTAGCAACTTTTACAACCTTGTTCACAAGTGAGCAGAGTAACTATTATAAATGAAATATTATTAATTAGCATATACTGGTTTCAAAACAGGTCTTATCATAGTACCTGCAGTGTTTTACCTAACCCCATGGTATGCGCAAGAATGCAACCGAGTCCCTTGTCCCCTGACCTCACTTTCGTGATTGACTGTATGATATTTTCCCACATGAACCTTATACCTGCAACCTGAAGGAACAAGTAAATTAAGAAACAGAAAGCTGTGGTTAATATAGATTTTTAACAAACAAACGTAGAACAGTATCTACCCAACAAATAGTTACAACTGAATCCAGGTAACTTAAAATAAACATCACAATTAACTCATACAAGCATCTCCAAGTTTTGCGCAATATATAATATTCAAGACTCAAAAGAATATGTACCCAGCATCAGCTAGAATATGCATAACATGATTTTACGCAACAGGTCAACATAAAATAGAAATAGTAGGTGGCAACTTCAACAACTATATTTAAAAACGAGTCAGCTCTGGCTGTATTTTATTGGTAAGAGGTCAAGCGTGTCAAACATAGTAAAGTAATTAAACGTAAAAATTGGGTCAAACCCACATTGAAAGTGATCGTGTGATGTTGGATGTGCTTCTTATATCAAATTTGTCATAATCATATAATCAAATGTTTGTGTTTAGTAAGTATGATTATTTAAAGAATGAATACTCAAAATGACCAAGAGTAAAAGTCTATCGATGTAGGGAAAAGAAAGAGAAATAGGTGATCTATTTTAACCATCATCTTATTGTTAACCCTTATACATTTGATAGCAAATCTGTTAAATTAAAATAAATATTAAAAGCTTACTGTTTCAACTTCAAGTCACAATAGTCAGATAACTAATTCAGAAATGCAAATCCAAACACTCCCTTTAATATAGGTAGCCAAATAAGAAAAAGGTAAAACCTGATGAGATTTCAATTTGGTTGAGATGCTTTGTGGAAGCCTCACAGCCTCCTCTTTTTCCTCCCTCACAACATTAACAATATAACCCGTTTGTGCATCACCCAACATGTCAACAGTAACACCCTCAGATACAGTTGCCCTATAATTTGCATAACTTGTCTTCATTGATTTCAGTGACTTCAGACGTTCAGCTTCCAGTAACTTAAGACGCTCTTGTCGTTCCTACAGTTCAGTATTTAAAGAATTTAAAATGACTCTTTTGATTAATACACAATGAGGTAAATTAATACAATGAGGTCAACAAAAAAATAACAGATACCTTTTCAATTGCAATTTTCTTCTTAGTATCTTCTCCTAATTCAGCATCATCAAGGATTCTGCGAATTTTCTTCTTTCGTCTCCTTCTGCTGATATGTTTCAAAAAAGAAAGATGAGATATTAATCTCATAAAGAAACTACACAACATACTTAAAACATAACATTGGTTATTTGCAATACAATTTGCAAGTAAAAACACTAAGCTAGTTTAAAGGCTCATATAAGATATCAGCATTTATTTGAAAGCTTGCACATTTTAAACCAACTATATACAAATGGGTCCATTTAGGTCATGATTTATCTCTAACAGGTCAAATGGTTGAAGTGAATGACATAAGTCATCCAATACAAATTTAATGCTTAAAGTTATAAATCGCTGGTTTATATTATCATCATGATAATATAGTTTTGTAATCATATTTTAACAAATCAACTATTTATGGAAGTAAAAATATAACAAATATAGTGTTAGCCATTCTATCATGTACTACACAGTAACTCAAATCGATCAAAGCCTGGTATGACCCGTTACTTGGCACACCCATTTTGTCACCCTTAATACTTATAGAAGAGTTGAATATATGAACAACTAGTTGGAATACCTCATAGAAACCTTGAAACCATCATCTGAATCATCAGAGTCATCTGAATCACTATCTGAACTTGAAGATGATTCACTTCTAGATATAAAAGCTTTTTCTAACTGTGAAGTCAATGGCAGCAGTATACTTGGGGAGCAGCAACAGCATTGCCAACCTGAATCCCGTGCTTTTAACAAGAATTCTTCTCCAAGATTCTTCTTTATACACGAACTACAGAATAAGTTTTTGCATGATTTACAACTTAATAAATCCCCACTTTTTCCACACCATCCACAGAAACACTCGGCACAATCAGGATCCTGACATTAGAAAAATAAACTATTGATAGGTGCAAGTCTGAAACAACATTATGTCACAAGAAAACACCGTCTGATCATGTGAAAGATCATATGTACAAATGCATACCGTTTCTTTCATTTTCTCTTCCAATGAATATTTGCAATTTCTGCAAATAATTACTTTCAAGAGTGGATGCGTATGAACTTCATTGGCAACTTTATCACAAGCCGTGCAATGGAATTCATCAATCGTAGCGTCCCCATTTCCTTGTTGATCAGATTGATCATTTTCACTCATGCTGCATGGAGAAGCAGATCCGTCCACTGCAACATGTTCGACATCAGAACTGTCAGTATTTACAGTCCTGCACTTCTTGCTATCAGATAGTTCAACACTGTCAGATGGCCGCTTGGACCCACAAAGAGAATTACTCTTTTGATTTGGAATGTCAACATCACTCGCTGCCTTGTGATCCGTATTTGATGTCTCATATGCAATACCATTGCTGATGTCATTTTCTTCAAGTTCTTTAATACCTTCCTGACAATATTTCCGAAAAGAAGAGAAAAAATGGGGTTGAATAACCAAATTCTGATATAATAGATGAACTTCTCAGAGAACAAATTCTAGGCAAGAGACCCCAAGATAAATTTGATTTCGGTAACTTGCATTAAGATAACACGTGAAAGAAAAAAAATAGCATGAATAATTGGCATTAGAGTTTAGTTGTACCAAAATGGGTGGATTGGTAACCATTAAAAAGTGTAATTCCTTATAAATTGTTTACATTTTATACCTAATTAGTATCATATATGATTACAATAGTTTACTTCAATTACAATCTACTTTTTCAATTAAACTATTTACAGGGTTTTATGCATTAAAAATATAGTTTGGCAACTTTTGACACGTTTGACCTGTTTCCTTTTAAGCTGAAGTTAAAAGTTTTCAACCCGTTTGACCTGCTAGAGTTAAAATATACCCATTCATAAATAAATGGGTCAACAGTGCCAAAATGCACATGGCAAAGATCCTATATTAGTAGCACCACAGAGAAGATCCTTTGATCAGATGCAAAAGAGGAGTAAAAGGCAAACCGTTGTTCAGAAAATATGTAAAGTTGCTAGCGGCTATAAGTAAATTGTCCACATTTATATAGCAATAAACAGGCAGAAAACATGTGGAAAGAATGACACCTGCTTCAACTTCCTTCTCTGTCTCTTTTGACTCAAACGGAATAGAAGCTTACGGTCCAGATTTACATCGTCTTCTTCTTTAACCTGCAGTGGCATCATATTTTAGCCAAGTAAACAACCGATAAGAACTTATAACGGCCATTTCAAAACTAACAATCCAATAAAATATTCGTTCACCAAACGGATTTCCACACTCCTGCATTGGGACAGATACCATAGTATGATCCCTACATGCCAATATAAGGAATCTTATCTACTCTGACGTTCAGGTTGGTATGCAGGCTCAGTGCAGTGTAAGTTATATATACATACACATAAGTGTATATAGAATGTAATCAAAGCAAATCTCATAAAGCTAGCAGTGTGTTAAAAAAAAACAAATTATAGATGATTACCCTATACTATACTACTCCTTCTCGAAGAACTGATTTTGGTTGTACTCCTATCTACATTTTCTAAGATTTATATTAACTAATAAAAACATTAAATAGTCAAGTTATTATGGATTATTAGAAAGCACTAAGTTGTAGCATGCTTTTAATTGTAAAGTTATTAACAAAATAACCACGAAAGTTACATAATCCATCGCTGATATTAAACATACACACACATATATACAGTTATACACACACATATATAATTCAGTATAAACCTATTAACCTTATTTAAGTTGAAGAACAGTAATATGCGAATAATAAGTTACAAACCAAATGAAATTAATACAAATGTTAATGAAATTCTTTTCTCCTTCATCACACGTGTTTCCATTTCTATCCAACATGCATACATTATTTTTCTCTTCCACCCAAAAACCCTACGTCATTTTCTTATAAGAAAATACGATGTGTGACTTTTGACAATCAAGATGTTTCTTCATCCAACTATGTTACTAGTACTGTCCCTATATTTTTATTTATTTCAGATTTAAGTTAGTGTTGGCCAAATCTTTAGTTCTATAAATCTGTTCCTTCTCCGGTTGTCAAATTGGAAATGACTGACTAATATTACACAACTTGAGGAGTGTCGGGAGATAAAACTTACTTTTAGAACTAACTTTTATAATGTGTATTTGTTCAGTCCCACGCACCATATGTACTATGTACGATATGTCTATATGTTAAGGGTTCTCCTAAGTCCTAAGTAATAATACATATTTTTAAAGTCTATACGATTTACAGAAACCACTAATAAAACATATGACAAGTTGGCAAGTATATATCATAAATAATGAGAAGGGAGCATATAATGAACAGTTGGCTGGAAGGAAACTATTAGTGAAACATACCAACGGAAAAAAGAAAGGGATGTGTTTATGGTTTTCAAGGTGGCTCACTAAAAGAGCATCATATAGCAATTATACAGATAAGAGAAGCATTAGGTTCAGCTAAAAACCAAAATTAGAGTTTATCATACAAAAAAGTTACCTGCAAACAATAAAATACTGCTGGTTATCTTACAAATAACTAAATACTCTGCCAAAATTATGTGACAGTTAAATATCACACTGATATATAGATTACAGAATATCAGGAAGTAATCATAACTCGTAGCATATTAATTTATTGTCGATAAACAACAGAAATTTGAGCTAGCACCCCTAGTGTAACAAATATAATTAAGAGCAGCAACAATATCTTATAATCCTGATGTACCTTTCTAAAGTTTTTCTTATGATCTTCAGATTGATAAAGTTCTCTCTCTGTCACAACAGCGTCAGAAACAAATGGATCATTTGAACTCCCATCAATATCATCAATCTCCTCGACCTAAACACCGCATTAAAAGGGAGAGAGAAAGTGAGATTGATCAAGAACGAACACAAATATGTACTGATGGATGAGAAAATAGCAGAATCTGAATTATGATCAAACCCAATGCGTGGATGATATCTATGATAGTTTAAAAAGAAACGGATTGAATGGATTGGAAGAGTCGGACCGGTCTAAAGTAGCCAAAAGAGTACATTAAATGCATAAAACCTCCTACATATTTTATTTTTAAAAAATGGATAAATGGATTCTAAAGAGAATAATATTACATTTTCCTCGTAGTTGGCACACTAACTGTTTACATTAAATAATTTGGTCAAGAAGTGTTTTGGCTTGACTTGACCTGACCAATACCAAAAACTACCTGTTTAACTCCGCCCCTTATAGAACCATGCATATTGGCATCTCTAGTGTACAACAAGTACATTGAGTATGTAATAACAGTATATTACCTCATCCGCACCAGGAAAGTTGAGTCCCAGTTCCGCAGCTTGTTGCGGCGTACTAGCCAAGTATACAGAAGCCCAGTTTTTACTTCCAAATGATGTATCATTCGTTGATGTAGAGCACAACTTGTTGAAAGAGGACCAATCTACATCATGTTTGGTTTCTTTATCATCGTCAGGAGCAAGTCGTTTCCCAAGAAACCCACTTGCACCTTCTTCCAGAAGTTTACCATGATGTCTGTCACAAAAAGTATGCATATGAAATCTACCGAGCCATGAAATTCGATGCATTTACTTAAGAATGGGTTGACTCGTGTTATATCTAAGTATTTAACATCTAACGTACCAAACAGGTAACATTAATAATTAATTAATAAATAAATAAATAAAGGATTAGCTAAAATGAAGCAGGTCAAGCAGGTTGAAAGTCACCCTAAGAGTAATTCCAATTACATAAAACCTCCTAAAACATTTGGTTCAAAAAATTATATTATTATTATGATTGTAAACTTTGTAATCATATCGGACACAGTAATGATTTGATGTAAATTAGCTTTAGTCAACAAGAGCAATAAGTCACCAAACCCAATAAATATATTATCTCTTATTCTCTTGTACAGAAATATAACCAGTGTGAACCACACCCGTTTTGACCAGTGACCCAACCCGCCTGCCCCGCCCATTTTTCTCTCTACTTAGTAACATGAGCTACCTTCTGACAGGCCTGTGAGTTTGAAGGTACTTCTCCGCATCTGCAATGGATTCAGTAGCACCACCTGTAGCCTGCGATCCAACCCAATGAGTCCTATTTTTCCATGCTTCTGTACAGCATCCATTTGGGGCCTGGCTTTCTATCCACTTATAAAGACTTGGGAGTTCAATTCCTGCACCATCAAGTTGCTCCTGCAAAAGAAGCAAATTAACTTGAATCATTAACAAGACATTTTTTCTTTACTTTGGGTGTCACCATCATGAGGAAACTTCCGTACACCTCTAATACCATTCTTATACCCAACAACATTAGCTGTCCTGGAAGGATGGGGGTGGGGGGTCTGGATTTGAATGTTGTCACACATTATTGTAACTTGAGATTCAAAAAATCATTTTTTAAAGTTTGGATAAACGAATTCTGATCATACTTATCTGGTTAAATAGAGTCAAACAATCAGTTCCATCACAGCTACCACCGACCAGTTAACTAGGGATAAACTAACATTCCTTATTTATTCATCCGTTTAACCTAATTTAGAGACTTCTACTCCCACTACCAACCTTCTTCTTTTTGCAAAAAGGTCCTTTTTGGTTATTATCTACTAATTCTCTAAATTATCAAACTATGCCAAACACATAAATAAGTCATTCAAGTATTACAAGTTCAAGGAGCAAAATCACTTGCCAACACCATCTACTAAAGCCCGAATATTACAGCTTAATTTTTTATTCTGATTATTTAATATCACACGATCACTTTCAAAATGTACATATGAAAGAAGCATACTCCATAATTAAAAAGGAAAACCCCCAGCTTGTTTTGCCAATAACTACTAGGAAAGAACCAAAACATACACAAAAATCACCTAAATGTAATATAATCTAACCGTAAAATTAACCAGATCATAGCTCCTAATAATTGAAATTTAATTATAAAACAAATAAAGCGGTTGACACAAGATTAAAGAACATACCAACAAGTGGGCACTCTCTGTTTCAAGGTCATCAAGCTCGTCCTCCCACTTTTCTCTGAGAGCTAAGATTTCATCAGCAACGGCGCTCTCAAGCTATCCAAGAAAGAAGAAATGGCTTGTCATACAAAAAAGTACCACAGTTGTAAAAATAAGAAAAAATGAAGGGCACAAAACTAACAGCTTCCCCCTCAAGAGACTGTGCTAACTCTTCCCGCACTTCAACTTCCACTTTTGCTAGTGACTCATCTTCAAGTGCTTCTTGGGCCTCTGCAGCCTAGATTGCAACATCACAATGTAAACCAGAAAAAATAATATAAACAATACTTCAGAAGGGATAAGTAGTTCTTTTTGAGACAAAACAGAAAGAGGTCTCAAGCTGGGCAGCTGGAAATGGCATGCGCCACCACTAGGCGCCCCCATCACAAGTCCAGAATCCAGTTCAGGTGGGTGACTCTCAGATTTGATCCTGAGACCTCCACTACAGATTTCCACCTCCTTACCGCTAAGCCAGAACGCGGAGACAGATTAGCCAATTATATAACAGGTCAATTTTAGAACGCGTAGAGCTTGGTTGACCCGAATACAGTTTTTGTCCATATATTATTTAATTTAAGACAAATAAGTAATGCATTTAATACGATCATAGAAACAATGTTATTACAATAAGAATATAAACCTCTAAATAAGGAAATTTTTGAAGGTTATTATTTTATGTGACCTGTTTGAGGTTAAATAAAAATAGCCCAAATTGACACATTTATAGTAAATTTCTGGAGATTTCCACATCAAAAGATGGGCAATGATAAATCAGTACCTTGCTCTCAACTGTCAAGAGCTCGGCAATTAGACGCTCAATGTCTTCATCAGTGAGAACTGGCTGCAAAGAAAATGAAAAAAAAAGCAACTCCAATTTAAAAATCACAACACACATATATCATAATATTATGTGTTCCTGTATAGGTTTAAGTATATTTATTTGTCTAGTACATAATCTAAACTGATTTCTGTGAAGATATGTAATTTAGCAACATCTTGCCTCGTGATGCATCTCATCATCCTGACAAGATGTTGAGGGTTCATCGTTGTCACTATCATTAATAAAAGAATCACTTGATGTACTGCCAATATCTTCTTCCTCTTCACATTTATCGGATGCCATCAATGATGTACGATATATAAATTCTATATTTACCTGCAACTTTACAAAAATCCATCAGAAAGCAAAAAATAGGATAACATAATACATCAGATCCTAATAACATTCAAAACCAGGTGAAGCATTATACAAAATAATCATATTGTCCGCGTATCATGTAAAACTGAAAGCAGATTAAAAATGTCATATACGTAAAACTTAGCAAGAACAGTTTGTGATCACATATGAATATAAAGTATTACAAACTTTGAGCACTAGGAAACACAACTCAAGAAACAATCACACAAAAGGCACTTGAATATTATTCACCAAAAATTACAAATATGCTTAACCTAAATACTAGAATCCTATGTACGGAGTAATATAAAACAGATAGACAATTTCCTAATATAACAATTTTAACAAGAATACTAAAATCCAGATCCACTACCCTTATTCTTATGATCAGACCCGACTACGATATTGTGATAAAAACAATAAATAACGAATGAAATAGGTAGGCCGACGTTAAAGAGATCGACCAGCTCTCCCTGTTAACTTACTTTCGCGAGGTAAGTCACTCTCCCAATGATGCTCGAAAACACCAAACCAATTTATCAGATTAAGCACAATTTTTACAGCCCTAAATCATGTTATATAGACTTTGTTGACAAATCCATTCATAATAAAATTAAGATGCCGAATCTTTGTCTAATATAATACTTACCTAACACATTAATTAAGGGTTTAACACCTTTTGTACATATATATATATATATATATATATATATATATATATATATATATAATGATATACAAATCTTAGCATTACTCTAAATACCATTTACACGGAAATCGTATCTCTAAGACACTTAATAGCCTCAGATTTCATTTATCCTAGAAGAGACTATGTACAAAATAATTGTTGATTTAAAAAAAAAGGTTGGCAGGTGCCTCGTTTCAACGAATCCAAACGGATTTCACAGCGAATCAACCGCCACGCTCATTAGTACATCAACAAAGTAGACTACATTGTGAAAATAAACATTTAACTGAACTTTATTAGTAACAAAGCTTTTTTCTTCAAAACTGATGCTAATTTTGCAAGGAAAGAAGTAATATCAAATGTGAGCGTACATCGTTGGTTATATATGTATGTATGTAGACATATATATGCAATACAATGCAATAATCTATTTATGTGAAATCATTTAACGTACAAATCTATACAATCTACTCAATTAATCGTAGAGACATATTAATCAAGCCGGGAAGAAAACCTAAATTTAAACCGACATAAAACTATATATACATATACTTACAAATTCTATTTATGTGGAATGGAAAAACCTAAATAAATACAATCTACTCAATCAATCACAAAGACATACTAATCGAGCAGGAGATAGAACACCTAAAGTTAAATCGTTACAAAAAATAGATTATATATGTATGTATGTATGTATGTATGTATGTATGTATATATATATAATATACTTACAAAATTCTAGTTATGTGAAATGATTTAACCTAAATAAACACAATGTACTCAATCAATCATATAAAATTAAGCATAGCACATATTAATCAACTCGGAAGTTGAAAACCTAAATCGGTATAAAAATTATATGTATATCAGTATATAAACTTACAAAATTCTACTCATGAGAAATGATTTAACCTAAATAAACACAATGTACTCGATCAATCATAAACACAAATTAATCAAGTCGGAAGTTTAAAAGCTAAAGTTAAATTGATATTTAAGTAATTATATAAACACATGTATACCTAAATTGACGTAATCGTTAGTTGAATTTCCATACGTTATTTGTAAGGGCAGACGAAGTTAATTCATAAATAATAATCGTAACTCTGATCTTGAAGCAGCTGCTGATTCATTCAATTTAATTTTAAATTTTTTGGTGATTATTCGATTTTACAATTTGGAGGGAGTGTTTTGAAGAGGGAGGGTTTTTGGTTTGTGTGAGTTTCTTTTTTTTTTTTATGGAATCGAAGAAATCGGTGATGAGATTTACAGTTGTTTCAAGCAACTACGAAAATCGTCCCTCAAACTATTTTGCTAAATCGAGGATATCATACGATGTTATACTAAAAAAAGTGTTTTTTCACGTTAAATATTTTATTAATATTAATATATATATATATATATATATTAATATTAATATATTAATATTAATTAAAGAATATATATTGCAATAAAATAATGTATTTATTTTATTTTAGTTAATCATATTTTAATTTATATGACTTTTTTTTCTTATTTGTGGTGTTAGTGTGTTACGTTAGTGAAAACATTTAGAGAATTATCGATCTAAAATAAAATTTTCACTTATTTCATAAAGTCTTTTGCAAATTGCGACTAAAACTCAACTTTCTAATAGATTTGGGTCATATTCTAAAAAAAGGAAAGTTTTCAAGATGAAACTCGCAAAAAGAGAGAATTCGCAAGGTGATCTAGCAAAAGGAATAATTTGCAAGGTTAGTTTCGAAAAATATGGATTACCCAGGATAAGTTTCGCAAAATGGTTGCAAATTTTCTTTTTTCACCCAAACTTTACAAAACTTGTGATTTAACCTCAAGTCCAAAAAATATTATGTGAAATAGTACACCATATATTTTTAGTTTATGTTATCAAAAGCTCATCAGTTAACACCATTAGTGTATCTAAGTACAATATATAATTATCAAACCATTTGTGTGGTAAATTGTGTTAAACAGAATTTAATATAGAGGTTTTTTTTCTATTTACATATATGAATGTAAAATAAGACAATTAGTATACAAATCATTTCTATTCAAACGGTGTTTCAAATAACTTTCAAATAACGTATTAGTTTTAAAACGTAAGTAAAATTCTTTCTATTTGAACGGTAATTTCAAATTACATATTACATATAAGTTTTAACACGTACTGTCCTTTATGTATAATTTTTTTTCATTTTTTACATTTTTAAAATACGATTCCATGTTATAAAATCATGATTATAAAATTGACCATCATCAATATGGTACTTCAGCAAGCAATCAATTAAAACCTAAAGAACGATACATTTATCTTCCTATTGACAATCACATGTCACTTCTCTCTCTCGCTTATTCGTTATAGATTTTGATTTTTTTTAGGGTTTTGATTTTGCAGATTAACGTCCTGTTTTTGATTCGGTCATTGTGTAACTGAAACTGTTGAACCCTATTTTTGATGCTATGAATTTGATTTGGAAAATTAGGATTCGGTGTTTGACTCGTGTTCTTTATCATGTTGTTTAATTTGGCGATTTTTGATTTTGTGATCGATAAGGTGATGATCTTAAAATCAATTCTTTAGAAATATTCTAATTTGTTTTATTAAGTTTTTGTGTTATGGTGTAGGACTTATATAGCTTCTAATTGATTATACACTGATCTCTTTACATATTAATTGTGCTATAATCTAATACATGTTGATTTTGATTTGTCTACAATGAATTTCGATTTGTTTATCATTACCATGTGAATGGGTTAGCTTTATTCTATTCATTGTCTCATTGAAGAACTGCATGTTATCTAAATGTGTGTTAACGTGTTGTAAGCTTCATTCAATAGGTGACAATGTGTATGTAACTTTGAAATTTTTCAAAATTGTTTATCATGTTCTTGATAGCAGGTGTTTGTTGATAAAAAGCCACAAATCACCATAACGGCTATTGGTAGATGCTGGGAAATCAAATATGCACATTTTCGAGGTGAAAATATTCAAATTTTTTGAATGTTAACCTTTTCAACAAAACTTCATAATTAATAGATAAGATCTACAACTTATATTCATGTACAAGTTCATTATGTAATTCTGTATAATGTTGATTAAGATAAGATGTGATATTTGAGAAGGGAGTGTGAGAACTTTCGAGTATTTAACTCCTTTATAGATCGCAATGTGGTTGTTAAAGTATCGACTGAATTAAAAAAACTCTGTGAATACAAGGTCATATATATATTTTTAAATATGTGGTTATTCTTCAGCATGATAATTTCTTCAGCTTGATATTATGTGTCATAGTAGGTCCCATTTATAGGTGGGTTGCTGCAGAGAGAATATCGGTCAAAGTTTATAGGATGGGTCGTCTCAAAATTAACATAAAGTTCATACTACTTTTAGTACTTCAACCCTACTTCATTAACCCTCTGCACATGTCTCAGGGGAATGCGGAAAAGAAGGTATGATTTTATATTTCATGCACATTTTGTGGTTTTTTGAACTAGAAGTGGCAAGATGGCTCTATCAAGTGGTAAGATGGCTCTATCAAGTGGGTTGGATAATCTGACAGTGCATACCATTTATTGTGCTGGAATTAGCTACAAATAGCTTCAACCGAATTAATTTTCTAGGGAAGTAACTCTCTTGTATGAGTTGATATTCTCAATTTGCTTTTGTTGTAATACAAGACAATCTAACCAGAAATTGGCTTGGTTTGACATAAAATGCATATGACAAATGGTTTCTTTTACTAATATATCGAGACATAAGTTGGATTGCTTTGGTAACTCTTCATTAAAAGTGTATGTGAGTTAGGTAACAGGTGAAAACTGATTTTTGCTTAACTATAATCAGTATCGGTCAGAATGAGCTATATTGGGTTGACCTGACTCGCAGACACTTTTCATGCACTTTTTTTTTCATATAATGAATGCATTAATGAACAAAAGCATTATTGTCACACTATAATCTATATATTTCGTCAAAACAATTTAGAAGGTTGTAGTATTATTAGAAATGTGTTGCTAGATGCCACCTATAACAGACATTTTTTAATGTGTCAGACTAACATTGGTGGTGATAACCAGGCTCCGTGATGGACTAACAAATACGGTGCGGACAAGGATGTTAATTGCATCAGCTTTAAATTTGGCTCAGTATTTGGAGAAGGGGAAGTCTTATCAATACAAGATAGAATGGACTTGTTTCATGTATGTCCATGGCCACTTCCTTACATATTGCCTATTGTGAACCTAAATAGTCTCTTAATTATTAACATGGTGACTCAAGGATAAGGCGAATACTAAATCTAATGATATCTTCATAGGAGCCTTTAAAAATGGTATTCATGTAACTATTATAAAAGTAACTTTGGTGGGATTGGGTATTGTTGTTGTTATTGTATTATCAAAGTAATTAATATTATTAAAGTAACCAAATCAAGTTTAGGAATCTTGATTTGGCCATCTCTGTCATTTCACAATGGACAGACGGGTGACCAATGCGTAGCAAGTTTGATTTTTGTGTTCGACCTATAAACATGTCTTACCACATTTGGATTTATTGAACGAAGACTTTTAGTTTATATGTAGGATTGAAAAGGGGAGCTAAATGGGGACACTTGAAAGATTTGCACATAGCAATAAAACTATGTGAGACTATTTTAGTAATAGGAGACCCTTCTGTTATCTCACTTGAAAACTATCAAAATGTTGGAGTTTGTTCATTCCTTCAAACGTGTGATTAAGGTACTGACTGATGAGGGGCAGCTCCATTATTCATGCAAACAGTGTGGGAAGAAGGTTGAATTTGGTGTTTTTTTTGGGAGGTGTTTCGCCGTTTGACTATCATTCTAGAAAAACACCAGAGTCAAGTGGACAAAAGAGAAAAAGTTAATCCCTGATTGAAGATCTTGCGATGGAAGCAGCGACCTGAGAGAAAATTGAAAATGTTAATGTTACGAAGACAGTAAGGATGCAAGCATTGTGTGTGGCAAGTTTAAATGAAGTTGGCATCTTGTCGGTATGAATGATCCCATATGTAACATTGTATCATGCCGATATCACATAATTTGGATAATATTATTTATAAATGGGATAAGTATCATTACATTCGAATATAAATCATAAAGAATATCGTTAAAAAGGAAATGAACATTATAGTAGAGGTTAAGACCGATTATATGAGGATTGTCTGTAAAGTGGCCCTCGTGTATTATCAAATAATCAGAATCAGTTTTACTTTACCCAAACACTATAAATTACAATCATTGTTTAAAAGGTTTGGCCCATTAAAAAGGCAATTTGCAATAGTTTGTAGTTTGTAGTTGGATGCAAGGTATTAGTACCGTCAAATGTTTATGACATTATTAGAAGTACTAAACTATTGAGTCAAAAGTAAATACAATCAATATATAACCAAATTTACAACACGAAAGAACACTCATAAATACAGTTTATAAAACAAATATACTCCACTATTATTATATTTGAATGTTAAGTGATGTTTATCGGGAAAAAAACTGTTATATTCCATTACATGAATATAGTTTATATATGCACATTATTGTGATGTCGTCAATAAATTTGATCATGTTTCAACATTAACTTTTTTTGGCGATTTTGTTATTTTGTCTATTTTAGCGCTATTTGTAATTTGTAATGATATAAATCATTTGAGAAAATATATATGAATATCTACTATCTATACTTCATTTCATAGTTGTCTTAAATATAACCTCAACAAAATGAAATGACTATATTTTCGTATAATAATATATCAATATCAAAACAATATTTCATCATCAACTGTGGTTATACATAAATTCATATTTTCTCTTTCATCATATGTAATTATTATTTATATATGCAATTGTAATCACATATAACAAAAATAAATGAGATATAAATATCATATTCTAATCGATTTGATACCACCTATCACCACACTTTTATCTTTACCAAAATGAACTTAAATGTGAGCGTGTATAAACAAACATTTATTTTAAAGTAAATATGCATTTATTTTAAAGTAAAAATGCATTTATTTCAATGCAATTAAAATATGCAACACTTATCATTCAAAACATTTATGCAATGTTAATTTCACAAACATGTCTACCTAAAAATCTAAATATTAATAAAAGAAAACTTTGATATCTTCAATTTTGCTAAAAATTAAGGTCTATTGACCAATTAAATGCTTTAATTTCATCAAAATTTCAATTAACCAATCAAATGCATTTATTCACCTAAAATTTCTCTTTTTAAATAAATAAATAAACGAATTATCACTTTCATATCTATCTAAATAAAATAAATAAATAAATATGTTTTTCGAGAAGTTGAATTACCAAACATTGAGGAGATAACGACATTGTTTCGAAGATTCCTATTAAATAACTTTTAATTTATTAAATTAATTAATCAATTAACATAATACCATCATAATAATAATCCCTCATTCGATAGAATATATTCACACTAATACAACGAAAAGTCGCATTTAACAATCTGTGGGTATATACGAGTTTATGAAAATACTTTTATTCGATATATGTGCGTATGTATTCACATGTTTAACATTCAAATAAATGAAAGATAGTGTTATGCGAAATGCATGTGTATTCACGGGGGTTTATGAAAAATACTTTTATTCGATATCCGTATGTATTAAACGAAAGATAGTTTTATGCGAAATTAATGTGTATTCACGGGTTTAACATTCAAATAAATGAAAAATAATTTTATGTGAAATGCACATTTTAATTTAATTATCATAATCGTATGTTAATATATCCATCTCAAGAACCATTGAAATACACAGTTTAATACTTAACATTATTAATGCTTAAGTAACTAATGGCTACATATTAACTTACCTATATTTAAAGTACAAAAGCCTCTTAGAAAGTCCGTGTAATTACGAATTTATAACCTAGTTACTTAATAAAATAAAAATGTACTACTTACTTTTTATTAAAAATCATGTAGTAGCCCGCGAAATTTCCGGGTTATAATCTAGTACTAATATATAATACATTTGTAATGTTTTTTTTAGGAGTCAATTTACTAATTTACCCCTTATATTATTTTTATTATTTGAAAAACATACTTGAAAAATATACCTACATATATTAAAGTTAAAGTATCATTTATAATACAATCATTAAAACTTAACCAATAAATAAATGATATAACTTTTTAACTGTAAAGGGTTACGGAACATGTCAATTATCGACGGAAAGGACGGAACGAGACAATTGTGTTAGCAAACTGCCAAAGGCGGTTTGTCCATCTTTTTTTAGTCAATTTCATCTCTTAAACCTCCAAAATCAATTTCTCCCAATTTCATTTTTAAAAAGTTAGAAACAAACTCTCGATAGTGTTTTTTATTAAATTATAAATTTACGTATTTATTTAAATTTTTAATTTTGTATTTATACATTTAATTCCTATATTCGAAAATTCTAATTTTTGATCAATTTTTACGATTTCAATTTCACGTAAATAATGCATAGTATCTAACGATCAAGTAAAAAAATGTTTTGATGGTTAAACTATCGACCCAACTAACGATTTCAGATATCGCAACTTGTACATGTCCAATATGAATATGCAATTTGATAGGGTAAACAGGTAATTTTTTTATATATCTTGTGCATTTTGTTTTAATTTTTTTGTTGAAAGTGTAAATAGGTAATTTTTTATTTTATAAAATAATATATCGTAGTGTCAGTCATATAAATTTTGATTATAATTTACACAACAAATCAAATAAACATGAACCTTATATATTTTTTACCCGCTGTATTGCGTGGACACTCTACTAATTTTTGTTGAAGTGAAAGCATTGACGGTGGTTTTATATCCTTCAACATAGTTTTTTTTTTTTGTGTTTGGGTATTCATATTTACAACATAATTTTTGATATATCTAAAATGTGCAAAATAAAAATTTATATTACATACATAAATACTTCTACTTTATGATTCTTTATGATTGATGTATCAAAAATCATAGTGGCCCTTTGTGTTTTAGCTTTGGTCAACTACATTTGACAAGATCTTACAGGGATATAATTACAGGATATAATTACAAAAGAGTAAATTCCATAAATAGTGAATGCATAGTGAATGCAGTTTACATCGATTTATAGAATTCGTCCCTCAAATCTTTTTTACTTTTTGAGTACAATAAATTTACATTTTATTTGAAATTAGTCATTCGTCACCTAAAATGACTAGAGTACTCTTGGTCTCATTTTTTTATTCATTTTTTTCAGTTTTAATTATCGTAAAAATTATAAAAATACTAATTAATATATATTAGTTTCTTGAATATATAACACATCATCATCACTATATAACATATTAGGTAACTGGAAATCAAACCAACATTAACAAACCGACCGCCGGTCCATTACCCACAATGGCCGATTTCAGTCACAAGGCCGGTTGTATCACTTTGTATGTACTGAAACCATAGAAACGGTTATAAACACAAAACGTAAACCCTAAAATGTGACTATACCGGCACCTTTAGGATCTACGACCTCTGTCACAACCTAGAACGAAATCCTAGATCTTGACTTGTGGTGATGACTTGTGGATGCATGACCGCATGCGATTTACTGTTGTCGTCCCCGGCGGATTTCGTGAAAAAACGGCAAGGTTTCTGAAACCTCACAAAGCGGAGTTAGATCGTGTGATCAAGAAAATGATGAAGGTCATAGATCTGGCCGTTAAAAGTGAGTTATTCGGCGGATCTGGTCGGAATTGGTGACGGTGGTGACGAGGATGCCGGAAATTGGTGGTGGTGATCGAGGGTTTTAGTGTTTGAAGATGGTAGGAATTTTGAAGATGGCTGGAGAAGTGAAGGTCTTCGTAGCATGAGATCGGTATTCCACAGTTCCAAATTGCGGGAAGATTTCATTGTTAAGAGTATTATATTAAGATTTAAGATTTATTTATTATAGGGTAAATTACATTTTTCGTCCTTATGGTTTTCTAGTATTGCACGAATTGTTCTATCTCAACTCTAAAGTTAGTCCTTTTGCACCTAAATTGACCACTATACCCTCACCGGCCGCGGCATCATCTCCGGTTGCCGCGATCACCATTAGCCGCAACCATCACCATTAGCTGACACCACCACTACGACACTACTTATCCCCGCCCCCGAAACACTCTTCTTCCGTCAGATCTACTCCTTCTCTGATCATAAACAGATTCCGACAAGGCAATTTGCAATCGAGGATCCGAGTTTAAATCCTTTGTCTCATTGTTTGGGTCTCATGTTTTAGATCTAAGAATATGGGTTTCGAGCTCTAGTTGTTATTGTTATGATAATTACATGAGTCGATTTGATCGTCAAATTTAAGGAGGTCGGCAGAGCCACCATAGCCATCGCTATTGTGGTACTTTTTTTATGGGTTTCGAAAAATAAAAGTTAGAAGGATATATTGGTGAATTCAGGACATGGGGTTTGGATTTGTTGGAATGAATTTCTTTTTTTCTTCTTTTGGTGAAATGTTGTTTTTGGCTAACTGGACGGTGATAAGTAAATACGGGTAGGATTTGGAAAGTTTCTTTTTATTTATCTTTAAGAAATAAAAATAATCAAATAGTAAATGAAGTAAAAAAATTCTGAAAAATAAGATTTAAGGATATTATAGTCATTTTCACATAAAAGGACGATTTGGGAAATCAGTGAAACCGCAAGGATACTCATGTGATTAAAATTCTACAAGGACGATTCGTGCAAATCAGAAACACTACAAGGACAAAAAATGTAATGTACCCATATATATATATATATATATATATATATATATATATATATATATATATATATATATATATATATATATAGTAAGTAACATGATCAAATAATAAAGAAATTTAGGAAGAGAAGAGGGAGAAGCTGATTCAGTATTTTATTACTATAATTCTATATTTTATTGTTTTAGTTCAATATTTTGATTTATAAGATTTTGGCCTTTGTTTCTATGATTCAAAAGTTATAGGTAATAAAAAGTTGAATCAAAGTACTAAAATACTGAATCAGATTGCTTCTCCCTCTTATCTCCCTAAATTTTCTTCTCCCTGTAACCGACTATATATATATATATATATATATATATATATATATATATATATATATATATAAGGGAAAGGAGGTGAGTTCAATGTAGAATGCTAAAAAGATGATGAATGAGAGAACCAATAGGATTGCTCCATTTCTTTAAAACTCAATTTCCACTCGTATCTTTAAAATCAAATATCTCACAAACGGGATGACTAAAAATTATAAAAATTATATATTCGAAATCAGCGTCTTTTTCTCTTCGATTAGAGATCTCACAAGCTATACTTTCGACAATTTTTTTTTCATTTTTGTTGGGTCGTAGAAAATGTGACTTATATAATCACATGTGATTTTATGTATAATCACATGTGATTTTATGTATAATCACATTTGATTTATGAGTAAATAAATTATTTTTATGTGATTTTAAACTTATAATTGTAAATTTGAATATTCACATGTGATTATAGATAGTGATTTAAAACTTATAATTTGATTGTAAATATATTCACATGTGAGTGTTAAATCACATGTGATTTACTATTACGAATTTCACATACCCATTATAAAACGAAAAAAAAAAGTTCGTCGAAAGTATGTCATGTGTGATCTCTAATTAAAGATAAAAAGACGCTGATTCTAACAGTGTAATTTTTATAATTTATGGATATACGGTTTGTGAGATATTTAGCTTTAAAAATAAAAAGTGGAAATGAGTAATTGAAATGAAGCAATCCTATTGATTCCTTCATTCTACATTTTTTTTACCATTCTACATTGAACTTTTCTCTATGGTAATGATCAAGATAGAAGCTCTAAATTTGAAAGAATGAGGGACGCAAACCTCAACCACATATTTCCTTGTATCTTCTCCAACTCATATACAATACCCATTTCATCAATTTTTGTTTAAAATTCAAAATTAACGCATGTAAATCAATCAAAACATATATAAATTTCAAGTTCATCAAAGGCATCCATACACATCTTCAATTCGTCATAATTCATATTCATCAAATATTAAGAATTTTGAGTATAACTTTTGGGTTTTTGTGGAAATTTTAATTCACCAATGAATACAATAAAATTAAACGAATTACAACATACAAAACTTATAAACAAGTAATTAATTTAATTATAGTCGTCATTAACCATCAAATTTCACAAAAAAAAAATTTAGAACATTATCATTCATTTGGAATGAATGTTGATCAAAATTACAATTAATATTCATAAACAATAATTTATGATGAATATTAACTTATACAGTAGAACCTCTATAATTTAATATTCGATAAATTAATAATTTGTCCGGTCCCAACTTGGGACCGGTACAAAACTAGACCCAAATCGATAAAATAATAAAATAATAATTTTTTTGAAATCCCAATGTAAATATATTGGTCTCAGCGAAACTATAAATTAATAATTACTAAAATATTTCAAAATTCTAGGATTATCTAGTAAAAAATTAATCTATAGTCACTTTTTTGTTGTGAACTTCAAATCTATATTAAGTTCATCTTTAAATCTCATGATTGCACTTAAGAATTGAGGCATTGTATTCTCGTATTGCAACAAAAAGTTGTGAAGAGTTGTTGCCGCTTGCAATGCTTCTTTTTTGAGTGACCGGTTCCAAAGGTACTGAATCATCATCAACTTCATCATCAACTCTTTAAATTAATAATTTATTAATTTATCGATATAATAATATGTCGCTAAATTAATAAAATATCCCAGTCCCAACATTATTAATTTATAGAGGTTCTACTGTATATGTTTTTATACATTGTTGAACGAGATAACTTAACATTGATCAGTGTATAATAATGTATGAGTTAACACCCATCGTAAAAGAATGTTTAAAAATATTAAGTTGTAATTTTGATTAACATTCTTTCCAAATGAATAATAATATTCTGAAATTTTTTTGAGTTATTTACAAGTTTGCCATCGCGTTGACTTTTGAGTTAACCAGAATGTATGGCTAGAAATAGCTTCCCTCCTTCCCCCATTTTTTTAATTCCCTCTTGATCCCCACCCTAGACTCTTGATCAAAATAATCAACGGATGGAAATTAATTGTAATTAAAAGATTTTCCTTAAATTACAACTCATCCAAATAACCAAATAAGGTTTTGAAAACTGATTAATTAAATCGAAAAATGATTAATGCACCGGAGGTTCATTGCTAGTTTGCTGCTTAATGAATCAAATAACATCTTCAAGAACTTATACCTCTTAACCCTAATCATAAAACACTCTAAGTTCCTTCCAAATTGTACATCTGTGGTCACATAAAGCAGTATTATGCCTAGATCATTTGCACCGGAAAGCCAAGGTGCTACATGCATGCCCTGAATTATTTCCCTCATGTGTCATGTATTGCAAAACTGAAAACTAATAAGTTGCTACTGCAATGCATCTCCCAAAATTGGTTGTTATAAACAAAGCATACCCTATTCATTTAAAATATCAAAAGACCCATTAATGAAAGGGCATAAAAAGAACACACATCAATGACAATGAGAACTTTTCCAGCATTACCATATCAATAGAAAAATAGCAATGTGGTGCAATTGAAGGTTTCCTCCCACAAGATTTCACATATTTACCAACCAAAAATTTGAATTGAATCTGTATATTATCAAGAAAAAACAAAACTCAAAACTTTGAATCACGATGATAGATCCTCCCAGCTTATGAAACTATTTTCATTTTCGCAACAGAAACTCTCAGCCTGCAAGAACCAACCTCAAACCAAGTCAACACCAGCATAAAAAAGTCAAACATATAAGTCATCAAGATCGCGAAAAGATTCATACCCACATGATGATATTCGTATATGAGCAGAAAAATCCTGTCTTGAGATGAAAATACGCAAGATTATGAAAAATATGGCCCATATAAAATCAGCCATGAGAAGTTGTATCTTTGTTCTATTATATGTAAAGATGCCTCCTCTTTGTACTATAACTACAAATGAAACAGTTTTTTTCAAGAACCAATGATGAAAGAATGTACTTCGGCCCAACTAGAAACTGTATATAAAACGCCTGATAGCTTCTTCCAACTAAACTCACTTCCTTCAACATGTTCTTTTTGTTTCTTGATTAGAGCGGGAAACAATGGAACAAACGAAACTCCGAAATGGCTTCCAATTCTCCGAAGACTTGAACTTGAACCAATGACTATGCCTATATCAGCTTCAAGAAGGCAGAGCAAGTCACCAACTGAGTCTCCAATGTAAACTGTTAGATTCTTTTTGTCATTTTCGTCACTGTTTTTCAGAATGTCGGTAAAAGCTTGAAGCTTGTCAATGGGAGATTCGACCTTCTTGATGATTTCACCGGTGGATAGAGAGTTTTCGTACTCAAACTCATTTGCATGTACGTGCATCGTGTGTATGCCCCCTGTTCATTTGAAGAGCCATTATTGATCGTTGGGTAAAATACAAGATGGCATATAATATCAGTTGAATAAAATCTTTGGCAAAATGAGCAGGTCGTGTAGTGGTAAAAACGACTTCATGTTAATATTAAGCAAAATTTTCCACATGTCAAGATCGATTGACCCACTAAATTTTTTTATCCAACTTTTCTTGAATTTCAAAATATGTATTAAAAATTGATCACAAATACTACTCCGTATATCATAAAAATGATATATAATCCGTTTGGAAAATCAGATTTAGAAGATTGAAAACTTTGAGTAACACTTTGGGCGACTTTGAAGTTTCTACCAGTATAACACATTCCATATACACATTTTTAAATTAGCCCATTTGACCCGTTAGGCACAAATATAACTCAAATTAGCACAATATCAAGTAAATGGATTGTAATTGACAAATAAATTCATGAATTAGATCAGTGAATTTGTATTTGTACTATGAGTTGGGTTTACATGCAAGGGTAAAATGTTCATGCACACTTTCACATTCTGAAATCTGAACATTTAATATAATGCAAGAACAGATACCAATGAATCATTTCGAATCTTCCCCTCCCTTTTCATAAAAGCCTCACACTATTATTCAAGTGATTAATAACAATGGCATCTAATGATCGATGTTAAATTGAGTGAATAACTTATCAAACCATTTCACTTGGCTCTTTTTGTCAAAAATATTCATTCTTCAAAGTTAGTATTCTTTCTTTACGTACAATTTTGTAAGAAAAAGGATTAGCTTAAACCAAAAAGGTATGTACAAGAAAGTGATATGAAAATTCAACCATTCATATTAAATGTCACAATGCAATAAGTCATAACGAACATACCTGACGAGAAAGCAGACCTAATAAGATCAGCACACCAGCAATAGGACAGCACATGGACATTCACATTTAGATTCTCGTTGTTGGTGATGTTTTGAAAGAAACCCATGCAACCACCGTGGAGAATAAGACGTTCACCAGCACGTTTTATATCTTCAAGATTCAAACCCTTGAGTACATTCGATTCGATCACTCTCATGTTTGCCTTTCTCTCAAATTCTGATAATTGTTCCAGTGCACTTTTCAGCCCTTCATAATTGAAGTCCTCAACTGCAACATCCCTCAAACAGATTTTAATTTAGTGCCACATCCATTTGTTTTTAACTTGACATTTAATTAGTATTGAATATACTTACAAAAATTATATCGTTCAGTATTAATCAATTTCTTATGAATAATATAATTCAAAAGGTATTATGCATTAACATTACACTTTAGGCAACTTTCAAGCTGTTTGCTCCATTTGACTTTTTTCCTTTTTAAATCTTTTACTTTGGTTAACCTGTTGACCTATTTGGCCTTTTTGAGCTACAAAGGAACCCCAATCATCCCATCATAAGTAAATGGGTCTTAAGTTTATCTTTTTATTTAATTGTCAAATAGTCAAACTTTAATAATTAATCTGATACTAGCTGCGATAAATCTTATTACCAAAAAGGTAGAGTAAAATCACTTAAGAATGCTAAAACAGGCAATTAAATAAACAATCGTACCTTTCTCATTAGCCAACATACTTTCTGTACATTGTTCATATTCCTCAGTGTACTGTCTCGAGAGGACCTCCCATGTGTTTCTCAAGTCAACCGAGGGCATCCTAGTAATTTGACTTAGACTTTCAGTTTGAGTTTGATCAGATTTTGGTGCGGTAACTATTGCAATCTCAGCCAAAATGGCAGAAGAATCCACCACTGTGCATGTCAAGTCGAAATCGGAGAATACCATAAGACGGTGTTCAGTAGGAATATGTTGCTTTGATAATGGAAGAACTGTCTGCTGGTCAACAGATTGGGCTAAAAAGAATTCCATCTCTAGTTTTAACGCTTGATGATATAATTTTTGCATAGTATCAAGCTCTTCACCCGTCAAAGAAATGCTTAATTTGTCTAGCAAATCTTCAGTCTGGAGCATTGCTGCCTAAATTTTAAAAATATGAAGATTAAAAATATATATATAAAAAAGTAGAAGATGTCAGGGGTGGATTGCAAAGACTAGTAGAAGAACACAAGTTTTGATAGAAAAAAAAAAAAAAAAGGTAACTAGGACAAATTGGGTAGGGCAGTATTGACTTGCCTAGCTGCCTGCAACTTTTTTTTCTTTCTTTCCGTGTGACACATAAATTAATATGTTATAACTATTATTGAAGTTTGAATAAAGCGTCTTAGTAGGATGTAAACATTTGATTATACCATAGGAAACTTGTAAACCATTTACTTCTTAGCTATCTTTTATTTTTTAATTTTCTTCCAGGTTTAACTCATTAGCATTATATAAAAGTTTTAACTAGAATAGACAAACTTTCACATACGAATGTGTCAATTTGGGTTGTGTTTTATCTTAAATGGATCAAATAAAAAGAAAATTGGCAAAAAGGGGAATGTTTCAAATGGGTTGAAAGACACCTAAGGTTTCTATGCATACAACCTCCTAACTGCTTTATTTATAGACATAATGTTATAATAATTTGTAATAATAATGTTTTAGAAATCATAGTTAGCAGTTTAGCACATAACAAATGGCCTTTGGCCAAATGATGTAAGTAGCTCCTGACTACATGTAGTTCACTGTTGAGTCTCCTTGTGGACATTAGTATTAGCGTATGTCACTTTTTTACTGTTTGAAAAAAAAATCATACTTGACTAAAAATGACTCATTTCACCCAAACCCGCTTTAACCAGTTACTAAACCCGCCCATCTTGCCACCTCTAAGAAAATTTAAACAAAAAAAAAAAATATTCCAACCTGATAAGCTTCAGAGGAGTACTTGTCAATCCAATTTTTGTATGGATGCTCATCATAGCCATTAGCATCCACAAGCGCTTTGAGTTCGTTACCAAGAAAAACATAGAGCCTCATCGAAGGAGCCATTGCACCAAGTGTATACGCAGCAACCTTTGTTTTTTCAAAAGGTGTGGCAAGGTCTCCAGGACCTTTTACGCCTTCAACTTTTCCAGATGCAGTTGCCAACAAAAAATTTGTGTACTTTGTGGTTGCAGGGTTTGGTATTGTTTCTTTAGACAAGTCAAGACCCCAGTCCTGGATTACATGTGTCAACATAAGTTTGTTTGATTAAAAAGCGGATATAAACTTATATTCATTCTATGAAACCAAAATTTTATGCACATGCCATACTGCATTGCAAAATTCCTACGTACATTATAATGTAATGTTTAACTTGGGACACCATCTTAGTGTTTTTTACATTTACAGATAGGACCACAGAAAAACAGAAAGATCGATATAGCGAATCAAATTGTAAACTAAGTAATTTACTATTGTCGAAATATTGAGAAGCGTGTAGTCAAGGAATAGATGGCTTATTTGATACTTCCCTTATCAAAAAAATAGTTGATTGTGCAAATTCTTTTTTCTTTTCCAAATACCGAACGTCCCTAAATTACCATTAGCAAATTCCAGGTGAGCTTTTAAAACTACAGGTTGTTTTGCAACAAATTGAAACATACACTGGCTAGTTCACAGCCTGATCATGTCTTGTGCGTTCGGTTAATAACAATTACACAGTTTACAGAAACTAGAGACCAGCAAGTGTTTGAATCATATTACAGAGATAGCTTCTCATAGGTCAGATAATAAATGATGCCCATATCTAACTTAAGTTATTCGTTCATCCATAAATGTTTCTTGAATGAAAAGATGGGCAAAAACCTAGTTCATATTCATAGTTTTTTCTATTTTACATACTCTCATAATCATATCAAGAACACTGAACACAACCTTAGTCCAAATCAGTCAACATAAATGATTAATCCAAGATAAAATTACAAAGGGAAGAAAAATTGGCTAAGATAATGTTAATCACATCAACTTTATATGATTGTGATTGTCAGAAGATAATGTTAACCACATCAAGATTCTTTCATTTATCATTCTTTAACACACAAACAAACTTTGATTAGACATTTCCCCTAACATCAAATCAAAATCTATACACATTCTTTATTTAATCATAGACACAATAATTAACCCAAAATACAAACTTACTTGAACAAAAGAGCCATGATGTTTAAGTTCTTTAAGAACTCTTTTTCTCAATTCGACAATCGAAACTTTAGCATCATCATCATCTGCACAATCCTCTGCTAATTCATATCTAAAACAACAAAAACAAAAACCCACGAATCAAAATACAAAAATTTTAATCAAATACAATCCAAGAACCAAAAATGGGAAAAGTCAAGAAAGATAAAAAGTTACTTACGCTTGAGCAAAGCATTTATAAAAGTAAACATCTTGAGCAACATAATGACTAAATGTATCAATTTTAAGATTCCCAGAAGCCAAAGAAACAACAAAAGGTGTATAAAGTGTCAAAACTGATTCTTTACTAAATTTATCCCAAAAACGCTTTGCAGTTCCTTCTTCATTTGGCTTTGAAGTTGTCGCCATTGATGATGAAAATCTTGAAAATTTGAAATTGGCTTTTTGATTTTGATTAAAGAAAGCAGATCGAATGGTTTTGATTGATATAATGAAAGGGGGTTTGTTAAAAAAAAGGGGCATCAAGAAAGAAACAAGAAACTGGGGGAATTGAGTTAAAAAGGGGAATTATAAAGAGAATCAAATCTGGGGTGAATGGGTACAAATAGATGAATACACGTATAGATACATGTGTATTTGTATGTATAGGTTGAAGATGAAGAAGAAGTTGGGCGCCAGGGGTTTGGTTTTGGGTGGAGAAATTGGAAAAATGGAAAGTGTGTTGTAAAGTGAAAGTTGCAAGTTATGGTTTTGGACTTGGGCTTTGACTAGGGGCTGCTATAGTTTAATATCTACCTTCTATATTTGTATCACTTCGATTATTTTTACTTTAAATATCTAACGTATTTGTGGAATCCAAATGATTTCTAGTTGTTGAAGTTGAATGTAATTGATACAATCTTACTTAACATTTTAATCTTGATAATCCCATGTAAACTCATTGTAGGTTTCAAAATGTTGAAATACCAACAATTTACCCGATCAATCAAGTTCACATAATAGGATGGTGACTCGATCAACTGATAAAGGACACCAACGAATTTTTCTAGTAAATTAAGTTCCTCATAATCACTGTCTCACTAGTTAGTATTGAACTTGTAACTGGAACTAGTAATACTACTCGTGAAAGGTAACCTGTCATATATATGTATGATAACCGCTTCTCACTTGTTATTTCAAGTTAAAGGTGAAACCCGAAAAGGTGGCTAGATCTTTTCCACTGAGAAGATCCAATATAACCATTTTATTGAATACTCAATACTCTCGTACCTTAAATCTCAACATGGGTCTTGTAATTTACAAGGCTTCATATAGTTGGATAGGAAAAAAGGTGCAACAATTCTATCTTCTTTTGGTTGAACTATTTAAGAGTTTACCTTCTTGTTGGATTTGATTTGATTGATTAGTTTATGGACTTTCAAAATCATTTATGCGTTTGTAATTATTGGGCCATTAGCCTGGCTTGTTACATTGGGTCAAACATTTATGTACACTTCTTAGTAAAATTCTGCCCAGCCCAATCTGCATATGTTTCAAGTGGGTCAACCAAGTATAAATACAAGAAAACTAAGTTATTAATTAAAGTAGTCTAATTTATTTAAAACATTCTTAATGATGTAATACTAAAATGGGAGACAATTATAAAAAGTTCATTATTCGGGTAAATATGTTTAACACGTTAACTATATTTGTAAAAAGGTTGAGAATTTAGATCATACTAGTATTTTTCCAGACAACTCAACACGGCCACATAAAAATTCCATTTTGCCCAAAACACATTATGCAATATCGTTGTCTCCGATTGATTGTCAATATGTCAAACGGGTACATCACAATAAATTAACTTCAAATGTAAGTGTTAATCAACCAAATTCAAAGTCGCCCAAAGTTCACTTAATGAACAAAATCTTTGAAAACATTCCGTTCGTTGTAACTTATGTAGCAAGTATGTGGATAGTTGAGTGAAAGAGGTATCAATTTTAACCCAATTATTATGAACGGTTATAAAGACTTGATACAACTCTTTATTCATAGAAACCACATTCGAAGTACTAATTAGATCGTGTGCAAATCATAACAAAAATTGCGGTATCGTATATATGTTTCACCTCTTATCAAGTAAACGGGATCCGTTATCTGATCAGACACACATTGATACCGTTTGATCATAGCTGTGTTTTTGTGATTTTTTTTTTATCTAAAATCCTTTGATTATTTAATAAGTTCCAAAGTCAACCTTGCCTTTTGGGGAATATTTTTTATTTTCTTCAAATTTGAACCTCATATTCTTTTCATCAATTTAAATAATGAAAAAACAAATACTAAAGTGGGTCCCATCTCAATGTAATAAAACCGTGTTTAACTTGTTAGATACACAAGAGTCGACTTTTAATCTCCACATATAAGATTCATTTTAAATTAAGCTATAGATAAAAGTCATTGATTACAAAAAATAACAATTATTATTGTTATTATTATTGAAAATTGACAATGACTACGTATTTTCACCTAAACTATTTGAAAATGTACATTAACGTTCTTCGTTTTATTTTAATGATCATCTTAACCCGCGACAAAGTTAACAGGCGAAAATACGATAATAAAAACTAATATACGAAGGCTTTTATTTAATTGAATGTTAATTAATCGCCATGTAGCCAATCTTAAGATTCCATCTCAAGAAATTTGAACTAAATTCAAATAAAATTGATTAATTAAATCTTTGATAAGCAGCCTATTGCTAATTGAGAGGGCAACTCCTACTTAAATTAATCAAAGGGATGCTTCTTCCTTTCATTATCAGTCTTGATCATCAATAACCTGTCACCACCAATACAATATTACATTTAATTAATTTAATATTGCATTTAAATCTTTTTATCAATTCTTTTTTTCAAAGTATATAATTAAAAGTATTTATGAGGTAAAAACGTATTTATGTGATAAATTAATAATATGATTTACCAACCATTTGATCTATATAAGTTTTTTTTTTAAGGTGTTGGCAGCTTGTTAAGTTTAACCTACATATAGAAGTTACAGTTTTAAGTCAATTAAATACAATTTGATCCGTTACATCTGTGATTATTTTGTATATAAAGAAATGAGGTATCTCAGTGTATAAAACTCATATGTAAAATAGTTGTAGACAAATCTACATGATTGCAAGTTTAATTCGCAAAAAAATAATAAGTGACTTTTATAGTAACTAGTCTTTTCGTCTCACAAAAAACTGTCCCATAACTTTTTTTGTTGTAATTAAGATAGTTTTGGTAAATGTCAATTTTACCCTTATATTGGAGACAAATTTGACGGAATTTATTTAAGTAATAAATGATTGAAAGTAATAAATGAGGTTAAATTTAGGATTGTAATGCTTTTTAGTAGTTATTTTTTGCACGTGGAGAATTATTTTGGGAAAAATATAAATTAATGTGGATATTTATTTTAATATAGAAGAAGTATTAAATACAATAATTCATATTTCATTTATCATGATAGTTCAATAATTTTATAAAAATAAAATATAAAATATATTTCAAGTTATTTTTAATCTTAAGTGTAAGTTAACTATAGCATGTTAGGATCACATAATATGATATAGTAATGTCAATTTATGTAAATTAATGTCAAAGTCATTTAGATCATGCGATTACCTTTTGAAAAAATAACTTTAATTTGTGACGTCTGTTTGTTTAATTTAAAAATGTAATCGAACTACAAATTAGTTAGGAAATCCACCGAAAATAAAATAGAATAAATAACTACGAAAGAAAATGTAAACCTAAAAAAAAAAGAAGTAATAAAGTTGAGATATATGAAAACCCAAATTCGTTAGCCTCATTTAAATTTTATTAAATTATTAACAATTATTTATGATGTCATCTTGTACTAAATTTTAGTCAATTCGATAAAATCAAACAATTTGGTTGAAATTGAAATTTTGATAACATCATCAAGGGATGAAAAGATAACATACGAATTGGGATGAAAATAGATATAATATATAGGAGCAATAAATATTGTTGTGTATTTTGATTAGCGTTTATTTAGTGTAAGAATCCTTAGCACACAAATAGATAACAAAAATTTCTAATTTTTTTGCAAATGACCCGTAGTATTGTTTATATATATTATATCGTCAAATTTGAGATATTTCAAGGGTTTTATTTTTAAATTAAGTGAAATTGAAGGACTAAATTGATTTATTAAAAATTAGATAATTGATGACATCATAAAGGTGCTTCTGATAATAGATAATAGATAATCGAAGAATGAGTGACCTCCTGAGAAGTCTTCGCCACGCCGCTAAAAATAAAGTCGTGCGCCTGCAGATAAAGCGAAATATTGTAGTCATGGAAGGCGGGATGTTACACACAACACAATTACCCAACTTCTTTAAGAATTGAAAGAATATAAGGATACAATTTTCTAAGATTATCGTTAATATTGGTTAATTTATCAATATGGTTAATTCAATTCTGATGATGTCATAAATTTTTATATTATATTTAAGATTAGTTATTAATTTATTATATCGTAATCAATTTGAAAAAAAAGGTGCTTTGAAAATGAACTAGGAGGCCTAGAATCTCCTAATCTTTTGAACTTTCCACAAGTATATTCTAAAGTCAAAACTACCAAGTGGAATCAGCACGACAGAAGATCAATTTAATTTTAAAATAATTTGTCGTGCAACCTTTTTTATTATTAAATAAAATTAAAATGATGCTCTGCTTCAGGGAACAGAAAGGTTTTAGTTTTAAGATTTTTATATATATGTAAGATGCAAATCGACCGTAAACATGAGGGATCTTGTGTTTACAAGGTAAATCTCCTTTCTTACCAGACGCAATGTATTTTGGGAGTCACAAGCACAACAAATCTCGTAAGAACTTTGCGGTCCTATTTCATAGAGTTAATTTTAACAATTTTATTAATTAGATAAGATTAATTAGTTAATCGTTCCTAATGATCATGCCATAAGCTTGATTGAAGCATTCTCGGTCATTGAGAATTTGGGATGGCGTTCATCATTTCGTGACACCTTCCTAGACGAGCCGTATAGTAAATTTGAATTGAAGTATATGTTGAACATGGTCGTAATCAAAGAACTTTTATAGTACTCAAGTGGCACACATAAATCTAAATTTCCTAATCGTGAAGTCCTATCATAGTAAACGACTTCGAGAGAACTACACGAAAGATATTACTCAATGAGGGTATCGATTATTGGTCTTATCGATCATGTATGCTTGATGACAAGGGATCGAAATGGAAAGTTTTCTTCAATTTTAAAGGAGTGGTTGAACTTGCCTTTAGAAGTTTTTAAAAAATTGCATATTGCATATGAAAAACAAAATAGCTAGAGTATATTTATGAATAAAATCTTTTCATGCTAAGACTCATACAAGTCATGTCCAAAAATATCCCTTTAATTACGTACGGTAAACAATAGGTTAATTCTAGTGCATCACTGGTATATATATCAAATATCAAATATTTAACTAATAATCAATATAGGGTCGAAAGATTGAAATCGGCTCAAATTAGAAACCACGAAACCTGTTGTATAAACGACGACTACTTGAGATAGGTTATAATAGTGGACACGTGGGTGGAAGGAGTTTTTCGCCGTTTTCTGACAATCAATGTCGGGATTTTCACTTTCTGTCAGTGTTGATGGCCGACGTTGATAACCGAAGTTACTAACTTACAGTAGTTTCTATATTTAATTGACATGAGTTAATATGGGTAAGTTCGTAGTTTCTAACCTTTATATTTTTAGAGAAGATTTAGCAGAGTTAATATAGATAAGTATGAGACTAGAATATTTAAGAAGGATCTTAAAATTCCGTTCCGATCTTACGATCTTAATCTTGCAAAGATGAAAACGATTATAGGTAAAATCTCAATTTTAACAACCGTAGTTCAAGTTTCTTAGGTCAATGCATTCGAAATATATTTTTGACCCGTTATACCTTTCCATTTTTATCATCCTATCTATGAATATTCAATATAACTTGTTAAAAGTGAATCATACACATAGATTCATTAACAAGCATAGCTATATATGAATAAGTCCACTATATGCCTTCAATTTTTTGAATATTCAACTTTAGTGGACATCAAACACCACCACATTAAACTAAAACATTAATTATTTCCGTTGACTTAATCTATCAAGATTTATAACTTCCCTTTACTCTATAAAACCGCAAATTCCTTAATCACTTCCCTCCATAAAAAAACACCATTTTCTTCCTTTATTTCCTTAATAACAATGGCATCCTTACCATCTTGCTCAGCAGCAGAACTCACCCCTCTCCTAGGCTTTGCACCGAACGCCACCTCAGCAGCAGAGTACATATGCAACCGCTTCACTGCCACGTCAGACAAATTTACTGACACCACATATGCCATTGATACCACATATCTTCTCTTTTCAGCTTACCTCGTGTTCGCCATGCAACTTGGGTTCGCTATGCTTTGCGCAGGCTCTGTTCGGGCTAAAAACACGATGAATATTATGCTTACAAATGTTTTGGATGCTGCTGCTGGAGGGATTTCTTATTATGTATTTGGCTATGCGTTTGCCTTTGGTGGACCATCGAATGCGTTTATTGGCAAACATAATTTCGGGCTGAAGTCGATCCCTTCGGCCGTTTATGATTACAGTTTCTTTTTATATCAATGGGCATTTGCTATAGCAGCTGCTGGTATTACAAGTGGATCTATTGCTGAAAGAACTCAGTTTGTGGCTTACCTCATTTACTCTTCCTTCTTAACAGGTGATCTTCTTTAATCACTGATTAATCTTCAATTTTATGGTATTAGCTGTTACAAAAAGGGGATCATTAATTCATTAGTAAAAGTAATTTAATTAACGTAGGTAATCAAAAATCGTCCCTCAGATAAGAATGAGGGCCGGGAAAGTCAACTTTATCAACAAAAAGGTAACATGCAACAGACAGACTAATCATCAAAAAAATGATTAAAATTTCATTTTAATCATTTATTTATCTTGTTGAAAGAACTTGAACTAACCATGATGAACTTATTATTACTGACAATTTTAAAAAATAAAAAATATTATTTTAATGATATTTCCAAATGAAATTGTCATTTTTAAAAGAAGTAGAGTAGTTTTCAAAATTTTCTTCAGCTTTTAATAAAAAATGTATTCTTTCTGTATATTAATAAATAAACGTTGAAATAAAACACATCCCACAACTAATATAATGCTGTATCTTTGTCAGCAAGACAAGTAGATATAAAAAATTCATATATATTTTGTCATAATCGATATTAATATAATATTAATATTGTAATATTAATGCTATGAACACTAAAATATTTATAAGCTATACGTCCTATTACAAAATTGACTAATATAGTAGTTCAGATCATGTTGTGAGCATGCATATGGGAATTGGTTTAATTTTAATTTAATTAAGATGTTTTTAAGTTAACCAGCATAAAAATATTTAATATAGTTTTACTTGTTTTGTTACATGTTCAAAATAATTATAATTACATTAGTTTAAACTTCTCTAATATATACAAATTACCTGCAGTAAAAATCTGTTACTTATTAGATACACTAGAATTAGACTAACATATTGATTTAAATGATCACAGGTTTTGTGTATCCTATAGTGTCACATTGGGTGTGGTCAAGTGATGGTTGGTTGAGCGCCACACGAACAAGCGGTAGTCTTCTGTTTAGTTCAGGAGCTATCGATTTCGCTGGCTCCGGTGTGGTTCACATGGTGGGTGGGATTGCTGGTCTTTGGGGTGCCTTAATTGAAGGTCCACGAATCGGTAGATTCGATCGCTCTGGACGCTCTGTGGCCCTACGAGGTCACAGTGCATCACTAGTCGTATTAGGTTCTTTCCTTTTATGGTTCGGATGGTATGGCTTCAATCCGGGTTCTTTTCTCACAATCTCAAAATCCTATGGTACTACAAATGCTTATTACGGTCAATGGAGCGCGGTTGGAAGGACAGCTGTCACAACCACATTAGCTGGATGCACTGCAGCATTAACTACTCTGTTTGGTAAACGATTACTAGTCGGTCATTGGAATGTGACCGATGTGTGTAATGGTTTGCTAGGAGGTTTTGCTGCTATCACCTCTGGTTGCGCAGTGGTCGAGCCATGGGCTGCAATTGTTTGTGGGTTCGTTGCAGCTTGGGTTTTAATAGGATGCAACATGCTCGCGGAAAAGTTCAAGTATGATGACCCACTAGAGGCAGCCCAATTGCACGGCGGGTGTGGGTCGTGGGGTCTTCTATTCACGGGCTTATTCGCTAAAAAACAATATGTCCATGAGGTGTACGCCACAGGGCGGCCTTACGGACTTTTTATGGGCGGTGGTGGAAAGTTACTAGCAGCCCAAATAATCCAAATACTGGTGATATTTGGTTGGGTGAGTGCAACTATGGCACCACTTTTCTACGCCTTGAAAAAGCTCAAATTGTTAAGGGTATCCGAAGACGATGAAATGCAAGGAATGGATGTGACTCGACATGGTGGATTTGCATACATTTATCACGATGAAGATAATAGTTCGCACCCACCACCCGGGTTTATGATGAGAAAGGTTGATCATGCAAGTGCAACTCCCTCACCAATATAACAACTTAACACAATGAACATTGTTGTGTTGTGTAACTTTTGTTATTTGATTTTATTTTCGATTTCAAGATCTATAGTGGCTTGTATATCAGTAAGCATATAGTTGTTTTCATAAAGGGGTTGTCAACAAAGATGTTGGTTATCAAGGCAGAAAATGGGCTTCTTTTGAGATCCGAGATGCACCCAAGATAAGTGTGATGGCTTTTTTCCTTCTTTTTTTCCACATCTCAACTAATTAAGATGTTATGTTTAATGATTAACACATTTGTATGTTGGATAATTTTATGCTAAGTATGTTTGTTGCATTAAATTTCATATTTCACATTTTGTTTTGGTGTAAAACAATGTAACAAAGAAAAATCAAATAACAGTAGTAAGATTGAAAGAAAATCCAATATGTATATCTATCCACTTTATGTTACCTTTTATCTGTTAGCTTTGAATTTGGGTGGTCCTCAAGCCACATCACAATATTGTGGTTTACAATCTTTGTTTCACAAAATGATTGACTAAGCGTTGACTTTAAAAGTCTCTCAGCCTCGCAACTTATTATGAACCTAACATCAAAATACTTGCTTTATTACCCTTTAAAATCACATAACTCATTCACCACACAACCACCCTCAACCATGGCATCTTTCCCCACATGTTCCGCCGCACAACTCACCCCTCTTCTTGGCAACGCCACGGGGGCAGCCGACTACATATGCACTCTCTTCACTGCCACGTCAGACAGATTCACTGACACCACATATGCCATTGACAACACATACCTTCTCTTTTCAGCCTACCTTGTGTTCGCCATGCAACTTGGGTTCGCTATGCTTTGTGCAGGCTCGGTTCGGGCTAAAAACACGATGAATATTATGCTTACAAATGTTTTGGATGCTGCTGCTGGAGGGCTTTCTTATTATATATTTGGGTTTGCTTTTGCATTTGGAGGACCATCAAATGGATTTATTGGCAAACACAATTTCGGGCTAAAATCGATCCCTTCGGGCGTTTACGATTATAGTTTCTTTTTGTATCAGTGGGCATTTGCTATAGCAGCTGCTGGCATTACTAGTGGTTCTATTGCAGAAAGAACTCAGTTTGTGGCCTATCTTATTTACTCTTCCTTCTTAACAGGTGACAATATCTTCTTATCATTTATTTATATATATTTCTTTATATGCATTTATTAAAGGGTTTTTTTCTGAGAAAAAATCAATAGTTTCCGTTTTTGCATTTCCGGGTTTCAACTAATTTCGTTTTTTAAAAATGAACCACTAATTTAAAATCGAACATTTTCGGGTATTAGTACCCTTAAAATCGAACATTTTCGTTTTTTAAAAATGAACCACTAATTTTAAAATGAATCAATATACCACAAAATGTTCGATTTTAAATTAGTGGTTCATTTTTAAAAAACAAAATTAGTTGATACCTAAAAATGCGAAAAAGAAAATTATTGATTCATTTTTCGAAAAAAACCCTTTATTAAAAAAGGCTAACAATTTGTGACCAGTTTCATAAAAAAAATTGTGACAAAATGGTCACGTACAAAAGTTGTACTTGATGAGAGCTTTTAATGAAGTGAACACCTAAAGTATATTTAATACGGAATAAGGTTCAAGTCCTATGAATTGATATGTCATATAAAATATCATAAGTTATTTTGTATTAAACAAATTGTATCCTTTTAAGTACATGTTTGTGGGCTCCTTCTTATTACTATCTCCTCTCCTCTCCTGTCCCCGTTCCAATTTAATTATTCAGATTTCTATTTTACGATGTACCAAATTAATTGACCACTGTTGATTTCAATCAATCATAAAGTGTTTTAGGGTTATATATGAATTCTTTTTGGTTGACACGGTAATCAATGTACTTTTATAAAATTGTATGCATTTTTATAGCAACCTAATTAAGATTATTTTATGAAACTTTTATCTTATAATCTGTTGAAAGAGAAAAACTCGTTTAATTGGGTTGTTTGGTCATGTAACCTAACTTTGTTGACTCTCACCGTCTTCTAATTATTTTGTCTAGCTTCTTCGGTTCTTCCTGTTACATTAATGCATTTCGTCGTTAAAAATAATAATTTGTAATTGTGGCTACAGACTGGTTTATATGTTTATTATAACATATTTCAATTCTACGGTCCATGTAGAACGTTATCAGCACTTAGATTGCGGACCCATCAATGAAGATTTTATGTCAATAATACGACAAATAGACAGTTAATAATTTGTCTGTAATTATTTATCAATTTTGTCGTATACCAATCTTATTACTGCAATATATTAAACTAGAGCTGAATAATTAATTCATAACGGAATTAACAAAAATTATTAGTATTTTCACATAATTTGATTAGTATTTGTTACTGTGTTGCTAAATATACATCCGGTAACATGAAGTGGTTTAAATGATTACAGGTTTTGTGTATCCAATAGTGTCACACTGGGTTTGGTCAAGTGATGGTTGGGCGAGTGCCACACGAACAAGCGGTAGTCTGCTGTTTGGGTCAGGATCTATCGATTTTGCTGGCTCAGGTGTGGTCCACATGGTGGGTGGGATTGCTGGTCTTTGGGGTGCATTAATCGAAGGTCCAAGAATTGGAAGATTTGATCGCACAGGGCGATCTGTGGCCCTCCGAGGCCATAGTGGTTCACTTGTTGTTTTGGGTACATTTCTTTTATGGTTTGGTTGGTATGGTTTCAATCCGGGTTCTTTTTTAACAATCTCAAAATCATATAATACTTCAAATAATTATTATGGTCAATGGAGTGCGGTGGGAAGGACAGCTGTCACCACCACATTGGCTGGATGCATGGCCGGGTTGACCACATTATTTAGCAAAAGACTACTAGTTGGTCACTGGAATGTGTTTGACGTTTGTAATGGTTTGCTAGGTGGGCTAGCCGCTATTACTTCAGGGTGTTCTGTGGTTGAACCATGGGCTGCAATTGTTTGTGGGTTCGTGGCTGCTTGGGTTTTAATAGGATTTAACAAGCTAGCAGAAAAGTACAAATATGATGACCCGCTAGAGGCGGCTCAATTACACGGTGGGTGTGGGGCGTGGGGCCTATTATTTACAGGCCTATTCGCCCACAAACAATTTGTCCATGAGATATTTGGGTCAGGTAGGCCATATGGGTTATTCATGGGTGGTGGTGGAAAATTACTAGGAGCTCAGATAATTCAGATACTTGTAATAATTGGTTGGGTGAGCGCGACCATGGGCCCACTTTTCTATATATTGAAGAAACTCAAGTTATTGAGGGTTTCACCAGAAGATGAAACTGCGGGAATGGATATGACAAGACATGGTGGATTTGCGTACGTTTATCATGATGAGGAAGTTAGTTCACACCCACCAACAGGGTTCATGATGAGCAGGATCGAGCCATCGAGTGCCAGCCCATTACCTAGCAACGGGTCAGCGAACAATGCTGTGTAGTCTACCATCTCCTCTTGTTTTCGGGTTTGAGTATCAAATTGAAAACAAAAATATACATTAAATTGGAATTAGAAATTGTAACTAGGGATAAAAATGTCATGTTCTGGTTTCGATCGATGCCATCTATGGACGAAATGTCCAAATTAGGTGTACGAAATGTTCAAATACAATGGTGTTGTGTGCGTGAAGCAAAAGGTATCTGAAAAACAATATGCTTGTCTTTTGTTGCTTGTTTGACCTTGTTATACATAAATTAAGGAGTATGGACACAATTAATGCCATTTTACTTAAAGAACACGATGACTTATTCTAAAAAATCAATGTACGCTGTACGTTTTCTTATGTTTGAAATAACGGTTTTCTACATAGTAATCAAAATTCAGTAAATGTAAGCAATTAGTCAACTTTTGTTGATGTAGACCTTCATTTGAATTTTTGAAATGGGCTTCCAAATTATAATCATTTTCTATAACCTTTTGGTATAAACCTAGCTTTAACAAAATTAAAACAAAAACCATGGCCGTTTTTCTTTTTTGTGACTTTTCTTGGTTCGGTTAAGAGAAATGCTACACGCACAAAAAAATTACAGAAAATCGATGGACCAATTGATATTGTGACGTGCATCAAAAACTTATTTTATACTATATATAGGAGGAAAACTTGACTAATATTGCAATTTTAAGTTATATGGTTGACAAACTATGTTGCACAAACAAATCATTATGATCATAATAATTAAGAAATAGCCAAACACTTGAAAGAACACAATAGACTTCAACTTGCAATTTATATTTGACTAAAATTAGAGTTGACTTTTTGTACTTGGACGACTAGAAGTATCTTGTTGGTCACCAAACTATTAAATTAGTGTTAGGTTATTTGTTTATATTGTTGAAAACAACAGACTATAATCACCTTTAGAAATAGAAAAACAAACCGTACAAACACCTTACTAAGACCAACCAACTTGTCCGACCCCAAACCAACACTAAAATAAAACCATAGCTTTTTACAAGGCATCATGTCGTTGTAAATGTTACATTTTAAACCTTCAATTTTTTTAAATGTACATAAACAGTCCCTGTATAAAACCTAAAAGCACAGATTCACAGTTAACAACACATACCAGTTTTTCAATTTTAATAAGTACCTTGTGTTTGACAGATGGGTAAAATTTCACTCCAAAATTACACATCAATAAATTAAATAGTTAATTTTATTTTTGCATGGACAGTGTAAGCAGGGACGTTAACGAACCAAGTCGAGTCGAATAATAAAAATTTAAGTGACTCGTTTAAGAATTAACACCAGTATTTAACAAAACGTAAAACGAATATAGAAAATGCAAAGTTCAAAACTTGATCATATATAAATGTTATTGAAAGGCAAAACTTCTTTAAACTAAACTTTCACATCGCGGTTTATTTTTTCCTTCAACATTATCAACTCTTATTATAGGGGATGAGCGTACACATTAACCCTTCCGTCGCTAATAAAGATCAAGGTGTGTAGCAACAACAACGACCGTCGGCGTTTGAATCTGGCGGAGCGATACACTCTCCGACCTTCCAACCACGAGCGACGCAAGTCTTATGACATTGAGTCGATGAGTTCTCGTAATTAGCAGGATCACACTCAATTTCAGTACAATACTTAACTCCATTCCATTTTAATTCAATACCAGCTGTGCCATATTCCAGAAAAAATAAGGAAAAAATTTTTATAAGTCCGAATCATATTCAATCGACTAGTTTTAATAAAATATCATGTAGTTTTAGAATTACAACACAAGTCAACTCATATCGAGTTTTTCGTTCCTAATTTTTAAGATACAAAGACTAGATTCGATAAATGAAATTGTACATACTCTTGGAAGTTATCCTAGCCGACGCGATTGTGGTTGTAAAAAACAAAATAATAATCATGAATTTCATAACATTCATCATGTTGTTCTTCATGATTTTACTTTTAGTTTCTTTGTGTGAAGTATTGGTGGGATTTATAGGGAGGATTTTATCCCAAAATTGGAAATTAATCACGATTATGAAGAAAATTAACTTTTCTTAATTAAGTACGTACATTTATCATAGAAACCGAAGAAATTTGTTAATTTAAATTTTTTGAAACGATTGTATTGAATATAGTTTGACAATTAACGATTTTATAATCTAGCTCTAGGGTGATTTTAATTTAATTTATACGTACAGTAGTATATAATCAGAGCCTGGCCTAGAATATTCATAGTATATTAAGGAAGTTAATATCATGAGCATTAATGGCTGACTAAAAAAATTGTTTACTACTTTACTTACATGCATGTTACATTAATTATTAATTATTAATTAATTATAATAAAATAGAATATAAATAAAATTAATTAATAAATAATAACTGATACAATATATTCCCCCTAATTCAGCGTACTTATTTATTATACAGAGAGGAGATTCTCAACGGGATTTAAGCAAATTTCATTATTATAGATAATAACAAGGCTTTTATATAATTGAAGTCAGTTGATCCTTAACTGATACGGAGTATTGGGTTAGGGTTCAATTTGATCTCGTTCGTCTTAATCGAGTATTGGGTTAGGGTTCAATTGCACTTTTATTCACTAGTCTTTTTAAATATACAAGTAATTTGTTTCCTTATTTTTGTAAAAGAACTAACAATATTACTCGTATATTATTAATAGACTACACTAGAATAAACATAAAGAGGGTGAAAATAGCACATACATTTTCACGTCCAAATATTTCAAATCAAAATAATGCTATCATTTTTAAAAACTATTTTCTTAGTATACTCATTAAAACATATATCAAAATCTTATGATGTTTACGGTAGATAAATGATCATTTGTAAAATGCGCGAAGCTTATAAATATTGTACTTAAAAAAAAGCTTGCAAACTTCTTTTTCTAAGGATTTTGTAACCACAGCGTTGCTCAAATCTAATACGTGGCGGGTATTTGAAGAAACACAAAACAAAAATTTAAGAATCGATACCAAGGGATATGACTTGGATAAAGTTGTCAATACGAAACCTAACAATCTGAATAATTTAAAGAAAAAGTAATTAAACACTACCAAGATTAACCAATTGGCGAAAGATATGTTATTAATGATAAAGCCTAAGCACCACACCAAGAATAATTAATCAATCGACTCCTTTCGTATATAGAAACACTCAAACAGGCTTCAATATTTAGACTCTCAAAATCTTTTTTTTCCCTTACATATGGTGGCCTTTATATAGAGGCTAAAAGGAAATTAACATATAACTTACAGAAAATAAAAAGTCTAGGATTAAAAACACATAAAAATAATAAAAACTATAATAAAGAGCTTTAATGTAGCTTAAGACTCAATTAAGTGAGTTTATAGTGAACTTAAATGTCATTAAGACTCAAATGATGCAAATTTCAAGTTTTCATGGGCTTGAAATGGGACTTTATTATTCATATAATATATCTTCATTCTTCGTAGAAGGTTTAAACCCAAATGTAAAAGGAGACTTGAAATCATAACCAAAATAAACATGGTTCTTGAAATGGGCTTGTTTTGCAATAGTTAAATATTGTGCATAAAAGGACTTGGATGCTCCCACATCATACTTCACGGGTTGAAAAGGACTCGTACTCGAATCTTGACTGAATTTTTCTTCAACATTTAGAGATAGATCAGTAGTATTAACAACGTAGAGTTTAAAAGAATATAAAAAAAAAAATAAGGGTAGTAGTAGAAAAATAAAACATTTTCACGTTAGTGTGAAATTTTTTTCCCTCCCTTGAAAATTAAAATGTTCATTGAGTGAACTTAAGATCACTTTGCCATTTTTAAATTTTAGAATTAATTTCAATATAAAACAAGCAATATCTTTATGACACCGTTAACATCTTTTTCTTTGCTAACTAAAGAATAAATTATAACGATGCATATAGTCTTTCACCTCCAATTAAAACTTATCCACCATACTCAATTAAATAATATTTTCACAACTTACTTCATCAATAATGACAACAGAATTGTCATTTTTAATGATGTAAATCTTAGGGAATACATGTCCCATTTTCTCATAACTAGAAAATCCAACTTTGCCATTGAGAACGTTTTTTATAAATAAAATCTCATCTTTATCAGGTTTCTCTTGCTCCTCATAAACATCATAGATTGCCATTTCTCTTTAGAACAGCCTGGATTCGCTCTGGTACCAATTTTATACGTGGCGGGTGGGATAATTTGAAGAAAGCACAAAACAAAAATTTTAAAATCGATAACAAGGGATATGACTTGGATAAAGTTGTCACCAACCTAACAATCTGAATAATTCAAGGATAAAGTAATTAAACACCACCAAGATTAACCAAATTGACGAAATATATGTTTGTTAGTGATAAAGCATAAGCACCACACCAAGAACAATTAATCAATCGACTCAGTTCGTGTATAAAAACACTCAAACAAGTTTCAATTGTTTACTTTAAATTCAAACTCTCATTATCATTTTTTTTTTCTATTACAACTTAGAAATCTTGGCTGAAAATTAAATAAGCAAACAACTCTTGAAAGACTAAAGCTCTAAGACCAATTAAGAGTTACAAAGCAATTAAAGAAAATACTAAAACACAATTATGATACCAATGTTGGATCGAGTGTCCAAGTGCATAACTAATTGGTAAGTGTATCATTAAAAGTAGAGTCCTTTTTGGGTCGCCCTCAGTCGAACAGTTAAAGAGAAATAAATGAGAGATAATATTAATTGGAATTAATATTATCGTTAATTATTTAGTTTATTAATTATCAAAGTTGATGAATTAATTAGAAACTAAAAGAAATTCTGGAAGCCTGATCCAACCGCCGGTTGGAAAGTCCAGCCGGCGGCTGGAGTCAAATTAAAGTGAGTCGGTGGAACGCACAAGTCCAACCGGCGGCTGGATATTTCAACCGGCGGTTGGAAGCACGAATTAGGCTGTCCCACATCGGCCCATTAACAAACCCTAAGCTTCCCTCTTCCCTTATAAATAGGGGGCATGCCATGGTTTCAAAAGGGTCCAGTTCAATTCTATCTTTCTCATTCCTCTCCTTGTAAAAGTTTACTCGATTTAATCGGGACCTTAGGAGTTGGAATTTTCTCTTTGATTCGTGGGTGTGAACCATTAGAGGTGCTCTAGTTTGAGTACTCGCCTCCAAGTCAAGAAGGTCTACTTAGTTGGTTTGCGTCTGAGAAATCCGATTTTCTCAAAGGTTAGTATTTTCTTATTTATTTTGTTTTGTTGCGTATTATTATTAAGTTAAGATCCTTTAGGGTTTAGTTTACTTCATGCCTTAGATTAATTGTTATTTTCGCATTGTATGTTAATCTAATAAGGGAATAGAATACCCATCAACTAATTATCACAAAGATAAAATTAAATGCATGTAATTGCTGTTTGATTAAAGAAATATTCCACCTAAAATAGGAATTAGTTATTGAAATAACATACATTAATTTGTTATGCAAACTAATCCATGATTTTCAATTGGTTGTTGCCAGCTCTGGGTCATTTCCGCGTCAAAATCTTTCTATAATTAGATTTTTGTTAGTTGTATTCTAAAACTAATTGGTAGAAATGATCCCTCCATTCGTCTCAATCTAATTGTACATGTCAAAACATACATTTTATACTTTCAGTTTTCAATTTTTTAATTTATTCGGTATAATTTATTTTGGGGTACATAATCGACTTTTATATCACTTAGACACTTATAGTCGATTAAAAACTCATAATAGGCAACATCCACTTCCAAGCAATAAAGTACGTAAAACTATTTCATTACTTGTAATCAAGCAAAACATAAAAACAATATAGTAACTACAAACTTAAAAAATTGATTATAAATCTTGGTTACATGGATAAACTAGTTTAAACTCGAGTGAATTATGAACTAGTTTAACAAAGAGAAAGTGCGAAAAATGTTTTCGAATTCTCTAAACCTACGACCGTTTTGAAACAGTTATAGTTTGGAAAAATGGAAGTACATTGGAAGTTAACCTAGTCGACAACGCAATTGTGGCTGTGAAAAACAAAATAACAATCATGAATACCATAACATTCATCGTGTTGTTCTTCATGATTTATTTCTTTTGCAAATTTTTGTTTCTGTTTTTGTTTTGTTACTGTAAACTATTGGTGGGATTTATAGGGACGATTTTATCCAAATTTTGGAAACATAATTAATTATGAATATGAAATGGGTTGACTTTCTTAATTACCCGTAATTTATAATTAAAGAAACCAAAGTAATTTGTTAATTTATAGTTATAGAAAAGATTGTACGTACTGAATATAGTTTGACTATTAACATATCTTTTGATTTTTGAGACATGATTTAATCAGAGCCCAAAATATTTTATTCGCTATTCATTAAATACAATTTCTTTCCCTATTTTCAGAAAGAAATAATAGTAATAAAAAAAATACTACAATAAACAGAAACAAAGTAGAAATACTACTAGTAGTACATACATTTTCACATCCAAAGATTTCAAATCAAAATATATAATGTTATATCATTCTACCAACTATTTTCTTAAAATACTCATAAAAAGATTTAACAAAATCATTCTTTATAAATAAAATCATTTTATTTATATTTTGGATTTCCGTCAATTGTATTTTAAAAAATAATTGGTAGAAAAACATAACATTGCTCTAAAAAACAATTGCATTTTATACTTTCCGATTTTTCGTTTTTAATTTTTTTTGGAAAAGAAAAAAAAATATTGTCACAGTCACTGGCATCGTGGATTTTTTCCGGGTCCACCATAGTAAAAGTATGTGCCCCATTGGTTGTTGCTGGCGCTTTTAATGTTGTAGCAATTGGTGTTTTCAGCCAGGGTTGATATATCATGGGCCGAGATCAGGCTGTTATCTGAATCCACTATCTCAAGGTTTCGAAAATAACTAGCTTTTCCGAACCCGTCTTCGGCAAAATGGCCCGAACCCATTTGTGTTGACGTGTGTTCACCGTTGGCCCGTGAATTGACGACCTCACCTCCCCATTCTACCATTGTGGCCCGGTCAGCTAAGTGTGTGAATAGCTCAGCGGGCCAATAGCCCACTAGAGTGTTCTCGCCGAAGCCCATCCACCAGTTTCCAAGCTTTGGATCCTACATTTATAAGAGCCCATATTAATATATTAAACATACACTTTTAAAGGTTGTTTAGTGAACTTTTTAAAAAGTGTGAGTAAATCTGTACAACTCTGAACCGTTTTAACATAAAGTGGAAACCGTAAACTATAAGTCATCGTTTTCTTAGACATTTTTAGATGTACCTTCCAAATGACGATGGTAACGTCGAACTGACTTCCTTGAAAATCAGATAAAGGAGAAATCGCAGCTCCGATAGCGATTCGACTATTTGTTTGTATAAACCCAGAACACAACAGGTTGTAACATCCAGTTGCTTGATATGCATCACTCTGTTTCATATTCAACAAAACAAAATTCAACAATTCCTCGTATTATTCAAAAATTCCAAATATAATAATAGATGAAATAATCAATGGTCAGGATTGAGTAAAAATGGAATCTACATATATTGTTAGTGTCATTTTCATAATAATAATAAATAAATTTATTTATTATTGGGGTAGACATTGTAAATGTATATTCGGACCACCAAGAATATAAAGGGAAGAACGTGGAGTGTTCAATTGTAGATGGTTCTTCTTAAATGTGTTGCTACACCATGGACAACGATGAGGCCCATGATCTTGTCCATCTCATTTGTCATCCTTAGCTAAATTTTGCTAATCTTTACAAAGTTTATCAAAAGCATATGGACACAATAGAGGTCAGTTCAAATAAAACAAAAATTAACGCAAAACATGAAAGACGGAATATGGTGCTGACGTGTGACGCTTTGTGTTTCTCGTACATAAACACACACACTGAAAGTGCTCCATGTCAGCACCATATTTTGTTGTATTTCTTTAATGTTAGTATTTGAACCAACGTCGATGAAATATTGATGTTATCTTTATATACATAACGTGAGTCGGATGAACTTAATTAGTATGGGTTTGTTGAGAAAATCATTTTTGTATACTATATGATGAAAAAAATACACTATTTGTTTATATTAGTAAGGTTTTTATGATTTAATTTCACTATGATTTTACATTGCTATAGAAATGAAGTAGTAATAATGAAATTGACTACAGATTGTGACCTAGATCTCGCCTCTTGAGTTGACAAATAACTTAATTTTGTTATTTGTCGAGTCAATCACTTAAAGACTATAATCGTAGAGTTTTCACGTCCGAAACAAAGATGTGCCTACACGAACACGAAGAAAGACAAACGAAGAGAGTTTAATTACCGTCCAATATGTGAATAATCGCGGTCGACTGTCACCATAAAGCTCGGGACTGACCTGACTAGTAGAAGAATCAAAGCTTTAGATATTCCATATACATAATCTTTACTAAAACCTAAAGATACATTTTTCTATAATGTATACAAAGTCAACATGATTACATGTAACAACTTTTTTTTTATTATATATATAATTCAAACACTAATATTATTAAGTGATTTGTTTGAATCATTAGTTATGAATTCGAGATTAATTAAGTATCAACGTACACAACGTGTGGATGTTAACAATTTCAAGATTTTACTGATATTCAAATATTAAAACTCGAGAACGACACTAATTAATTAAGCTCAAACTTCTATGAAGTTATTATTGTAAAATAAATTGTTTTAGAGAAAGAAAGACGTTATGTATTTATTTATTTCATTTTACTTATTAAATTAAATGTAAATAAAATAATTAAAAAAATGGAAGCATAAATAAAAGAGTGTAAAATAAACATTACTACCTGCCAGCCAGCTTCGATGCTATTGAGATCAGAGCCGTCGAAAGACCCGGAAAGAACCCAAATCTGGGATAGACTGAACTCATTTATCACCTCTATCTTTGGGTCCCACACGTTTATTGTCGCTTTTGCCCCGTATATCTCACTTGATGTTCCCGTGTATGCTATCGCATGCTATTTTTATTTCATTTTTTAACAAAATAATTCAATTAAATTACATAGATAAACATCATTATCATTATATTATATTATTATAAACCAAATTAAATGAAACCGAAAAATACTATAAAAAGTATAATGCCAAATATTTTTAAAAAAATTATTAAATTTGTCAGAAATGTTAGTAAAAGCTTAGAAGGTCAACGTACTACATCTACCCTTAAGAAAGTCAATTACTTTTAGTCTACACAAAGTGCCCATTTGTTTTTTGGTGCCTTAGTTTAATTAATAAATAAACATTTTCACGTGCAACTTTCTCATATTTACACTCTGGTCACCTTTATAATTATGTTACCTGTAATTATTCTTTAAACTTTTATAAAAGTGTTTTAGATAATACTCCATTTATAGACAACTTTATACAAAGCATCACTCAAATTGTATTCTAAAATAATACCACAAATGTGTGTACTTTTTTTTCTTATCTGTTAGGACGACAAACACTCGCACATTATATATATGTCACGTATATGTGAGCAGAAATAACGTACCTCATGACCATTGCCACTAACGACATCAGGTGCATCAGCTCGTCGAGCAAGGGGTACATTAGCGCGACGTTTCTTACCATAATCGTACAATGATTCGGCTCTTAAAACGTCGTGCACGGTGCTTCGTCTTACCGGAACTGTCCCTTTGGGACATCTTTCACCATTTTGATGCCACATTTGCCATGCACCTCTTCTTATGTACCCTTCACTAATTTTACTACTATTTTTACCACCAGCCTCTTCTTCTTGTTGTTTGGCCATTGATTTCATTTTTGGCATTTCTGGTGCCACTCTCTGCATTAATTAATTAAACTTACAATTAATTGAAAATAAATAAAATATTTATTTTATATGGATGGAAAAAGTAAAAAGGTTGTTGGTAGTTGAAAGTTGAAACATAAGAAGATACACATTAATAAACGTTACATTATAATAATCATTATTATGTATTATGTATGTATGTATATAAAACCTAACAAATAAAGTTCAAACTTTAAGAAATTAATGATTAATTTTTTTATTATCATTATTATTTAGAAAGACAATGAACTCACACACCCCGTCACGAATATATATACAGTTTTCCACAAATATTATATACATACGTCTATCAATGAACTTGAACTCATAACTTTATAATTGAAGATTCACCTCGATAACACTGGGTCAATGACCCTCAAGTTAAAGAAGTTAAAAGAAATGATTAATTAAAACAAATATGCAAATGTACAATCTTGTATTGAGTAATGTACAAGTTGAACACACAAAAGGGCACATTACCTGGATCTTGTGATTTTTAAGAAGAGGGTGATCTAAAGCTGGTTGCTTTCTCTTATGAACACAATCAATGATATCTCCATCTGGGCTCTAAAAAAATAAAGCAAAGAAATAAATAAAAGTGTATATTGCAAAGTACATGTTTCCATGTGTATTGTACAAGACAAGACTGCATCATTATATTGTTGACGCCTACATGAAAACATCTTTAATGCATAATACTCCAACAAAGATGAAGGTTAACATGAATTAAGTGATTAAGTTAATGAAGTTTTACTAATTACCTTAATGGAGAAGACAGGAGGCTTATTGAGTGTATCCAAATGCTTTTGAATTCTTGCAAGTCTCAAGTCACCAACTTGTCTATACTTTGTGTAATTCAATCCACAAACAAATTTACCACAAAAACAAAATAGAACAACAACAACCCAAAGATGCAAAAGTACAAATCTTGAAACCATATTTTCATGAACTCAATGCATTCCAAGAAAGCAAGAAACTTGAATAAACAACACTCACTTTAAACCAAGAACATGAACATTTACTAACAAAAATCACAAAAAATTTCAGGGCCAAGAAACCTTTGAATCAATTATTGTGATTGTAGAAGAAAGAAAGAAAGAAGCTTTGAAAATGACAGTATATTATGGTGAGGGTGTGTGTGTAAATGAGATAAGCACACAGCTGAAACACTTATCATGATTGTACTCCTGAAAACTCCATAAAACCTGTAAATGTGTGTGTGTTTGAGTGTGTGTGAGTTAATGTAATTGTAATTATGATGAATCTTTGAATGAAAATGAAATTAATGGCATGCACCCAATTGAAAAAGAAGAGTGAATTAATTGGGGTGTAATTAAAACTCAACCTACCCACCATTTATATTTAAGCATACAATACTTGAATACAAGCATCTGCCTCTATCCACCTCTCTATATTTGCCATTAATGTTTCTTTTTCTTTTATTTTTTTACAACTTCTACTCACCCTTTCTTTTTATATCTTCACAAGCAAACCTTGTATATGAAGTATATATATATATATTTCATTAAATTAATAAGTTTACTTATATGTGTGTGTTTGTGTGTACTATTTAATTAATAGTGTTTATATGTTAGACTTGTAAGAAAAAAGTGTTTAAAACCTTGATAGAAATTGAAAAAGGTACAATCTATTTATATATATAAAACAGATATTTTTTCTTGTTTTTTAACCATCTCACGTCATATTTTTACATTTTTCTAAAACTCATCTAATTATGTCACATCATCAAATTAGTTTTTTCTTAAAAATCTTCATAATTCCTAACACTCTCTTAAAAATTTTTAAAAATTTAAATTTCTAACAAGCTACTTCCTTCTATTTTGTGAGGTTTCTAATTCAATTTTATTATAATTTATTATAATAGCCTTTTAAATTTATGCATTACATTTAATAAATAACAATTTTTTCCTACAAAAAAAATAAACTTATGTTCTTAGTGATATCTCATACATTGCAATGATCTAATATTATCATTTTCAACTACCAAGTTTAAGAAAATTAGTTTTAATAAAATATGTAAAATTGATTAATTTCTGTACATTTTGGTATACGTTACTGTTGAGTTTCAATAATAAATTTTCAACAATATTAATACAATTGAAAACTTAAAAAATATATGATTAATTTTATTTTTTTAATTACCGTGCATCGTAAGGGCTCAACAAATGTATCAAAACTTAACATTATTTTGCAATAAATTGTTGTTACTTTTGTCATTTACATGGTGACAAGATCGGTGTTACCGTGATAAATGGACAGAGACTCAAATTTCAACCGCTCGTAAGGAATGAGGAGACTACATTATACTTGATGTATCAACTGATGAAAAATAAATATTAGTTCATCCATTATAGTTTAATTTATGTTATTAATCATTATCACAATGATAATTGTAATTTTTTAATCAACAATATTAAACTTACAAATTAATATAATTGTATTTTATAAATGGACGTGCATCGCACGGGCTTAAGGCCTAGTTTAGTTACGAAACAAAGTCAATTAACTCATAATCATAGATAATTTTTAAAAGTATAAGATAAGTTTTTTGATTTAATTATTATTGAAGAATTAAATGATATATGATCACATCTTCATCCTTAATTGTAATGAATGATTATATGGTTATGCGTGTATTATATTGTATCCATTGTATGTATATATTTTAAATTTTGAATGATATATGACAACCCCGGCCGGGCAATTAATTGTAAATACAGTATGCATTATGATCTGTTTGGTTATTAAAAATGTCATTTATTTGTTGACTTTAATTAGTACTAAAATATTATCATAACTAGCTAGTATTATTCGAAATAAATATTGAATTATACATTTAATTGTGACTAATATTATTCGGAATACATGAAACATTCATATATTCTTAACTATTAAAGCGCTTCCAAATTATACACACTCTTCCAAATTATACATAACAGAAAAATAAACTAGCTACAATACGTTAATACTAGCTATTAGTTACTGTTAAAGGGTCTTTGACCTAGAGTTATGTGACATTCTATCAGTCAGCCAGATATGTATGCCGATCCCTAAATTATTTAAACAATTTAGAGAATGAAACAAAAAAATAAAATAAAAATAGAGTACTCTTTAATGAATATATGAATTTATTTAATATGTAGTTAGGTGCAAAATCAAATGTTTCGATTTCAAGAAACCGAGGAGGAGGAACAAGTTGCTAATAATAATAAATATTTTATGTTTGCACCAAATCTCTATGCTACCTTGTGTGGGTTAGTGCCACGTATACATTTATGGTGTAACGTAGTACGTTGCTTGCCGGTGGTGACATATATTAGGTTTCTTTGCCTCAAATTTACGTATGGTGGAAAAGGTGTGAATTAATGTAAAAGGGAAGGTTTACAATGTTTTAACTTTTTAAACAATCAAACTTGTCTCTGTCTAACCAGATTGTTAAGTTAATTTAACATAAATGCAATGAATTTTGCTTAGGGTAATTTCGTAATTTCACTCGATCGCCTTGACTTTTCTATTAAGATTTTTGAATTTTGATACGTTAGTATTTGAAAAATGACCAATAAGCTAGTCTTGTATAATTGACCTAACAAGTTCCCTTTGACCGAGATGTGAATGCCCATGATTTGCACTCAAGTTCCAGTGATACAGCTAGGTCGTTCGAAACTAGTAATACCACTAGTACTTGATTGTTTGGATAACGTCAAATTTTAATCCTTAAATTTTAACTCTAGATATCATCACCCTTCAAAGTTTTGTTTATGAAAATTGACTATCTTTTTTACTCTAACGTGAGTTTTCTAAGTTTTCATCAAGTGTTTTACGTTTATTATTTGCATGAAAAAGTCTTACGATACTCAAATTCTATTGAGATTTAAATTAAAATAAACAATGAAAACAAATAATATGATTTGAAAAAATTTAACAATCAATTTGTCCAGTTTGACTTTGCATAATTGAAAATTCTTACCAAATTAACCCATGATTTATGCTCCGTATCACTTTGCATTAAGTGAAATTAATCACCAAATTAATCCATTGTTTGATTCAAAAAAAGAGCATTAAGGTAATTTCCGATCTTTAAACTTTCAAGGTTTAAACAAATAGTCCTATACGTACTCTTTATAAGGGTTTAAAATTTAAGATTAAGATAACAAAATGTCAACCTTTGACCTCTATTTGTCTTTAAAACGGTACATGAGCTTCAGTAAGTCGTAATTATAAGGACAAATGATTCTACTAAAGAGTATAAAATATGTGTAATTTAAGTAACTTTTTATTTTGGTACTTAACATTTATTGGGTTAGTTAAGGGCATTTTGATAATTTTGTTATAAGTTTACTATCTTAAAAATATTTTTCTTTAAAGAGAAATCTCAGTCCGATTAGATTATTAGATAATACAACCACAGAATGTCACAATGTGTAAAAAGATTCATAATTTGAAAGATACAAAAGAATCTTATGTATAAAAAAAATTGTTTTAAAAAAGTGAAGTTTTATCCTTTTCTTTCTATACATTTTCAAATTAAAAAAATAAAATAAAATATGATTTAAGGAATGGTTCCATGTTCTCTGGTTTTGATTCTTAACATTTGACTTTCAGTTACAGCTAAAATTTGACTTTCAATTACAACACTAGCATTATTAGTGCTTCGGTTGCTTACTTTGCTTGTGTATATAGGATTGGAACTGGAATTGGAATTGGAATTTAATGTATATATATATATATATATATATATATATATATATATATATATATATATATAATTTTATACTAATGAATGGAATGGAATTAATTAAGTAATATGTACAGCTAATGCCTAATTTGATATAAGTTCAAAAAGTCTTGTACAGAATGGAATATTTGGCCAGGATAAGATTTTGGGTTCATATTAATTATTCCGATTTCAACTATAATATTTATTTAATTACAAGAAAAATATTATTTTGTTCTATACGTGAACAAATCACACCAAGCCAAATATTTGCTATTAAATATTAATTAATAAATATAAGTGTTCAACATTAATTAATTAACATCAACACTAAAATAGTAACAAACATAATGAATTCAACAATTTAGAGGTATTTAACTTGATTACTATGGTTTGGAAAAATAATACAGTACTCCGATTAATATCATGATATAATTATGGCGGGAAAAAACATTTGTTGTTGGGAACTCAATTAACGAACTATGAATGAAGTTATATTATATAGGGGAGTTAAAGCAGCTGACATATAGAGAAAAAATGCAAAGGAAGGATCCAAGAATTGGGAATTACTATTAAATAAATAATATTAATTAATTAATTTACTGATATTTTTATTATTGGTATGGTATTAATCTATATAATCACTAAAACACATTAATTGAATGCATCCACATGGAGATGCGTGCACAAGAGAAGAGGATAGAAGTAGAACCATCTTTCAATACCAACTTTGACCATCTTTGGAAATGGAATCAATGGTGGGTGCAGTCAAATACTTATATAAGTACAAAACATAAGAAATATTTGGATTATTTGAAATTATAATAGCAGGAAAATACTTGTTTGGCACATATAATTCTTTGAAAAATAATTTATAAATAAAATTATTATACTGTAAAATATAATAAAAATCTATCAAATTAAATAAATAGCTTTGGTTTACTACTTTGATAATCATTTTTGCTTAATGTGGTGTTAAAGCTAGCTTTGAATTTGATGGTCAACATGTATTTTAATTTTGGTTAAATGGTAACTTACGAAGAAACCCAATCATACGAAAATATATTGTATTAAAGAGAAACTTTTAAGTAATAAAAGCCCAATAGCCCAATCAATGGGTTAGCCCCGGATATAGGAGTTTACAGAAAGGGGAAGAAATTTAACTAAAGGTAGCCCAAAGGTTTTTCAGTGGACTTGATATTTGAGAGTTTGAGACGGAATCGGTGGTAAAAATAATTTGGGTTTCATGATATATGCCTTGTATTGTAAAATTATGGTTGTTATATTCAATTAATTTTTCTTTTAATTTGTAATATATTATATACGAGGATTTTTCACCCGAGCGTTGCGGTGAGATTTTAAAATTATATATTTTTTAAAAGATTAATAAATACAAAACTAAAAATAAAATTAACACAACATTTATGTTATTAGCTCAAGCTATTCAGGTTGGCTATTTGGTTATTTCAACTTTATTAGTTACTCCTAAACAGAGCCGAATAAAATTGGGACTATTCGGGTTAGGTTCAGGTTTTGGTAACGTGTTTTAATTTGAATAAGACAAAATCTTAAATTTTCAAGAATTGAACAAAACTCAAACTTTACAAAATGACACTAAAAGCTCCAGTAGATATTATAAGTGTAGATAGATTCGTATGAAACATAAATAACAAATATACTTACATTTGTATATTTAGTTCCTTTTTGTTAGATATCCGAGTTAGCAGAATTCAAAAATATTTAACCATAATCCAAATAAACTGCGAGGTCATTCGTGTTCGAGTTATACGGGCTCAATTAACCGAATAAGCATATATATACCCTAACAATGTTTATGATCCATTACGCTAAAGTAAATGCAAATTAAATCTTGCATCTAAGAATTTAATATACATCTTAATAGAACATTTATTTTGCAAAGCACATGTTAAACCTCACAGTTATCATTTATTTTTTATTGTATTACTAATTTAAACATAAGAAAATTTACTTCTCATATACATTTGATTTTTTAAATAATAGAAAATTTGTAATAAATTTACAAATAACACTTAAAAATAAAATAAAATTTTAAAAATATACATGAAGTATGAAGTGTATACAATGTTACATCTGAATCAACTTTTATATAAGAAACACATATATTTTAAAAAGTCTGCTAGCTACTCTTAGTTTATCCAACATAATCTATTAAAAGGAATTAAGGCAAAACACTTTATTAACCTTTAATATACCATGAGAAGTTCGATATCATGAGAAACTCAAAAAATCATGTTTTAATAGTAAAATTACCTAGAAGCCCTTTAAAATCTCATGATAACTTCCCACTTTCCTTTGCTACCTTTGCTAATTGCATATAAGGTATAATGTATTAAATGGTTCAAACTTCAAAGTAAAAATTATTAAATCTTCAAAGATAAATAAATATTATAATATAAAATGTAGAGGCATGGAGTAAATCACACATGCACATTAATACATTATATACTGATACTTCATCTTAATTCATGGTTAAAATGTCAAACTCTCTTTCTACATATACATGTTTGTTTAATAAGAAAAAATAAGCATACCCTTAGATTTGAACATAGTACCTATTGTACAAAGACACTACATCTTAACCATTTGAACTAAATTTTCAATCCAAATAGACTATGAATATTAACAATCACTTTGGTGATTGTATGTTCTAAAATTGGGTAATGTTTAGAGGGTCAACCCCTATATGAGGGGTAACCAACTCTCCATCTCAGCTTTTAATTTTTTCAATCAACGGTTCAGATCAATGTATTTTAAATTCAATGCATTTTAAATGTAAAATGCATTGAATTTAAAATGCAGTGAATTTGGACTGTTGATCGAAAAAATAAAGGGTTGAAATTAATTCTGTCTCTCTTACTCCTCGTATAGGAGCCGCTCTGATCTTTAAGTGTTATATATTATATATTATAATTATATATTATTTGAAGTTTAAAGGCTCTTCAAAGAAAAAATAATGATAGTAAAATCCAAGTATCATTTATATTCAAAAACTAACCTTTTAATATGATCAATATACGTGTTGTTATTAGCACATTTGTTGAGTACTATTTTATTAAAGTATTTACATATTTGGACCTTTGAGTTACAACATTTGCATAAATGGTTCCTTCTATTAGCCTGACAGCACCGAAAGTTAGATACTATCAGACCTAACATTTACCCTAAAATATATAATAGATTTTATAATTGTGACATTTCTTAAGTTTTCAATTTACTTCTATTAGATCTTTTGTTTCATCATTCCATTGCATGCTAACAGAGACATTATAAGTGGTCAAGAATTCAATCCAAACTGGATAATAGACCAACGTGGCAGCATCATATTGGCCAATTCAAACCTGCAAATTCAATCAACCAATAATTGTAATCCAAAACCAAGACAAGATTGGACAAAAAACAAAACAATTTATAGGATCATCAACAACATTAATATTATAATTCAATACTTTGTCATTGGTGGATAAGAGAAACAAAATTAGTGGCATAGAGAAATAGTAGGAACTGAAGTCATGGCTACATCCAACATGGCATCTACTGCTAGTTTTCTACCTGTTTTTGCATCAAACACAAATGCATCATCTTCAAGAACAACAAGTGTTTCATTTTTGAACTTTACTACTAATAAGAGTTTAAGAAGGCAGTTGGTTATTGTAAGGGCAGAAGAAGAAGCCGCCGCCGCCGCCACAACCACCGATGCACCGGCAGCAGAGGGTGCTGAGAAGGCGGCTGCCAAGGCTGCTAAGCCACCACCAATTGGTCCTAAAAGGGGTACCAAGGTAAAACCCCAATTCTTATATGAATATATTTTAGTGTCTCTTTTAACAAGTTTCATATGACTATTTAATTATTTCAGTTAAATTATTTGTGTTAATTTAATTGAACTCGATGCAGGTGAGGATTCTACGAAAGGAGTCGTATTGGTATAAAGGTGTTGGATCAGTTGTAACCGTTGATCAGGTTAATTCTCTTCTCGTATATTAGAGGTGGTAAAATAGATGAGTCAGGATTTTCTAGTAACGAATTAAAAATGTGATTTTTTTACATACAAGTAAAATTACATTATTTGTTAAAGGGGTTGGCCGGTTCGATCTGCTACCACTTGTTTTTCATTTCTTGACATTTTCATATAGCAAAATGATCGGTGTAACGGTGTTGTTACGTACTGTTACACCTTAGACTGTGCAGTTTAAGAACTATTAACAGAATCAATAGTCGTGAATCAATTTGTCAAATAGTACATGATCATCCTTTTCAACAAAGTGATAAAATTTATTGTTTATCGTGTATATAGGATCCAAAGACACGTTATCCAGTGGTGGTTCGGTTCAACAAAGTCAACTACGCAAATGTATCAACAAACAACTATGCATTAGATGAGATTGAAGAAGTTGCATAAGGTTTATGTCAATGTGTATAGAATTTCATCATTTGTAACATATTTTCCTTCCCTAAATATGATTATGTAAACCAATTTTATTGGAAGAAAACTATGAATGTGCATATCAATTAACGATATATATGTTATATCTTTTGCCGTTTCTCATGTACAAGGAAAATTACTAAGCAGTTTCGAATTCGGACACTGCCCCACCATCCATCCTAAAAGCTCTATCAACTTGGCATCCTCTTAAAGCCGACATTTTCTAATACTCCATCCGTCCCACAAAAATTGTTCTCCAATATTTTTTTTTGTTGGGAATAAGATAGAATAGGTAAATGTCAGTTTTTCCCTTATAATCAATGTAAGTTTCACTAAATTTATTTAAGAAATAAATGAAAAGTAATAAATGAGGGTACATTGAGAGTTTAATAATTTTTAATAGTTATTTTTTGTAAGTGGACAACTATTTTGATATATATATATATATATATATATATATATATATATATATATAAATAGTAATATGAAAATTTATTTTGAGACGGATGAAATACAATTTAAAGAAGTTGATTTGCATAATATTGATATAGAGACTGTTAAAATTACTCAAGAACAAGAATATGAATACCAAAAGAACACATAATTGATTAATCAAACTAGACTCAATGTTTAGATTCAACAATACACAGAAAACACTTACTAAATTGCTAAAAAAGATAAATACTTCGACAAAATAGACACTAAAAAGATGACTATAATAATACAAGTCGACCTATGAACATAGAGACGAAAATGGGGTTTTTGTAAGAACGAAGATGAGACTAAACCAGATTATGCATAAAACTCCAATCTCTATCTATATGCCTTATATATAAATGAATAAAATGGCATATTTAGTCCTTGATAATTTGGACTTTCTATCTCTGCCACATGACTTTCAGAAACTTTAACCAACACCTCCAGGTTCCAAGAATGTCACTTTGGCCGTCCAACTTTATACCCAGAAACGTTTATGAAATCTTCACTGCAGCCCTTCTAGAATCATTTCTTCATAAATTAACCTTGGATACAAAATAAACACATAATAAGACAAAGCAAAATACAAATAATACTCCAAACTGAGATTGAACATATTTGCATATTCCAACACCACTCTACAGGGGAAATCTCTTACTCGACTAGAGCGAATCCCGAGAATTCACCCGTTCCTTTAAAGTGTTGATTAGTAAGCTCTCCGCGGGATTGTGTTGTGATTATTATTAGTAATATAAGAACACAATATACAGGGTGGAGTTAGAAATTTAAATATAAGGAGGCAATTTTTTTTCTTTTATATCTTTTTGACCGGACAAAAGTTTTAAAATGTCAATAATTATCTCAATTTTATTTCTACATGATTTTAGATTTTCCGAGGGCCAGATGCTGCCCCTGCCGTGCTCCGTTCTAGATCCGTTCCGTGACAATATACAATAACAACTAGTCAAATCTTTATATATGTCGTGAGTACAATTGTACGTCCCAACAAACTCTCGGCACATTCATTTGCATAGACAGGGACCTCTCAAATATAAGGTAACGTTAGATACCGATAAAACATATACAAATGTACTAGATCTTTGTTTTCAAAGTAAATTTTATGTACCTTAGGTTTTAACGGTGTGTTTGGTTGGAAAACTTTGGAATGAAAGTGAATTTGAAAGTCGTGTATATAGAATAAGAGTTTGATAAAATTTTAACTAAAAATGTAAATAGTCAATTAGCCAACATTCACTTAAAAATGTCTCGAGTTTAGACCGAATATTTGGTTTGCGTAGATGAAATGAATATGATTGTGGGTCAATCATTTACCATGGTCATGTCAGTAGGTGCAAATATGACCCATAAAGGAGTAAAGAAGAGGCAACAAGTAATTCAAAGATACCTCAAAGCCGTTTTAGTAGTTCAAAATTTAACCCTTTTACCCCACAAATTTATGTAACAAAGTACATCTCCTTTTCCCACTTTTATGCAACTCAATCTTTTGTCTACTATAGGACAAAATACTGTAAACATTAAATATTGAAAATACTTTAGGAAGAACTTAAGGGGTGTTTGGTTTGTTGGTATGAACGACTAAAGGTATGAGTTACGTGATGGAATGTAGGGGTGTTATACGGTCAAAATATCCGAGTTCCATAAACTAGCATTTTAACCTAAAGCAAAATAGCAAATAACATTGGAAAAAGAAGTTGTAAGGCCCTTCCCAGTGGACCAATCTGTTTGCAAGTCAGTTTCAACCGACGGCCGTCACTTAAGTGACACCAATGTCACCACTCAGTCACTTTGGCTCGTCAGTTTTTTGAGTCGGATATCCGACTCACCGTCAATTTTTTTTTTGTTTTTCTTTTCTTTTCGTGTGTATATAAATAAAGGTATATTGATAAATGTGGATTCAAAAATTAAAGTGACTGTGTCATTAATGATAGAGGTCAGTCAGGTGTTAGTCAGTTTTAGAAAAAACTGATGTGACGTTGATGTGATAAAAATTGACCAGTCAATTTCAGTCTGCTGATGAGAGTAGTCTAATTGTCAATTTGTGCATCAATTTTATTTTAATTCATATTTGTGCACAAGTCGTCAAGTCGTCATGTACACTTACATATTATCTCCTATTTCATCTTATTTTAATTAGTTTTATATAAATTAGTCGTATATATTAATTGCAATTGACATTTAGAAATGGAGATATAGAAAAGTTGACATCAATTAGTCAAAATCAAAATTCATTACTAAATGTCATTAGATTCATGTATTCATTATAGTGTTCGGAACATTGTTCTTTTGCCAGGTAATTACCTATAATTATCAAACACTCTTTATGGAAAGAAAATGATGGAAATCTTTGCCATTCTAATCATGTATCTTTATTGGAAAATCTTTGAACCTTTTAAATTATTAATTATTGAAAATGATGTTTCAATAATATTCAGTGGACACATATATTCAAATATTAGTATTTTAATTTGAATTAATTAAAATTCAAATACATTAATAACATAAAATGATGTATATCATAGTGTTGTTGTTATATAAGTCTAAAAAGTAGACGTAAAAACACGCATAATTCACATAACTGATGGGTTTTCTATTCCCTTACTAGATTAACATACAATGTGGAAATAACAATTAATCTAGGGCATGAATGAAACTAAACCCTAAAGGATCTTAACTTAATAATAATACGCAACAAAACAAAATAAATAAGAAAATACTAATCTTTGAGAAAAATTGGATTTCTCACACGCAGACCAACTTAGTAAAGCTTCCTACCTTGGAGGCGAGTACTCAAACTAGAGCACCTCTAATGGTTCACACCCACGAACCAAAGAGAAAATTCCAACTCCTAAGGTCCCGATTAAATCGTGTAAACGCTTACAAGGAGAGGAATGAGAAAGAGAGAATTGAACCCTTTTGAAACCATGGCATGCCCTCTATTTATAAGGGAAGAGGGAAGCTTAGGGTTTGTTCATGGGCCGATGTGGGACAGCCTGATTCGGGCTTCCAACCGCCGGTTGGATTATTCAGTCGGCGGTTGGGCTTGCTTTCTGCCCGAGAACCCGAGCCACGACCCGCTTGCTCCACCACCTCACTCCAGCTGCCGGTTGAACATTCCAACCGGCGATTGAATGTGATTTCCAGAATTTCTTTTAGTTTCTAATTAATTCATCAACTTTGATAATTAATAAACTAAATAATTAATTATAATATTAATTACAATTAATATTATCTCTCATTTATTTCTCTTTAACTGTTCGAATGAGGACGACCCAAAAAAGACTCTACTTTTAATGATATACTTACCAATTAGTTATGCACTTGTACACTATATCCAACAATAACAACACGTAAATTTCAGTTATTTTCTTTATTCATATTCACGAGTTATTTTTCATGTCCACTAATAACATTTTTAGACACATATATATTTAAACTTATGAATTTGACTAACTTAGTATTTTTACACCTAAGTCACCAATTAAATAGTAACACTATGACATATCTATTGTCGATTTTGCTTTTCGAGACAACAATCTATATAGATAGGACCATATATACACCCAAGTCACCAATTAAATAGTGGCACCAGCCTGTACACATGGCTAGCCACCATATCTATAACCTGATTTCACAATCACCGGAGATAACATGCCGTTATTCTACTCTCCGGCCGCCGTGATTGATCGGCTATTTAATTGGCTAGAGACCTAATAAATACATTGGTAGCTCAACAATCACAATCCTTATTCAATTTGTCATGACATATAGCAAACTTATTAGAAAACAATTTTCACATTAAAATTCATCTCACATTAACAAATCTTTTTACACAATCTAATTAAATTTGACGTAACCGAGGGCAGAGACCGTAAGGGGCAGGGGCAAATGCCCCTAACAAAATTTTCATATAAAGAAATCGATTCTATTTATTTTAAGAAAAAATTTCACGGATGATGTTTGTGGTTTACTCGAAGTTGAAACATACACAATGACATGTAAATCAATAAATCATACAGATCAAGTATGTATTTTGCCATATTTTAGACACGACAAATGTAACCAAAAATTGGACAAGATCATCCACCATGACGACCATACCACCCAAACAATTGGACGGTCGCTACCATGTGTACGCTACAATATCGTGGCGCAAAGGCAACTTAAGACGAAGAAGTAGGCTATTTCTATCGTGGCAATTGTACCAAGTCCTATTAAATAACTTTGGTTCTTTCATGATTTTGGACCAACATTGGAATTGCATTACACCATCCCTAAAAAGTGAAAGCAAGCCTTCAATTCCCAAAAGTATACCTTTTACACATCCATTTCTAACTTCATTTGTATCGATGCTTGCATCGTCGACCCATGGTGGTAGGAATTGCCCATTTAATTTTGTACTAGCGTGCACCATCGACAACCCCTATAAAAAAGGAGATCCATTCGGGGTTGATCCACACACTCATTGAACAGACTTAATTGTACAACGTTCTTACTTTTGGTTGATCAATAATGAAGGGATCGTTTTCTTTGTGTAGTTTGGTTGTTCTGTTGTCATTGGTTGTGGCATTTGTAGTGGTTCCTCTTGGAGCTGAGGCTCGGGCTTTCTTTGTATTTGGGGACTCGCTAGTCGATAATGGCAACAATGACTTCTTAGTCACTACTGCCAGAGCCGACTCACCACCTTATGGCATTGACTATCCCACTCATCGTCCCACTGGTCGCTTCTCTAATGGCCTTAATATCCCTGACCTTATCAGTTGCGTTCTCATCATCAAAAACTTGTGCAATATAGTTATATGTTTTCTGTAGTTGTATAACAAAAGATAGCTAGAAGAACATACAATCAACTTGGCTGCACTTTTTTACATACTACATATACGACTAATGCTGGCACTCTTTAATATTATTTTGTTTTCAAAAAAACCTACAACATCAATAGTCCTTATATATTTAAATGAGTGCATTGAAACTGGTCGTATGGTAATGTATGTCTATTTCTTTGTATTTTTATATCTATAAGCCCAGGGGGTGAGACAGGGGCAATTGCCCCCTAAAACTTTTTATACAAGTTCTTTTATAAAAAAATATACATTATATTAGGGTTAATTATGATACTTTTCCCCCATTGAAAAAATATTTCTTTGATAAATATTATTCGATTGTAGTATGTAAAAATCTTCCAACTCTGACCCTGAATAAGCATCACATTAGATCGTTTTCAAGATCTTTAAAAGTTATTAACGTTAGGATTTTTTTTTCTTTTCAAAGGTCAGCATATGGGAATGGAATCCCCATTGCCATACCTGAGTCCGTTGTTAAAGGGAAAGAAGCTACTACATGGTGCCAACTTCGCTTCTGCAGGAATTGGAATCCTCAATGATACCGGAGTTCAATTCGTATGTCCTCATATACCTTTTATCCCTTTCTCCAACTAATTATTATGATTGGGAAAAAGATTCGTGCTGTTAGCTGCACACAACCTTACGTGCATCAATGAGTAAATTAAGAACCAAATGTTCTAAATTTGTTGTAAACTACTAACAACGTCCAGTCATACCCATTTTGCACATTCCATTTATAGTCAAGTTTCTAAATTTTATTACATAACTCTTGAAAAAACATGAGTTAAATCTAGTGCCTTCACTTGACATATTTAGCCATTTCTTTCACAGGGCATCTGCAGCAATTAATATAACAGAATGTATAAAATTTTGTATATGTTGTCACAAAGAACATGCGTACTAAATTTGCTCATTTAGGAACATGACCCTTTTGGGACAATAATGCTGAACTACCTATATATGTTCATTATCATTTCATTATAATTTTCTATGTTTGAGTACTGTAATATTAATAAATGTGTTCATATATGACAGTTAAATATAATACGAATATGGAAACAATTAGAGTACTTTCAACAGTACCAGAAACGACTCGCGGACATAGTTGGACCAGATGATGCTAGTCAATTAGTCAACTCAGGGATGGTTCTTATATCGCTCGGTGGAAATGACTTCGTTAATAACTACTACCTCGTTCCTTTTTCCGCTAGATCTCGTCAATACTCCTTACCAGATTATGTTCGATACGTAGTTTCTGAATATAGAAACGTTCTTTCGGTAAGTACCTTTTTTTTTTTTTTTTTTCTTTTTTCATTTTTTGCTTACACAATGTTCAGGGACAATTACATATTTTCCCTAATAAAACATGTAGCAATTTCCCTTTGAATAATATCTATGGGGAAATGGCTTTTAATGGAGCATGGTGGATCACAATTCACAATGACCATTACAATTAATGGTGCATTGTGGTTGGTGGGATGGTCTAAAATTGACAACATTTCTTCATGTGGAAATTAATGCTTTTGCATGTACATCAATTATTTTTGCTTTCTTACCATTTCATTGTCTGACTGAATGATTGATCCTTCATCCATTTTGGTAAATTTTCATTTTATGCATCAGGAAGCTTTAGTTTTTGATATATGAAATCATAGACAAAATCAATGCAAGTTTTTCCCAAATTAAGTACTAGGATAAAACACAACTAAATCGTTAAAATGGTCACAATTTAATAGTTCTTTTTAGTAAAAAATCTTCAAAAAGAGTAGGCATTTAAAGAAACTAAGCCGTATTTGGTAGCTGATTGGTAAACAACACATAATTTTGCTGACATGAATCTACATTCTTTATCAAAAACACGTAATGCAGTCTATTCTAATTTCTAAACCGTTCGTTTATTGTATCTATTTATTTTTATTTTAAAATGTAGAGAATGTATGATGTGGGAGCTAGAAGGGTATTGGTGATGGGAACGGGCCCAATGGGTTGTGTGCCAGCTGAGTTGGCACAACATAGTCGATCAGGGGAATGCTCAGTAGAGTTGCAACGAGCTTCCGACTTATTCAACCCTCAACTTAACAAGATGTTGAAAAGTCTCAATGACGAAAAGGGAGCTGAAGTCTTCGTAGCTGCTAATACGATGAAAATGCATATGGACTACATATCGAATCCTCAAGCTTATGGTATCAATAATCTTCTTTTTGATCTCTTTAATTCAAATCTATAAAAATTTGCATAAATAGGCGACCAGACATGTTGCAAAATACTGAAAACAAAAGGTAAAAAACTCATACAAGATGGGGCAGAATAGGCGAGAGGATAAAGTTGATAATTAAGTGGGTTGCGTACCTTGTTCAATATATGTTGTCTTTTTATAAATAATGTTTTATTTATTTATTTATTATTAAAAAGAGTCATTACAGATATAAAAGCGTCTTAAAATAAGTAAAATCAATCACAAAAATGCTGTGATGTAGATGTGAAAAAATATGAGTAAATTATATTTCCTCTGATATATAATTAGTGGACTTTAAGAAATCAAACGCACTCTTAACAATGTAACCATATGAAATGATTTGATATATTTTTGTATTAAAAATTAATTTAAATAATATATAAATAAGGAATTAAGTTCGTCGAATTTAGAATAGAGTTGTTGTTGCAGGGGTATGTCCGTCTGTGCCTGTGTCGGGTGCAAATGGGCTTCTATCCCATAATGTTTTAACTCATCAAATTTGTTTATCTACTAAAGGGTCTTTCGTCGAACTAGTGATATGTAGTGAATCTATTTAGGTAATAAATTGTGGGTTCGAGTTTTAGTTGAGACGAAATTCAATATATAATGTGTGATTGTATATAATACCTCGTGGTTTACGGTTTATGGATGTTTGCCGTTTAAAAATAAATAAAATTAAAATGATTTATTTATGCATCTTGCAGGGTTTATAACATCAAAAGTAGCATGTTGTGGACAAGGTCCATACAATGGATTAGGATTATGCACACCAATGTCAAACTTATGCCCAAATAGAGACATTTATGCATTTTGGGATGCTTTTCATCCTTCAGAAAGAGCCAATAGAATCATTGTGCAGCAAATGATTGGGGGCACTCCAAACTACATGACTCCAATGAATCTTAGCACTATATTGGCCATGGATTCCAATGCTTAATCTTCCTTTTTATTTTCCATATGTATTATCATTGTAATAATTAGGTTTGTTTATTAACTGGTCATTCTTAGGTTGTATTTTCTGTATTGTGTTTGAAGCTAATAACTCTGTATTTAGTGTTTTGAACCCTGTTTGAATTATTTTTTAGGGCGTGACGATTTGAGTTAATAAAAGAAGTGCAAGGTTAGAAGGTTCCTTTGAAAATACTCTTTGCTCGAACTTAGTTCATAGAAAATGATTTGTGCTGCTAACTGCACATAAACAGTCTGCACCCCACGCAATAGATGATATCGTATGCACAGTTTTAAAAACCGTGTGCAATGCAAAGTACTATTGCACTAATGATGAGTAAACTATCATCTAATTTACACAAGAAGATTCAACACTTAAATATATATTTCACCTTATTTTGAAAGTTTGCTTTTACCAACTTCCATAGGATGCAAGTATGCATAAAGTATCTTTTGGTCATTAAAGGTACTAACAATAAATACAATATTAATTGCAACACATGGTGCATGAGATTCATGGTTAAGTGATAACCATATAATAGTCAAAAAGCAATTTTATATCTTTGAAGCTTATGTTACATATCATAAAGAAGGGGAAAAGTGAAATAATACCATACATACCTTAGAAACTAAAAACTGTGGGTAAATAGGTATTGCCCTTGTGAAGATTCAAATAGAGGTAGAGGTAATACACATAAGTTACTTGATTTACAGTATATTTGGGTGGTCATTGATTGATTTTGAATCATAGTAAAATCAATCTAAATATAGGCTGATTAGGTTTTTATGTAGCCATCTCCAAGAGCAGAAGTTGGAATAATTTTTGGTTGATACAGTATGTGCTAAAGTATATTCAAACTTGCACAACCTCAGCTCCTCTATGATTTTTTTTTTCTTTTTTAAATTACTATTATATCGTCAATAATATATTACTTCAAGCACAGACTATCATAACTAGAACCACACCAGAACTAGTTATCTAATTAGCGCCACATCACCATCACTTACCCACAACTCAAACAAAAACCACTCCCTAAATGAGAATTAAGGACACCACCACGAGCCTACCAAGAGCCCGTGCCTATGGTGCACCTCGTGGTTGAAAGCTGAACAAGCCCCACCGCTAAACCATAGGGACTGCTCTTATAGGCACACTTGACACATGAATCTTCAAAGTTATGTAATAAGTACAGAGGTTTTTTGGTTTCACCCGTTACTCAATTCATCCAACCCGCCCAGTAGACCACTCTCCAGTTTCCACCTCTAAGGAAAAATGTAATTCCATTGACACAAGGACACTGTAAAATGTGATCAGATGACATTCAAGATATTACTATCTTGGTGACAGCCCAAATACCATTTCTCTAAATGTTAATTTGTTGACATCACAATATTCATTTAGCATTGAGTTTGCGAAAACAGAATGAAGTACTTAAAAAATACAAAAAATTGGCTTGTTTTTGTTTATGCTGTCCATGGCACTGAAACTGTTTTTTTTTTTTTTTTTTTTGTTTCTAGTAAGTAAAAACATCATGGTAACTTAAATCAAGAATGTAAGATTTGTTGACAGTATGTAGGGGCTGACTGACTAAATGAGTCTGTACATTTATGCAATAATCTCTGGCAAATAACTGTCCAATTTAATACACCAGAACAACTACAACCTTGTGTAGTTGGGATTGGCTCTACACTGACTACAATTTACCATCATTTATTTTGAAAAATGTATATTTATAGACCTCATTCCCCTTCCATGTTTCTCATAAAACACACTTTTATGTGTAAGCTTTTATACATTACTATTTATATAAGTATACCAAATTTAACTATCTCTAGTCATTTATAGAGAACAATGGCTAGCTCAAAACCATCAGTAGCTATGTTCTTATTTCTGATACTAGCAGCTTTGAGTAACGTTGTTCATGAAGCTGAGGCTAGAGCATTCTTCGTTTTTGGTGATTCATTGGTTGACAATGGTAACAATAACTATTTAGCTACTTCTGCAAGAGCCGATGCACCTCCTTATGGGATCGATTATCCCACTCATCGTCCTACAGGCCGATTCTCTAATGGATATAACATTCCTGATCTTATCAGTTGAGTTTTTTAAGTTTTAATTCTTTTATATTGCTTACCGTTAATTTTATGGACGAATATTGAATAATGTTATTAATTATCATAATTCAGGTCAAGCCATTGGTGAAGAGGCAACATTGCCATACTTGAGTCCGAATCTCAGAGGTGAAAAATTACTTGTTGGTGCAAATTTTGCTTCTGCTGGTGTTGGCATACTTAATGACACAGGAGTCCAGTTTGTAAGTTCACTTCCTATCCAAAATTAGCTTTTGTTTACTTAAAGATATCATTTTTATCATAATGTGCACTTACACACATCATTATGCATACTTTTACAATTTTAATAAGTCCAGAGATATATTCTTAAGTAACTTTTTTTCTCCACACTGCATAAGTCATAACTGTTGTAAAATTGCAATTTGCAAGTTTTTACAGGCAAATTAAACAAATGTAGAACTGGTAAAGACTATGCATACTTAACAATACAAAGATTTAGTCAAAATCATATATTTAACTTCTTAATGGTGTGGACTATGAAGATTTGAAAGCAACATCTCCATAGCGATAGCAACGTGTGTACATCTCTGCATGTAAAGGCATATGTTATTTAAAATGACACCTACTATAGCGGCTTATTTATAACTTTTACCATAGTATACATATACATTATCTGTAAACAACAAAAGAAAAGAATAACAGGATGCACAACAACAAGACATTGTTATTTTTCGTGTCTAGAATTAGTAAATCTAAATTCAAGTAATTTTGATGGTGAATCTATAATATATTATGCAGGTTAACATAATAAGGATCACAGCACAAATGCAATACTTTGAACAGTATCAGCAAAGAGTGAGTGATATAATTGGCCCTGAGCAGACTCAAAGTCTTGTAAATCAAGCTTTGACACTCATCACATTGGGAGGCAATGATTTTGTAAACAACTACTATTTAGTCCCATTCTCAGCCAGATCTAGACAATATGCTCTCCCAGATTATGTTGTTTACTTGATCTCTGAATACCGTAAAGTTCTAATGGTACGTATACACAATTGTCTTTCTCCATAAGCATTTCTTTCGGTCCATAACTCCTAACTGGCTAACTCATTATTTGCAGCAAAAAATTATATATATATATATATATATATATATATATATATATATATATATATATATATATATATATAGTTCTCATTATTGGGATGTATTCGAAGTGTACTTATATATCCTCTTAATTTTCGGCCATGCAATTTAATATGATATGATTTCTTGAAATAAATATATTGGTCCCCTTTGTAGATTAACTCTGAGTATTTTAGGTAATAATTCATGCATAGTATATGGGTATTAATTTGCACAAGTCTATGGGGAGGGCAGGGGTGGTTGAATATGTCCATGTCATAATTATTATTAATAGAAGTAGCATGCAGCTCTCCATGTGCTGCATAAATTAGTCTTTGTTAATCCATTTAATGATAATCAAACTTATGAAGACTTATTCAAATGACTCAAATAATACTAGTCAAGCTGATTTAAGAGCCAATGATTGATTTATAGATCAGAAAGTACAACAACCAGTCATTGCCAATTTCATTATACATTTAGCAATAATATGCAAATTTAGCTAATGTGTCGTTATGTGCTACCGAAAAATGCAGAAGCTTTATGAACTAGGATTACGAAGAATTTTGGTCACGGGTACAGGACCATTGGGATGTGTGCCAGCTGAACTAGCTCAACGAAGCGCCAATGGTAATTGCTCACCCGAATTAAACCGAGCAGCGAGTTTGTTCAACCCTCAACTCCAAGATCTGATTGATAGTCTCAATAGTGAGATTGGGAGCCATGTGTTCATTGGTGCCAATATCAGACAAAGCAGCATTGACTTTATTTCTGACCCTGCAAGATATGGTAAATTTACAGATTCCATTAAACACATATCTAAACTAAATTTACATTTTGATGAATAAGTACTAAAAGTATTTTGTCGAACAGGATTTGTGACAGCAAAGGTAGCGTGTTGTGGACAAGGACCGTATAATGGACTTGGATTATGCACACAGTTATCAAATGTGTGTGCTAATAGAGATTTATACGCATTTTGGGATGCTTTCCATCCTTCTGAGAGAGCAAACAGATTTATTGTACAATCAATTTTAGAAGGATCAACAGACTACATGTCACCGATGAATCTTAGCACTATCATGAAGTTGGATGCTGCAACTAATGTGTGATTGCACATCATTTATGGGTTCAAATTCTGCACCATGCATCTATTTTGATTTGATATATTGATATTGATAATTGTATTATGCTCTTACTTTATGAGATTTATTTCAATTGTAATTTTCTATGAAGTTTATTTGGTTATTAGAGGTTGAGGACTTCAAATAATTTTGTGTCAATTTGTAGCTACAATATTTGTGGCACCATTATATATGTTTGTATCTTGAAGAACAATCAAATAAAGTGAACATGGCTTTATTTTTTAGAAGTTAACTTAAAAACTAACAACAAAACTAAAACTATTTAAGGCCCACTATCACCCAAGAAAAAAAAAAACTATTTCCATAAAAGTTGTGTAAGAGACGACTAATTTTCGATTTCTTGCCTAATCTTTTATAATTATCTAATTTTGATGTTAATTTTTCTAATTATCTTTCTCAAAATGTGATTTAAAGAATATTTTTTTATTTATTTATTTATCATCGAACACTCGACTTGGGTTGCTATTTTTAATATTGGAAGCATTATTAATGTATAGCCCACCTTCAAACACCTTATTGGGCTCGGCTTTTGCTGCCTTGCTGGAAAGGGTTTAATGGGATATCATCATATAAAAATTGGGCCATATATCATGGGCTGGTGTTATATTCCATCAGCCCAACAAATACGTTACACACCCACAAACCCCCAAAAAAGATATGCTAGTTATTTTATTTTATTTTATTTTAAAAACGGTAAAACTATAATATATCTCACAAATTATGTTGAAGATAAGTACATCTCCTTGACTTTAACATGTGCAAACTTGAAATGGATGGCTTTGCAACAATTCAAGGCCAACTTTATTGAAGGGCCAAACCACAAGAAACAATTCAAGGAAAACTTAAAATATTGAAAATATAGTTATTAATATATTCAATTCTCACCTGCCATTAATGGCATCAAATTATGAAACTTCTGCCGTGTTATTACCTTCCTTAGACGCCTTAATCGGAATTAAGATCCAAAATGTCAATTTATGTTATTAACTTATTTTTATTTATTAATTTTTTAAATATATTATATATATTTGATTAGCAAAACTTATATAAGTTACTTTTAGTTAACTCTCGGTGTTTGATTTAAATGTTAGTATCACTGAGTGTATGAGAATGAGAATAAGAATGAAAATGAACGTTTCAAACTCACCATCGCACTTGAATATGGAGTATGTCTAAATTTATGAATTTGATTCTCAAATTTTTTAAACCAAATCCACTAACGGAACACTTTATATCTGTTAAGAGACTTGGAGAAAAATATAGTTTAATTGGAAATTTGATTTGTAGTCAAATTAGAAAACTATTCTTTGTTTTGCCTATAAATATAAGAGTTATGTTAGGGTTATTTGGTGAGGAGGTTGAGACAAAGAGAGAGCATATATGAGAGTCTTCTCCCTCCTTCCCGTGAGGTGGTCTCGGTGATGATTCAATAACGACGGCGTGAATTCCGTTATTATAATCAACCGTTGAGAGTAGTGTGAGGATATTCAAAATACCGAGAGTTAAACGTCTCCAATTTTGTAATATCTTTCATACAGTGGATGTTAAGTGGCATACGGGTCTCATAGTTTTTACTCTCCATTGAGAGGTTTTTCCACGCAAAAAAGTGTATGTGTAGTGTTTTTGTTGTGTTGAACGATTTATTATTAATTTATACAAAGTTATATAATTTATTGTGTTGGAGATCAATCCCAATGATCGATATGAGATCGGGTTCGATCCCCACAATATCATACCCATTTTCATTCCCATCTCTCAGAACTCATAATCCAAACACATCATCGTTTAGCTTCCCGGGCATAATAAACATTTTACATTTATTGTAGTAAGTGGGTTGCCATTTTAAGTACGTTTCATATAAATTTTTAATTTTTAATTCAGAATTAAAAACGTTGGTCGACATGATGTCCTGCACTTTTAATAATAATATAAGAACGTACCACATTCACCTTTCTTTCTTTTCAGAATACACCCAAAAACACACATTTCTAACTTTCTCTGTTTGTGTTTTTTAATACATCATTCCTAGCTTAAATAACTTTTCTAGCTAGTTTTATATACACAATTTATAATGGCTAGCTCAAAATCATCACTTGTCTTGTTGATCATGTGTATGATATTATTAACAAATCATGTTGTTCTTGAAGCCGAGGCTAAAGCTTTCTTTGTATTCGGTGACTCGATGGTCGATAGTGGAAATAACAACTACATGGTTACTCTTATACGAGCCGATAAACCTCATTATGGAATTGATTATCCCGGCCAAGTTGCAACGGGCCGGTTCTCTAATGGATATAACGTTCCTGACCTTATCAGTTGAGTTCTTTCTTTTCGTTGTTATGTATAATCTTTTAATATATATACTTTTAAATTTTATTTACTTATTAAAGATAAATATTTAATCAAATTTGACGAACTATTAGGTCAAGCCATTGGTGAAGAAGCAACAATGCCATACATGAGTCCAGATTTCACAGGTGAAAAGTTACTTGTTGGTGCCAATTTTGCTTCTGCTGGTATTGGGATACTTAACGACACAGGGACTCACTTTGTAAGTTTACTTTTTATCGAAAGATAAAAAATAAAATAGGTGTTATTGACATCACCTATTCTGCTTGCTACAGGTGTTAAAAGTTTGAACAAATGACCAAACTATGATCATATTCAAAAAGTAAAGGACTGAAAGTGTAATATTTATCTAGGAAGATATTAATTATAGAGCAAATTGCACAAGTCGTCCTTGTATTTTGTCAAAAAAACATAGATCATTCCTGAAAAAGTAAAATAGCACTAAGCATCCTTGTGTTTAATATTTTTTGATCAATTAACGTCCTTTTAGGTCTGGAATGACATATATATACCCTAATTCTTATTTTTCTTTAAAAATCTAAATGTTCTATTATTTTTCTTTTCGTTATTTTACGTTTTAAGAACCGGTTTGACCGGTCCGGTTTCGGCCTAAAATTAACCTGTTTTTCCAAATGTTTGACTAGTCAGCGATTATGTTTCTTCTCCGTCGTCATCTACAAATGTTGCCGATTACGTTCAGCAACATGAAGTGATTGGAGCTATCGCTGCCATCTGCCATCGTTGATGGAGGTTCGTATTCATATCAACATGAAGCACCGGCTAATTACACCATTTTCGGCCACCACCATAACCGTCGGAATCCTGGCGGGTTGTTGTGTTGTATTTCTGCGATGCCATTGTTTGAAACGGGAACACCATCCATTCTCTTCTTCACGACAAAAGATCCGCCAAGAGATCTTCGGAACGCCCTCTCCTTCGTGCGTTGTAATTTTCGTTCTTCGGCGAAATCAAAATGGCAGATCTGGCAGTGTTGACGTCGAAAGAATCGTGACCCGTAAAACATTTAGAACCGATGAAATTGAAATGGGTGGTGGGTTGTAAGAAGAAAAGGTCAATGGAAGCAAAAGGGCAATAAGAAAAGTGTAATTCACTCAAAATAAATTAATAGAAAACATGAATTTTTGATTAATCAAAATAAGAACAAGGGTATATTCGTCACTTCAGGTCAAGAAGGACGATAATTGATTGAAAATATTAAACGCAGGGATGTCTAGTGTTATTTAATTTTTTGAAGAATGATCCATACACTTTTAACAAAACACATGGACGATCTATGCAATTTTGCTCTAAAATTATATGATATGATATTGTGTAGGGACATCACATAAAGATCAGAATGCAAATGCAATACTTTGAAGAATATCAAGAAAGATTGAGTGATCTAATTGGGCCTGAAGGGACTGAAAGACTGGTAAATAAAGCATTGACACTTGTCACATTGGGAGCCAATGATTTTGTAAACAACTACTATTTACCATTCTCCCCAACATCTAGACAGTATTCGATTTCAGATTATGTTGTCTACTTGATCTCCGAATATCGCAAAATTTTAATGGTATTTACATTACCTTTTATTCCTTAATCATTCCATTCAGTTTTTAATCAACAAAATGTTGCTAATTGAAAGTGTTATCAATGGATGCAGAGGCTTTATGAAATGGGATTGCGAAGGATTCTGGTCACAGGCACAGGCCCGTTAGGATGTGCACCGGCAGAACTAGCCGTACGTAGCCAAGATGGTGAATGTTCACCCGAATTACAAACAGCATCAACTTTGTTCACCACTCAACTTCAAGCACTGCTTGAAAGTCTCAATAGTGAGATAGGCAGTGATGTATTTATTGGTGCTCATACTCGACAAACCAACCTTGACTTTATTTCTAACCCTGAAAAATACGGTAAGTACTTTAAATTGTCATAAAAGTGCATGTCGTAAAACACCATTTTGATGAATAATGAACAAGTTTTTGTTGCTAATTAAGGATTTGTGACATCAAAGATAGCGTGTTGCGGACTAGGACCATATAATGGATTCGGGCTATGCACAAAATTCTCAAACTTGTGTCCCAATAGGGATCTGCACGTGTTTTGGGACGCTTTCCATATGACTGAACGAGCAAACCGTATCATTGTACAGCTAATGTTAACTGGTTCAACTGACTACATGACACCAATGAATATTAGTACCATCATGGATTTGGATGCTGATGATAATATGTGATTGCAAAACATCTAAGGGCTCAAATTCTGCACCAATATGCATCTACCCGATTTCAAATATATTGTTTGTGTATGATTGATTTCAAATGTAAATTGTATATCTATCTGTATACTAAAGGAGTATAAAAGAAAGCTCCACAATTTGCCACTTGGTATAAAATCCTACGTGGCAATTTCTTATAATTTTCAAATTAATAAATTAATTATATTTTAAATAGTTTAGGATAACCATAATTTATTATCACAATTGTCAAATTATTATTAAACAAGGATATGTTTATAATAATTAATTTATTAATAATTATCTACTAATTATTATTGTCGTGTGTAGTTCTATTATGTTTAGAATATATTTTAATAATTGTATTGGTGAATTTTCTTGATTATTTATGTTTGTATTATGTATTTACATTATTCAATTGATAATACACTTGATATCTAAATTTATTTATTTTTCTAAAAAAGTTCGACGTAGATAATCTTCTTTTGATGTACCATAAAATTAAATATTGTAAATTTGAGATTGCCGTAAAGAGTATAAAAGAAAGCTTCATAACTTGCCACTTGGCATAAAATCCTACGTGACAATTTCTTATAATTTTCAAATTAATAAATTAATTATATTTTAAATAGTTTAGGATAATCATAAGTTATTATAACAAGTGTCAAATTATTATTAAATAAGGATATATTTAGAATAATTAATTTATTAATAATTATCTATTAATTATTATTATCGTGTGTAGTTCTATTATGTTTAGAATATATTTTAATAATTATATTGGTGCATTTTCTTAATTATTTATGTTTGTATTATGTATTTACATTATTCAATTGATAATACAGTTGATATCTAAATTTATTTACTTTTCTAAAAAAGTTCGACATAGATGATCTTCTTTTGATGTACCATAAAATTAAATATTGTAAATTTGAAATTGCCGTACATCGTACAGGTTTTCATCTAGTATATATATATATATATATATATATATATATATATATATATATATATATATATATATATGTATATATATATATGTATGTATTTGGTGATTGTAGGATGTAAACTTCACAAATATTTATAATAATCACGTCCTTGATACAAGATGTTTTATGAAAGATGACTAGCTCTACAACCTTTACTGAATGAGAAACGACTAATTTTAATTTTAATTTCTAGCTTAAAATATAATAATTATCTAATTTTGATATAATTTTGCCTAATAATTAAGTAATTATAATTATACTAGTTTAAGACCCGCGACAACGCGGGAAATTTAAATTGAATTTATAAAATGAGTTGTTTTTTAAATGTATGTTAATGTTAACCTTAAGCTATTATTAATAAGAATGCATTAAATGAGTCAAGGATAATTTAGACATTTTCTTGTGAATTTGATTTTTTATTTTACGTGGGTGAGAGATTTTAGGGATATCTTCTTACTTTTAGGAAACAAAATATTAGTATAAGTTATGAAAAGATTTTTTTTCTTTTTAGTTATATTCGAAAATTTTAATTTAAATTAAAATAATTAAGTATTATGAATTAATCTAGGTGGTCGGATCGATTTGGAAAAACACAATTAATGATCAGGATTCCTCCATTGTATTCTGATTTAAGCATATATTATAGATTATAGATTATAGATTTCTCAAAATGTGAATCAAAGAAAAAATTAAAATTAGATAATTATTAGTTGCTACTCTTCTACGAGCCGATACGCCTCCTTATGGGATTGATTATCCCGGGCAACTTGCTACAGGACTGTTCATCAATGGATATAACGTTCCTGACCTTATTAGTTGAGTTTTTTCATTACTCTGTGCTTTTAGAATAAAGCGTTGACACTTATCTCATTGGGAGCTAATGATTTGGCAAACAACTACTATTTTCCATTTTCGCCAACACCTTGGCAGTTTTCTCTTCCAGTTTATGTTGTCTACTTGATCTCTGAATACAGAAAAGTTTTAACGGTACGGTATAATTAACATACGATTGTCCATAATCAATATTCCATTCAAATTTTTAACTCATCAAGTAGAAATAAAAACAAAAAGAAAAACAAAAACTGTGCTAATTTGAACGTGGTATCAATCGATCCAGAGGCTTTATCAATTGGGTCTACGCAGGGTTGTGGTCATAGGCACAGGACCCTTAGGTTGTGTGCCTGCAGAACTAGCCTTACGTAGCCGAGAAGGTAAATGTTCACCCAAATTAAAAACAGCATCAACTATGTGTCTATGTTCAACACTCAACTTCAAACATTGCTTGAAAGTCTCAATAGTGAGATAGGTAGCGGTAAGTTTAAGCCTCAAGTCTTAAAAATTCATGTTTTAAAACACCATTTTCATTAATAGACATGTTTTTGTTGAGAAGGATTCGTTACATCAAAGATAGCATGTTGTGGAGAAGGACCTTATAATGGACTCGGGCTATGCACAAATTCATCAAACATGTGCCAATAGGGATTTACACGTGTTTTGGGACGCTTTTCATCTGACTGAACGAGCATGCAGTATCGTCGTACAACAGATGTTAACCGGTTCGACTGACTACATGTCACCAATGAATATTAGTACCATCATGGCTTTGGATACTGATGATATTATGTAACTGCAAATCATATGGGCTCAAATTATGCACCATGCATCTACTTGATGTTATAAATTGTTTGTGTATGTTAATTTTAAGATATATATGATTGATTTTAAATTAATGTAAATTTTATATGGGTTTTTTCCCCAAAAATGAATCAATAGTTCTCTTTTTCGCATTTTCGGGTATCAACTAATTTTGTTTTTTAAAAATGAACCACTAATTTAAAATCGAATATTTTCGGGTATAAGTAACCGTCTAAAACGGTAGCTCGTCACCATTTCAAATTAGCCGGTCACCATTTCATCACCATTTCGGTAGCCGGTCACCATTCCATGTAGGCAAAACCGGTTGAGTTGTCCGTTTTGTTTTTGTATCCGGTACTAATACCCGAAAATGTTCGATTTTAAATTAGTGGTTCATTTTTAAAAAACGAAATTAGTTGATACCCGAAAATGCAAAAACATGAACTATTGATTCATTTTTGGGAAAAAACCCATTTTATATATGTATTTAATTTGGTGATTATAGTCTGTAAACTTCACAAATAGACATGATTATATCATGCCAGATCCAAAGTCTATGATAATAGATGTTTTATGAAACTGTGATAGCATAACATGTGGGAAATTGCACAAACTTCAAATGTGCATGTAAATCATATACAGTTTTGGGGGTTTTGATCCATCACAATGTTTAGTTATTAAAACGTTTAAAGCAAGTTTGGTTAATGTCTATAGGTTGCATGATTAACTATTTGTATTAGAAAACTTTTCTGGAACTTGAACACATTTTCTAGTTTTTCAACTTTCTTAATAAAGTTCTTCGAAAAACAGAAAAGCTAGTTTTCTGTAACTAAATGCACAGTTCAATTCTCCTTTCAGAATCTGATTACAAAAAATTTCAGGAAAACACAATAATGTGTCAAAATGTTAATAAAATGGGTATGTTCTTCGATGGCTAAGCAAGCAAGTTAAGCAACTATGTACAAAATGTACCACCAGCATAATTTTACTTTCAGCTCTAAAGTTGGTTGCATTGATGTGAATTTGGCCACTTATAAAAACATAACGCATTCCCCTTTCAGAATACACCTAAAAACACACATTTATATCTCTCTGTGTGTGTGTTTTTAATAAAGTATTCCTTATTTTTATTTTGTTTATGGCTAGCTCAAAATCGTCACTTGTCTTATTCATGTGTCTGATATTAAGAAATGTTCTTCAAGCTGAGGCTAAAGCTTTCTTTGTGTTCGGTGACTCGTTGGTTGATAGTGGAAATAACAACTACTTGGTTACCATTGCACGAGCCGATTCACCTCCTTATGGGATTGATTATCCCACTCAGCGTGCTACAGGCCGGTTTACCAATGGATATAACCTTCCTGACCTTATCAGTTGAGTTCTTTCCCTTATTTAATCCTTTTTAATATATCAACTATTATTATAGATAAATATTTTGTCAGATTTGATTAATAACAAGGTCAAGCGATTGGTGAAGAACCAACCATGCCATACTTGAGTCCAAATCTCACAGGTGAAAAGTTACTAGTTGGTGCCAATTTTGCTTCTGCTGGTGTTGGCATACTTGATGACACTGGAGCCTTCTTTGTAAGTTCACTTGCAGTGAAAAAGTAATAATAGATAATAAAAAGAAAATGTTTGATGTGCGTAAAAATGTAGACTTGAAATAGCATGTGAAATATATGATGTAGGGAGATCTAATAATGATCAAATCGCAAATGCAATACTTTGAACAGTATCAACAAAGAGTGAGTGATATAATTGGCCCTGAAGAGACTAAAAGGCTTGTAAATCAAGCAGTGACACTCATCACATTGGGAGGCAACGATTTTGTAAACAACTACTATTTCGTACCATTTTCACCAAGATCTCGACAGTTTTCTCTTCCAGATTATGTTGTCTACGTGATCTCTGAATACAGGAAAGTTTTAAAGGTATGTACATAAGATTCCTTAAGTACCATCCCTAATCATTCCATTCAGTTATGGGATTAGTACAGGAAAATGTACTTAACTTTAGTCCGATCTTTATAGTGTGTACCCAACTTCGTTTTGGTCTATTGTGTGTATCAACCTTTCAACTTGGTTTATTATATGTATCCAACATCTAATATGATAACGTGGCAACCATATAATGTGCCACGTCATATGACACGTTATTGACACATCATCAAAAACATGTGCCACGTCAGTCGGATACACACAATTGACCAAAAGGAAATGTTGATACATACAATAGACCAAAACGAAGTTGAGTACACACTATAGAGATCGGACTAAAGTTAAGTACATTTCCCTGCACTAATCCCTTCAGTTATTAACTCATGAAGTCGGACATATATAAAGCAAATGGAAAAACTGTTTTTTACTGTTTTAACATCTTGAACTAAGTTTCGGGATTCGTAGCCCATGCACTCTGCTAACTGAACATGTTATTGACGGATGCAGAGGCTTTATCAATTGGGATTGAGAAGGATTATGGTTTCAGGCACAGGACCAATGGGATGTGCGCCAGCAGAACTAGCCCAACGTAGCCCAGATGGTAGTTGTGCACTCGAAGTGCAAAGAGCAGCAAATTTGTTCAACCCTCAACTACAAGCATTGGTTGATAGTCTCAATAGTGAGATAGGGACCAATGTGTTTATTGGTGTCAATACTCGACAAACCAACTTCGACTTTATTTCTAACCCTGAAAGATACGGTAAGTTTAACATCATCTTTCAAATGCGTCTCTTAAAAGTTAAAACACCTTTTTGATGAATACTGAACATGTTTTTTTTTTTGTTGAGAAGGATTTGTTACATCAAAGGTAGCGTGCTGCGGACAAGGACCATATAATGGAATCGGGCTATGCACGCAAGTATCAAACTTGTGTGCTGATAGGGATACATATGTGTTTTGGGACGCTTTTCATCTAACTGAGCGAGCAAACAGAATCATAGCACAACAGATTTTAACCGGTTCGACTGACTTCATGTCACCAATGAATCTGAGTACCATCATGGCTTTAGATGCTTCTGATAATATGTGACTGCAAAACATCTATGGGCTCAAAATCTGCAGACGCATCTATTAGGTTTGGTATATTGTATGTGTAAATATGTTGTTACTTCTAAGATTGATTCCAAGTTCCAACAGTTAATTTTTACATGGTATCTGTTTGGGTGAATGTATGTAACTTCAATAATTTGGTATAGAGTTGTAGCTACCTATGTAACAATATTATCATGCTAGATCCTAAATTTAGAGCATTTATGTAACTCGTGCAATGTACATTAAACAACACAAGATGTTTTTATGAAACGATGACAACATAACATGTGGGGAAGTGCACAAACTTTAAACATGTATGTAAGAAGATGTAGGACAAAATTTATTGTTTGGGACCTTGATTTCAACTTTCAGTCGAATATTAAGATTTTTGAAAAAAGAATGATACCCTTTTTTAATGTATTGTCAATAAAATAATGTTCAATTGGGATTTTCATCAATCACACATTGAATGGTTGGTTCATTGTAGATTTTGATTGACTGAGTGCTGCAGCCTGCGGCACGATTGAGAGGGTGATTAACTGATTATAGAGAATCAAAATGCATATAACCTCATAAATTGTTTTATTTAAAAAAAAACAAAAAATATTAATTAGCTAGCTACTAAATAAATCAAAAAAAGAAGGGCAAAACTGTTTGTAGTTCGGCCTAATCTGAACCTGTTTTTATTCGTCCTTGACCCGCCCATTTTGCAACCTCTAAATTGGTGCCTGAATCCTTGAGATCTAGACAGTGGCTAGAAATTATTACTACAACTAACAGAATCTAGTACTCATTTCAGGAATGCTCAAAGGCAAGCCAGTTTCTATTAAACTAATACATATAACATACAACAGAAGGATAACACTAAAGTTACAAAGATGTACCATTTACACTAGTACGAGTTGCTTGTCTAGCTTGAATGACCATGTCGAGGGTCTCATCAGGGACTGTGATACCACTCGTCTCCAGGTCAGCAACAATTGCGATAGCTGCATCAAGTTCTCCAAGATCAAGGCATAATGTGATGACCTCGTCATATAATGGACTGAAAAACACAAAGGATCAGATACTATCTACAGAAACACTTTCAAGCAAGTTTAACCTCTAGTAATTTACACAGATAATATAATATCGCTCTCAGCCTTTTGGCTAACTTTTAAAAATATAGAACTGTCCTCGTGATTTGGAGAGAATATGATGGTAGTATAAATGGACTTCCTCGCAAATCACATCCTAGAACCCTACCTCTGCAGAAGTGGCAATTTCTACCCGTTTATGTGGAAATGGGTTAATTTTGGGCTTTAGCTAATACTAATGGGTCAAATAGATGAATTAAAGATCTCCTAAATTTTCTTAAAAGCACCTGGCTCACTAAGTAATTCTCCATTATAATCATATAAATATATATATATATATATATATATATATATATATATAGGAGTATATTATATAAAGTTCAAAAAAGAGAGTCAAAAAAAGTTAGCAGTTAACCAAACCCGACCAGCCCAGTTCTGACCCATCTACAAACATTCACCAATTTAAAACCCTTCTACAAAAAAATTAAAACGATAAGGATACCTTTCTATGTATTTGTATCAGGTGTTTTAGAGTTCATTAAGCTTTAGAAAGATCAAGACATGAGCTAGAATGGAGATTGCAGTATTATCTTACATTTATCTATAGGTGGCAGATTGGTTGATTCAGACAAGTTGGATAATGGGTCAAAAGAATTATATTTAACGCTTGATTGTGCCATGAGACTCTTTAAACCCATTTTCATTTTGCTGAATTTGTTAAAATTTATCTATTTGAGTTGTTAAGAGTAAAGTATCATAGTTTATAGTCTTAAATACTGTCTAAGAGTGATAGTCTTTAGATGATAAAGAAGTAAAACTGGAATATATCGCATTAAATGATCTTCAACTTACCTTCCAAACACATAACCAAGGCTATGTGTTGTTCCTAAAATTTCTAAGAAGGCAGAAGGATAAGGAGCTCTTATTGCTGCACGCAGAATTATTGCACAGTCTCCGATGGTTGGTTTCCCATCCAGCTCTATTACCTGAAATCAATTGGTTATTAAGATCTGTCAGAAATACATCAAAACTTGCTAACATGAAGAAGGATAAACAGACGGGCGTTTGGCAGAAGGAATGGAGAATTACCTTTCGCATCAGCTTCATGGCCATTTCTACTTCCCATTCTTGTGACCATCGTCTAGGGGGTGTATTTCTTATTTCCATTTCCCATGTCCAACCCCAAGCATCAGCAATTGTGTACATATCTGATACATCAAATATTTTTCTATCACGCAACTCCTTAAGTGCGTCCAGTATATCCAATGGAAGCCATTCTTCATCGTCATCGTTCTGCATTCCATAGAATATCAGTTATACTGTTCCGAATAAATATCCAAAAATAACAAGTAAAAGCAGGTGACCATAATGAACAAAGACTAGTTCTTCATCCAAACTGGAACTCAACTGGTTTTTAACTAGTTTTTTCTATTTATTAAACTTGAAACAACTATACTTGTTAAGCAATACCAGACTGGTCTAAATCAGAGCCAGGCTGGTATAGAAACGCTTCAGATCAGTCGGTTCTTGGTTCCATTATTTGTAATTTATCGGTTCCGTTCTAGTCCGGTTATGTCACAATGCACACCCTAGGTCATTTTTTAATACTGGCTGAAACCGGCTGGGTAGGTTTAGGTTGACCCACAAACACTTTAGAGTTCATTTATCAAAATTATTTGATTATTATTTAAGGTGTTAATTATGATTAGAATAACAATTTTATAACAAAAGTAATCCTCAGTTTCAACATGACCACCAAACGAAACTGTTGCTGTTCATACCTCCATTGCAGCAATTCGGGCCAATCTTTTTACAGATTTTTTTGATTTAGCTGGTGCAGTATCGGAACCTTTAAATAATTGGACACCAATCATTTGAAGAGGGTTTGCAGCCACTTCCTTGTCCTTAACCGCTTCCGTATCAGCAGCTTGGATTTCAGTTTGTTCCACTACCTCCTCTTTATCTGCTTCATCATCGTCACCCTGCTTAGTCACATCATCACTAACCTCAGGATTATCAGAGACCTCTGAAGCTTCCACTTCAATGGCTGTCGGCTTTCCAAGTTCAGGTTCTAAGCATTCTCCAAGAAATCGTCGCCTCCAAAACTCGGTATTTCCTTCTTCTAGCCTCACCCGAGATACTAATTCTTGGATCTCCTCATCAATCTGAGCAAAAAAAATTATAAATATCCATATAATTTGCAATCTAAAGATACAAATTCTGTTGAACATCCATTGTGATAAAAAAGTAGAGGTGGGAACATGGGCAGGAGGTGGGTAATGGATCAAAAAGGGTAATCTTGTACAGGTCAAAATGATTGGGTCGGGTTAACCGTTAACCTGAAACACTTATTGGCCAAATACAAACCAATATTGGAGATATTTCATAAAAGAACAACGAAGTTTAGTCTGATACCTATTTTGGGTTGCACATTATACTTACACTCATAGAAGGCTAAATTATCATATATGGTAATCTTGTAGGGGTGACATCAGCATCAGTAAAGCACCACATCAAGACAAATTTAACATGACCCAAACCCATTTGGGCTACACATTTTATTCTTTTCTTTGACAACTTAACTTATTCCGGACCGTACCAAAAATTACCCAATTGGACCAAACCCATTTTGACACGTTTCCAACCCGCCCAATTCAACACCTCTACAAACATACCTCTTCTTCTTGCTCTTGAACAGGAGGAACCCATAGGGGCTTGTTTCTAGATCGATTTATTCTTCTAGCCTTCTGAACACGCTGATAAAGCACACTCCGGTTTCCATCAGTAGGCAGACCTTGTGCTTCAAGTTCCTCCACTAGTTCAGGTACAAGCATCTTACTGGCAGCCTTAGGCTTTAATGCATTTTTGTTTGGGCGTTTAAGGACATGAAATAACCACTCCAAAACCCGTACATAATCAGATTCTGAAGCATCTCCCAAGAGTGAAGGGCCTCTTCTACGCAAAGCCCGTAGTACCTTTCTTTGATACCTCCTCCAAGTTTCAAGACATTGTTGTCTGAATGAGGTTTCTAAGGGGTTTTTATAAACAAATCCCGCAACATCAGGATCTAGTGAAGTCTTCCCTTCTCGTGGGACCCATCTCTTGCGCTCACCTGTAAGCCCACCCTCCTCAATGTATCTGGTTGATGTAAAATGTTAATACAAAGTAATAAAATTAATTTTTACAGATGACCAACTGATTTTACTGTAAACACATATGCACTATTATATTTCAATATTCAGTTTGATTAAAGATAGATATATTGGTTAATGATAGATGAATAAAAAAAATTACCCTACGATATTCATCACCAAATTAGAAATCGTCCTCAAATTTTGATATCAACCCTGAGTTACTTACCTGGCAATGTAATCAATCTCGTATCCTACATCTGCTTCTGTTTGCATAGGTTCAATCCAAGAGCTAACCAAGGTCCTATACTTTTGACTAAGTATCATTGCTCTGGCTGGAATAGGCTGATTTTCTTTACTCATAGCTTCTAAAGCTTCCAAAAGGTCAATAATCCTTCCTGATTCCAATCATAGTATTTAGTTCAGTCAACTTCGGAAAACGGAGATACTAAGCTAACATTTTGAAAAAAAAAATAAGTCAATTACTCAAAACTTCAAAGAGTAAATAGAGTTTCACCTTCTCTACATAAAGCCCGGAGATATAGCGAAAGAGGATCTCCATTTTTTCCTTCATTGTATAGAACTTTAATTCCTCCTTCAATTTTTATAAGTGCCCGAAAATGTCGAATAGCTTCTCTTACTGCACAATATTTTGTAAAGCATTCGACCAATAGCCTAAAATGACACCAAAATGATTAATGATAGAAATTACAGTGAAAGCAATTAATCTTGCTAGATAGAATAAAAGAAGTTACAAGGTCCACATTAGTTTGAATTATTGGTGGTTTGCTGTTCGAAAAAAAATTATTACTCCGTAATAATAATAATAACGGTATTCATGAAGACCACTCATACCATCAACAAAATGTGTTTTCTTGCAATTGCAGATTTATAACAAATCGAAGTTATGACTGATCGTAATATCTTTAATGGCATCCATGTCTCATATAATAATGGCGAAAGAATTTACTTACGCATAGGTTCTCACATTAGGTTGTACACGTTGGTAATCTTCCACCATCATGCCAAGTAGGTGGGCAACATCTTGTACCCTGCATGTTCACAATACTTCCAATTAAAAGATAGTGTATATCAAATAAAGGTAAAAACAACAAACTATAAATGGCTTTTACACTAAATTAGAAGGTTAGTTCATCAATGAAGAACACGACCTCAATTTAAATGAGTAAGGAGATATACATACATATATGAACACACACAAAATACATTTACATGTGTGCATATGTTTGGTCCATGTATTTGTCTATGAACACCTAACTAACTGTCTTAACTTGCTGAATATTACCTGTCAGAGGATTCTGCCCTTGTATAAGCCTGGATTAACCAGTTATATGTCTCTGTGTCAGGTTTCATATAGTCTGTGATCCAAAGATATTAAAGGTATAAAAGGAAAATCAGATCAAAGTAATGAGTATCTAATGCAGCAAGAAATACCACAAGTGATTCAAAAATACAGTTCAGAGCCACTCTTCACCCACGATACCACAAACTCAATTTTCACTATGCACTAATATTCAAATCCTTGGTTATAACTAAAAACCAAAGAGAGGTTTAAAAAACTTGAAATTGCACATAAAAACACTAAATATCAAACATAAAACAACCTAGCTAATCCCTCAAGGAAAACAGTAAACTGAATAAAGGCTACCACAAGTTGAAGCAAGTATTTGGGAACAACGATAAGAGATGCACGGAATTTGATGTGGTAACTAAGTTTTCATTATACCTTGCCCATAAATCATGTTCTCAAATGTCGCAAATGCAATTTCAGGTATTCCACAGGTTGCCTGCAGCCCACAAAGTATTTAGCTACGTAACTCGATTAATATTCACTTAATTAATATGGACTAAATTACTATGTCCTAGAAGTAGAGATGACGATTTTGACCCATTTAGTTAAGAATGGGTATATTTGGGTTTTGTTTATCTCAATGAGGTAAAATTGAAAATTTTAGTTATATATGGAAACAGGTCAAATTGGTTGAAAGTACCTCAAAAAAAATTTAACCAAATAATCTCCTAAAACTTTTTATGATAAAAGCCATATGAAGGATGTAATGATAAAGTTTTTACAATGATATAGAACACCGTAAGTATTTCACTTTATTTTTAAAAGGTGGATAAGATTGTTTTGGTTAACCCGGCCCCTACAAATATGACCATGCAAAAATGCCCATTTTGAAACCTTAACCTGGAAGTTATTATTTACATAGGCAAGGAGAAAAAGCTATCACCATAACTAACTTGCCTGACAACTAAGGAGACAATTGAAATGGTAAGTGGTAGCCATTCTCCCAACTTCTTCCATTTTATAAGCTATGGTTAATGCATTTGAATGATCTCCAGCTTTACAATCTTCTTTAATCAGAAGATCATATATCTCATCAGTAGCTCTAAGCTTACCCTCAGCACCTTTTAGAAACACTTTATTGGCATCAGCCAAGTGGTCGTTTCTAATAAGTTCCTCTGGTCACAAACAACAATTAGCTAATATTAAATGGTAAGAACGTTTTCAAGCAAAAGTTAAAAACTTTCAGCCATTTCATGATCTTGAGGTGCAAATGGTTACCAATAAGAACTAGCCATGCATTACGGATATCGAAATTCAGTTTCTCCATTGCTGCAAGAATCTCTAACCCTCTTGTAGCATAACCTTTTGAACCAAATAAACGAACCAGTGCGGTAAACGTTTCAGGAAGAGGACATAGACCTTCACTTAGCTCCCTCCTCAATGCATTCATCTACATTTCACATTGTCCCAAATTAATAATATGAAATTATACATGATCGAATCAGACGAACTAAAACAGCATTAAATCAAACAAACTGATACGAATTCTAGCTCAAAAACAATACTTACAGCGCCTTCATGATCACCATTAAGAGTATGAGAAATGACCAAACCATGAAATGACCTAGGTCCAGGATTAATACCAGCAGCAATCATATCATAAATAACTTCCGAAACCCCGCCGACATCACGATTTCGTGCATGTTCCATCAAATCCTCCATAAACAACAATCTCAGCCCTTTCTCCATGGTTGTTACTGATAATAAAGATTCATCGTCCTTCTGTTGTGACTGTTTTCTTCGTTTTTGTGACACTGCAGAAGCGCGAACAACGACTGCGTTTTGGTGAAATTGAGAGGAGTTAAGAGGTGAATTGACGTGGTTTCTGGTGAAATTGAGGGGAATTTGTGTGTATGAGAGTAAATTAGCCATGGAATCGAGTGTGTAAAACAGTGTCTCTTTGTATTTGTGTGTGTATTGAGTAAATTTAGGGTTTTGATTATGAAGATGAAGAAAGCATGGTGTGTTACTGTGTTCGTGGGAAAGAATGTGAAGTGGATAAGAGTGGGTTTTTGAGCAGGAGAGGGTTTAAGATTTGGGTTTTATGAATACCTTTTTAGGTGTTGCTTGATAAAAAAAAATTAACAAAAAAAAGATGGAAAAAGAAAATTCTATTAGTTGCAATTTAGGAAGATGAAAAAGGTTAATAGATAAGGTATATTAGCTTCGTTGTGACATCGTTTAGTTGCAATTTCCCCGGACATGTAAACGTTCAGCGAATTATACGAATGAAGATGAACAGATGTCCGTTTAATTATACGAACGACATTAACATATGTCTCATTTGTTGATTTACATACGTGATAAGGTATATTGACTTTGTTTTTAGTTATTACACTAAAAAGCCTTGAAGTAATTGTTGTTTTTAGTTATAACCATAGCTTTAACAGTTAAAATGTAATAAAATCAATAACTTAATTGCACCTGAAAAGAAAGAAAAAAAAAAACTTGCATCTCCATTGATCGAGCCTATTTCCTCCACCGAATTTAACCTTTGTTAATTTCTGTTAATCCATCAACCATATAATGTATCACATATTCATCGCCAACACATTAGCATAACATCTCCCCCCGTAAATTTGTAGTCACATAATGATAAATCAACCTTACACTTCAAATCTCGAATAGCACACTTAGGTTAGAGTGTGCTAATTGTTCGAATGTGTAAATGGACTCGAACCACTCATGTGTATGAAGGTGGACTCAACCACATATAATATTTAGCCAAATGATTAAACATAATGATGATTACCATAAATATATATAACATGGCATGACATTCAAGTACTTCGGTATTTCTAATCACTAAAGTTGACCAAAAAATTAAGAATCTAATAGCCAAAATAAACTAGTAATACATATCTTAAAAATTGAACATACAAACATAAAAATCTAAGCTTTTTCAACTTTTTTACCTTGTATTCAGATCAAACTCACCCCCTTCACGCCAATCACTTTGCACACCTGTATCTCCATTCTCCCTTTCTTCATCATTCAAGAAATCTTCTGATGGCTCCTTCTCATCTCTCTGATTATTATTATTGTTATTACTATTCCATCCATTCATCATCTCATCCTGATTCTCTTCCGGTTCTTGCTCACCCATTGACCCCATTGCACTGGCACGTATGGGTGCCCTAGCCATCATCTCAGCCCGAGCTTGTTCCGCTTGAGCCATGGCTGCCATTCTCATATTAGCTGCATGAGCATCTCGGCCCGCCTTTTGTTGTTTTTCCATTTCTGCCCTTGTTTCAAATAAGGCCCGTCTTTCTTCTTGAAGGAGAGCTTGTTCGATTAGTAATCTTTCTTCTGAGCGGAACTCCCCAATGGCCCGTTTTCGGGAAATGATATTGAAGGCGAGTACTTGTTTCTCGAAGGTGGCAGTGAATTCTGCGACTTTATTGGCAATGCTCTGATCCCATTGTTGAGTACGGGATAGAACTTGGCCTGTGGTGTCAGAATCAAGGATTCTATCGTCTTCTTCAGCTTCATAGTCTGCTACAACATGGTAAGGTAGCAACCTGGAGAGCCATTGTAGATGTACACGGTTTAAATGAGGTTAAAAGTAAAATCGTTAACTTGGTTTACACAGCATTCGATAAACTAAGAATTGATATATGTGGTTCAAGAATCATTGTGGTTTCTTGTGGAGTTGCAATTCAACCCATTAGCTTATTAATTGGTCGACTTGGGTTGTGTTTAATCTCTAACTGATCAAACAGGTTCGAAGTTATACGAACCATACTTCTTAAAAAGTTATGATTATATACTCAAAATACTACATTAGCAGCCTGTATGGCAGATTGCAAATTTTTAGCCTATCAAAACAGCTTTTATATCCTAAATCTATGAATACAAAATATTTACACATACTGACCCTAAAAGCATATGTGCTCAATCAATTTGTTGCAACAATCAAGTCCTGACTTGTTTGTTGCATTTCTCTGGTGGCTTTCAATTATCAGCTAGCATGTTTGATAGTTCTAACATCAAATGAGGCCTAATTTAAAAATAAATAAATAACGTATCCCCCACCTCTAAAGTGATGACATCCAAATCATCATATGAACAAAAAAATTATGAGATATGCAGACAATCAAGCATGACAAAATTAGTAAGGATTCAAATAAACGAAAATGTGAAACAATTATAATTATGTGAGCACATAATACTTAAGAGTTTAGATAGAACCGTGCACGAAGAAATATCAAGCATTTGACTTTACCCAAGTAACTGAGGCAGGATTATATGAGTAGAATTGCATAGGATGTAATAATCAATTGAGAATGCCTGATCCTACTGCAGAAGTTCCACACGTGAAACTTAGATAACTTTGCCTCAGAAAGAATGTAGACCCATAAGGTAAAACAAGGTGGAGTCATTACTCTATTTTCCTCAAACAAAATGAATTTAGAGCAAAACTATACAATGAATTCAGGTACAATGTGGTTGTGGAGTGGTTCCATTTGAATTATTGTGTTATATATACACTTTCTTCCTCATATGAAACCCAAAAGTATAGTTTCCGAATATATTTCATCAGAACTAAGACATTCAGTATCGCTACAAGTTGCCTCTAGTTCTTACAATAATACAAATCAATTTTTTTTTTTTGCCTCAAACCATGCATAGTTAATTAAATATCTTAACAATTATCATTTATCTCCACAACCAGTTTCATCAAAAGTTCGGAACAAGCTCCTGAAATCGGACTGTGTTTAAACCAAATATCAATTTCTGTCAATCACTTAAAGCATTAGTCAATTTAAATTTGACCGTGTTAACCCCAAGAATCGCATAAAAAAATTCATAATCATTTGGGTAAATGGCACAATAACAAAAACTAACTTTCTTAAGTATCCCATTTCAGGTACTCAGCTTTTTGATCAAATTAAGGTATCTAAGTTTTTAACATCAAAAAGTGACAGTTTTTATCAAAGGTAAGTTATTAAGTGTTTTATTGATGTCGAAAAGTGGACTTTTTCGGTGGCATGATACTCCAAAGGGTAAAAAATATCTTTTTATAATGATATAAAAACAGGAATGTATTCCCACAAGCGTCCAAAAAATGAGTATTATTTTGTCATTTTTGTGTCATGATGCTTCAAAAGGTTGAAGAAAACGTCCCTATTCTAAGGGTAATAACTTAGATACCTTAAATTGCCCAAATAAATTTGCACACCCGAAATGAGAACTTTGATAAAGTTGGAATTTTTTTAATTTGTATGCCATTTTCCCTTTGCAAAAACCTGAATTTAACCCTAATAAATATTCACTAAATATAAATCTTGAAAATTTCATGTCAACCATTTTTAAATTAACTACTTTACCCTTCAACAAAATCAACAAAACAAGAATCATAATTAATCAATTTCACAAAAAAAATAATAAAAAACTAACCTTTCACAAGCATCTTCAAGTGAAGTAAAAGGGCGTTTAAAATCAGGATGACAAACACGCCAAGCATCCTGATAGGCCATCTGCAATTCCACCTGATTAGCCGGTGGAGAACCAGCATTCATCGTCTGCGTTCGATTCGGCGGTCTAATTTGCGACATTGAAGAATTAGGGTTAGGGTTT